>VZTF01017490.1:3764822-4014725 GCA_013397755.1 Cnemophilus loriae | reverse complement strand
GGGAAGAATGACTTCCCTGGTCCTGCTGGCCACGCTGTTTTTAATACAGGCCAGGATGCCGTTGGCCCTCTTGGCCACCAAGACACACTGTTGGCTCGTGTTCAGTTGGCTGTCGACCAGTACCCCCAGGGCCCTTTCCGCCTGGGCACTGTCCAGCCACTCCGTCCCCAGTCTATAACGTTGCAGGGGGTTATTGTGGCCAAAATGCAGGACTTGGCACTCGGACTCATTAAACTTCATCCTATTGGACTCAACCCATGAATTCAGCCGTTCCAGGTCTCTCCGCAGAGCCCTCCTACTCTCCAATAAATCAACATAAGTTCCCAGCTTAGTGTCGTCTGCAAATTTACTAGTGATAGACTCAATACCCTCATCCATGCCGTCAGTAATAATATTGAACAGACCTGGCCCCAGCACAGATCCCTGAGGGACCCCACTGGTGACTGGCCACCAGCTGGATGCAGCACTGTTCACCACCACTCTCTGCGCCCAGCCATCCAGCCAGTTCTTAACCCAGCGAAGAGTACTCCTGTCCAAGCCATGGGCAGCCAGCTTTTCTAGGAGTATGCTGTGGGAGACAGTATCAAAAGCCTTGCTGAAGTCCAAATAGACAACATCCACAGCCTTAGTAATAGGAACATGCTGGCTGAACATCCCAAGGATATTCAACATTCTCAAGAGCTAGCCTGGAGGCTCCTTCTTTGAGGAGAAATGGCAAAAGGTGTAATTATTAATAGTTCTGATAGATGTTTCTTGAAATATGGAGATGATATCAATACTAGATTAGTAGCACAACTAGCCATTTTATCTTATCATAAGCCAGTATTACACAAAATGAGCCACAAAATTATAAACTTAACCCAACTGCCAGCACAACAGGAAACACATGCAGCAAGTAAGGTGTTGCACACACAGCCCTGAGTACAAGTGCACCAACTCTGAGAGAAAATAAATCAATACTGTAACCAGTGAATATTAAATTAATACAATGAATGCTTGTAACAAATTTGTTTTAACATGTTCTGGTCCCATCTGTCATTATCACAACCCTTCAAGCCCCAAACTGGGCCTCATAAAGGGTTGTTGTGATTTAACCTAGCAGGATAAACACCTCACTGCCCCACAGCAGGATAGGGCAGAAAATTGGAAAAAAAGGTAAAACTCATGGGTTGAGACAAAGACCTCTAATAGGACAGAAAAGGAAGGTAAAATAATAATAATGATAAAAGAATATGAAAAATAAGTGGTGCGCAATGTTGTTGCTCACCACCCACTGACCTATCAGGTGCCGAGCAGAAATCCACCACTCCCCAGTCAACTCCCCCCAGTTTTTTTGTTCAGCAAGACATTGTATGACATGGAATATCTCTTTGGCCAGTTTGGGCCGGTTGTCTTGCCTGTGCTCCCTCCCAGGTTCTTGTGGCCCTTGCTGGCAGGGCAGCATGAGAAGATGAAAAGGCCTTGGTTTAGTGTAAATACTGCTCGGCCGCAACTAAAACATCGGTATGTAAACAACATTATTCTCATCCTAAATCCAAAACATAGAAAATTAACTTTATCCCAGCCAAAGACTGAATAAAGTGTGAAATGTACAAAGATAGTGTAGCAAAAGTCTGGTGCAATTTCTTGCAGGTTTTAAATTCAGCAGCAAGCTGTTGCAAACTGAAGATTTGGTGAACACGGAAATCTTATCAGACCAGGATGTTTTTGAAGGTCTAAAAGTCTAAAGAACAAACACAACTATTTGAGACACACACATACACACACACACACTTTTCTTCTTGTTCCTACTTTCACTTTAACCCCTAGGGATTCAGACAGTTCTAAGTCTCCTTAAAGGTTTCCTTGGATCAACAAGAATGGTTTCTTTCTGTTTCCTGGTCCTTCACCTGACAGTAGAAACAGCAACCAATCATTTGAGACATTTAAAAACAAAGGTTTTGTTTATCTAAGCACTAAGAAGGCCCAAACACATAGAAATCAGTAGAGCAAGGAATATATTACTCCTGGAAAGATTTTGGGTGAAAGATTCTTTTCTATCTCTGTGAAAGATACCAAATAAGCAGCTGGAATAAGGCAGACTAAAGTAGCACACTGCACCAAGATATGAGAGAGAGGCCTTAAATCTGTAGGCAAACATTGAGAAGCAATAGTGAATTGTCTCACATATAACTATGGGAATTTCAGAGGATGTAAACCCTTGCTTAAATGCTATAATGTTGGAAGCAACACTCTGACAATGTCTGTTATTTAACTCTTCATTGCCCTGGCACAGATGACCACAGTAACTAGGTGTCATTTTCAAAAATGAAACAGCAAATTCAAAGAGTTATCTATAAAACGAATCCTGATGAAGATCAGTGTTCTAGAAAACTGCACCTTATACGATGTCAGTTCACATGGTTGGTGGTTGCCCTTTTCTCAGATTTGCTGAGGTCTCTCAGCAGGACCTCTCTCCCCTCAAGGCAGTTGAAAGCTCCTCTCAATTTAGTGTCGTATAGCAAGAGCTGAAGGATAAGAGGGTGTCAGAGAGGCATTTCATAAGTGAAAGCAGAGCGGACTTTGACAGCGGCAGAAAAGGAGTATTTCAGTAAGCATTTTATGAGGCAGAGGAGGGTGAAGAGAGACACAGAAGTCAAGAAGATTATATATTACAGAAAGACACAGAAGGGTGCTTTTACTTCCCTATATTTGTCATCTGAAAGTCTCCTGGATCACTTGAGCCATTTCATTGAATTTAATCTTCTCCAATATAGGTCCACTAGCGAGAAAAAGGAAGTCACCTCAGCCACTTTGAGCCTCATACTGCCACAATTGCAGTAGGATGCAGTAGGATGCCCTTGGGGGTGTCTTGAGAAGTAAACATGTAGGTATGTAAGTTGTCTTCATTCATTTAAAAACATAAAAATTGCCAAGGAGACATAGAAAGATAGAATCATTAAGGTTGAAAGAGGCCTCCAAGACCATCAAGTCCAACCTTTGACCGAACACCACTACGTCAACTAAACCACAGCACTCAGTGCCACGTCCAGTCGCTTCTTGGACACCTCCAGGGATGATGACTACCCCATCTCCCTGGGCAGCCCATTCCAGTGCTTAACCATCCTTTCAGCAAAGAAATGCTTCCTGATGTTCAACCTGAACCTCCTCTGGTGCAGCTTGAGGCCATTTCCTCTTGTTCTTCCACTGGTGACCTGGGAGAAGAGGTAGACCTCCACCTCCTTACTGGTAGTTCTAGAGAGTAATAAATTCTCCCCTGAGCCGCCTTTCCTCCAGGCTAAACCCCAGGTCCCTCAGCCTCTCATAAGATTCAGTCTCTAGACCCTTAACTAGATTTGTTGCCTTTTTCTGGACATGCCTCAGTATCTCAATGTCTTTCTTGAAGTGAAGGTCCCATATGACCATCAAGCAATTCTGAAGGAAGAATTTTGGCCAGACCACAAAGAAAAAATATGTTTTAGTCAAATCTAGAGAAATCATGAACACTTCAAAGGATGAATTCTGATCCAAAGGTCAGAGTGAGTACAAAGCCCTCTGTGTTTGTGGTAAACAGCAAACCAGCTCTGAAAATACAGCAGACTATATTGAGTAGGGAAAACAATGTAGCCTTTTATTCGAGCATATGCACTCAATCAGCAAGTTTATAGCACTCACCCATAAGAAAACAGCTTTTTTACTTTAGGCAAATAGATAAAGCTCTCTCAGTATTCCTTTGTTTCCCTTATGGTGTATGTGGTGCAAACATTGGGCTAGTGGGCTGGGAGTACACCTGTTGGAAATGAGAACCATTCCACTGACATCAAAGACGCTAACCTCCAGCAATACCAAGTGAGAACCTGGCCTAGAATACGTTTTGACATTTGCTAAATGTTAAATTTTTTAAGCTTGTGTCCCTTTTTTCAAGCAAAAGTCTGCATGTCCCAGTTGCTGCCCAGCTCATATACCCCTGTGAAATAAGCTGAAATCCAGGGCTGTACATAAGAAAAAAAAAAAAAAGAAGGAAAAAAAAAGGGAAACAAAAAATAAAGAAAAATAAGTGGTCTTTTTTCACCATTTACTTAGGAGAAGGAGCAATAAATAAACAAAGCAAAGTAAAAAAGATCAATATTTTACTTCGCCATTTGATGCCTTTAATCAACTTGTTCTCTTTAATTTTAAACACTTTTATAATTAATGTTCTGCTAATTGTTCAGCGTCAGGCTGACAATGGCAACTGTTCAATGATTTATTATACACTTTTTAAAAAGACTTCTCAGTTTAATAAAGCTTCTCAGAAAGTAAAAAATAGCACTGAGATAACAAGAATCTCATTCCTATTTTTCAGTGCCTTTTTCAAGGATAGGACTTGGACCCAAACATTCCAAGATCCTCAAAACTCACAACTTCTGCTGAAACAGCTGCCTGCTTGGTTGGACTTGGTGCACATGCACCCTTATATGGATCTGTCACAGTGGAAAGGGACTCTGCACAGCCTCAGAATTGAGGATGAATACAGATACTTATCTGTGGCAGACACATAGGCCATAGGGTTGCCAAGCTAGTGGAGCGGGCTTTAAATTAAACTTGCCAGAGGAGGAAAACTTTAGTCCATCCCACTCCTACCAGTTTGATGCCTTTGTCAGCAACAGATCCCCAGAGCCTGGACAGGGATCACAGGTCAGCAGGAGCACCTGCAGAGCAGCACAAAGGAATTCCAGCCGTTCCAGCCAAGAAGTCAGCCTCACTGGGGCCCAACTTAAATGCCCCTATGCAAATGGACAGAGAATGGGAAATAAGCAAGAGGAGTCAAAGGTATGATCATGCTGGCAGGGCTATGATCTTAGTGGCATCATGAAGACGTAGTGGGATGAATCCTGTGACTGGAGTATTGGGATGGAAGGACACCAGCTTTCTAGGAAGGACAAGCAGAGGAGACATTGGCACTCTCTATGTCAATGACCAGCCAGAGCACATGATGTTTAGTGTGGGATGGATGAGGAGATGACTGAGAGCTTATGGATGAGGATTAAAGGGAGGGCAGGGACAGGTGTCATTGCAGCAGGGGTCTGATACAGGCCACCCGACCAGGAAGACCAAGAAGATGAAGGTATAAGCAATCCAGGAGGTTCCTGGAATGTGCTGAGAATAATTTCTTCTCCAAGTGATAGAGGAGCCAACAAGGAGAGGTGCTATGCTGGACCTTGTTCTTGCCAAGAAGGAGGGGCTAGTGGCAAATATGAGGCTTTAGGACAGCAACCATGAAATGCTGGAACTCGAGATCAAGGGCACTGAGCAGGGCACACTGCAAGCACACTACCTTGCACTTCAGGAAAGCAGATTTTGGCCTCTTCAAGGATCTGCTTGGTCGAGTACCATGGGATAAAGCCCTGGAGGGAAGACAGGCCTAAGAAAGTTCGTTAATATTCAAGGATCACCTACTCCAAGATGTTCAACTTTCTCTAGTCTCAACTCCAGACTCCCCAATATGTTGTCTAGGATGTGGATACTGACCTGCCATTAGACATCTGCAGAATTCAAGAGTTCATGATAGAGCTCTTGCTTTAGACTCCCTTTACAATCAAGAGAGCAAAACAGTCATTCCTTAGCTGGGATGCCTTCTTGAGGCACCTACCTTTGAAGAGGATAATCTTAAATGCATATATTTTCTGCAGTGATCTGCAAGTCGGGAGTAATTATTTCAGACAAGATGTTAACATTAAAGACATGCAAACTGAGGTGCAAAAATAAAAATAAAATCAATTAGAAAATAAAATAATAATAAAAACAATACTGAAAGAAACTAGTTTGCAGCTACACTGTCACAAAGATGTGAGCATGGGTCTACCAGCCCAGGGGACCATGTGGCAGGAAGCAGTGCCAATAGCCAGTTCTAAAAGAGACAGGGAAGGCTGGTGTACAGAGGAGAGTCTGCTCTCTGACATCTTCCTTATCTCCTCTCTCTCTCCCCTGTCTTAGACACTCTCGAGTACCATGACTTCCTCAGGGGACTTCCTCAGGCAGATGTTGACCAAAGAGTCGATCACCAATATTATGTCAACTTTTCTTTAGTTTTGTTGCACTTATTTTATATATTTTTGACCTCCAAGACAATATTTAACCATGACTTCTACAAACTCATCATGCATTTCATTCTTTGAAAGCTCAAAGGTTTGTTCTCCCGGACAGTGAGCTGGAATTCTTGGGACAGTAAAAGCCGGAGATTTTTGGAGGTGTGTAGCTGTTTTAAGTTGGTTTTCAACTCACTTCCTCACTGCCTCAGGGAGTATGTGTGCCCCCTTGAGCTACACACAATAAATTCAAGCCTGCACAGGTTGAGGAGTTTCAGCTCAAGGAAATTATTTGGCTAGTGACATAAAGTTTGGGAATGACCTTATCTGCAGGTGTAAATCTGTATTGCTCTATGAATGCTAGGGAAGGCTCTGACACACACACACATATACATTTTTACTGTCATCAGTTTTTTTCGAAGTATTCCTCTATTTTGGTTGACTGTAGTTTGAAGACATTCTAAACATTTTTTCTTTGGACTTGTTTAGGATGACAAGTCACTTTTTAGAGGGTTTGGGGAGATTCATTTGTGATACATGATGTAATGCAAACAGCTTTATTTATTGGATATAAAAATTGATCTATAATTGAACGTACACTGGATTATGTGCCTGTTGCGGAGGCGGTAGGGCACTGCACTGTGGAGCAGGACCAGCATATTGCAGGTGACTTGAAAGTAATAGTGCTATCAAGTTTGTACACCCGAGCCACCACGATATGATTTCACCCTTAGCAGCCTGATCTCACATGTTGGCAATGTGAAAAAGAGCCTTTTGTCTCCAAGGCTCCATTTTGAATGCAACATAAACTGGTAGCAAATAAAGTAGGCACCTAACTGCTGTCTCTCACTAGCTTTTATAAAATTAATTGCATGCTGTCACATATCTTTAGTGAAGTGGTGTGAAAACTTCATGCTACCTGATCCCATTCTTTCAGCACTTGTGCCCTGTCGACCATGAAACCATTTCAAAATACTTTTTTATGGAGTTTAATGCCAGAAGAAGAAAATAAAAGCCCTACACTGACCTCGTCTGTGTCATAGGTGATTGCACTGCAGTTAGTTATCCTCGTACTGAGTTCAGTGATCCAGGAGAAGGCTGTGTCTGCCCCATGCCGGGCACAGCCTGCTCCAGCCAGCTCCAGCAGATTCCAGAGCAGGGCACAGCTGAGCCCAGCAACCCCAATGGTGGTGACTTGGGGAAAGTGCACTTAGAAAAGGGCAAAATACTGCTTGGTGGAGAAGGGTGAGGAAAGATGTGAGAGAAACAGCTCTGAAGACAGCAAAGTCAGTGGAAGAGGAGAGAGGGAGTGTTCCTGATGCTGGACCACAAGGGCTCTCCAACTCCTGGAGAAGACCGCAGTGATGCAGATTGTTCCCCTGAAGCCCATGAAAACCCACAGTGGACCAGATATCCAAAGAGTAATCCATGACAGCAGCCATGTAGGAGCAGGTGGTTGCACACCTGAAGGAAGTTGCAGCCTGTGGAGACCTACCGCAGGATCAGGCTCCTGGTGGGAACTGTGGCCTGTGGAGAGGAGTCCACATGGGGACAGGTTTTCTGGTAGGAATGGTGAATCTATGAGAGTCCCACACTCGAGCAAGGGAAAAGGGTGTGAAGGAAGGAGCAGCAGAGGGGAGCTGTTAAAGACTGACAACAAATCTTACTCCTCATCCCTCTGCACTGCTGAGGGAGGAGGGATTATAGGAATCAGGAATAGTGAGTGAAGCTGAGCCTGAGAAAACGAAAGGAAAATGGCTGCAGGTTGTCTCTCAAAAAACAAAACAAAACCACAAAACCCACCAAAGTTATTCAGATACTATCATTCAGATACTGTTTAATACAGTGTATTAAACCAATGTTTACAGAGATCAAGTTTAGTTTTAAATAATCCAAACAATATCTTTCCACTCCTGAAAGTTGTTTTGAGGTTTTCCTACCTTTATGAATAGGAAATTCTTAGGGTAAACTGGTCAAAAGTCAGCTTTCAGCCACAAGATCCTGGAAGATTCTGCAAACTAGACTGAGCAGATGTAAGGCTTGTTTTCTACCTGTCAGTGACTAGGTACAGTAACTGCTTTGCCTTTCAATATTCTTTTTGATTAAACCAAAAAGAACCACTTTCAACCACTTAAGTTTCACAGCAGAAGGGGTTTTCTCCCAGATTCTTAAATACTTTGTAGCCTTTTCCCGAACTCTGAAGTACCCCACATTCTTCAACAATTCTGGTTATCAGGATGAGTCTAGAAGCATCTTACTAATGCTGTGTTTACAGGCAAGAACATGGTGCATAAATATGTATTTCTATATTCTTTTTCGTATGTCCAGAAAATTGTAGCAGCTGTATCTGTCCCAGCATTGGATAGAGTAACTTATCTAAAGTATAAATCTTTGGTTCCCAGGAACAAGTCTCTTAACTCTTGACTCTGCCTGCATTCTTGATTCTCGTGTAATACTTGTATTTTTCTGCACTTATTCATATTGTATGGAGTGACTCACTCAAAGTGTTAGAGAGAGAAGTGTCTTGCATCTCTGTAAGGATGTGGGGAGAAAAACAGGAGTGTATGGAGACATTTTTTCCTAATTTTTTTTTGTGCTGAACTTCATGAACATCTGCTACTATCCTGGAATGAGTCATAACTTTAAAGCATAATTCTACAGTACATAGTGTAACTTTATTCACTAGATTTATGTGGGTGTGTGATTCCCGTGTAAGATATTTATGCTATTTTCTTTATACAGAAATGCCTATTTGCCTCAATTTGCACAACTTCTTTTCCTTACTAAGCTGTTTCTAGAAGTGTTGAGAAGCAAGGGAATGCACCTTTTAAAGAGAAATGAGGAAGGGTTGGGTCCTGCCTTGCTCTTGGGGTGCACCAAGTGCAGGGAGCTGAAGCGGGGGCCGAGGGGCTCTCAGCCGCACGTGCTACCGCTGTATCTGCAGGCGATGCATGACTCACTCTCACAGGACCAGCGAGTGACTGCCAGAATTAGCATCCAGCCTGCAGTTTTGAAAAGAGCTGGGCCCTCTTTGCTGTGATGGTTTATATTGCATCCTGGGATCCCTCACAAAGTAGTATTTTTATTTTTCTCAGTAAAACATCCATTAACAATGTCTATTTTTTTCAAGTGCAAAAAAAGCACTTTTCAGCAGAGTTTGTACTTCCTCCCACACTTCTGATAAGAGTATAAAATTTCCTGCACACAAATTAACTGAATCTTGTAAAAATGAGGGATGTTTCAGGCTGAGGCTCAAGAAGTACAGCTACTGAAAGAGCTGGATTTGCCTTATTTTGATTTTTATTCCTGTTGGCTTACAGAACTTAAAACTCATGTTATGAGGAATGGCCAAAAGCTAATCCCATCTGGAAAAAAAAAAAAAAAAAAAAAAAAAAAACAAAAGCCAGGTTTGTATGAACAGGACACAGTAACCTTCATCTCAGCTGATTTTGGTTTTTAGAATATTATTTAATATACTACAGCAGAGAGCCCTCTGGCTTTACATGAAGGTACTTTATGGATTTATTCAGGTGACAAATACCATGGCATGATTTTATCAGGATGATAAAAGAAACATGTTTACCTTACTCTGATGTAATTTCAGGCTTACGTTAAAGCACTCTAAAAGCTAATTAAACCAATACAAGTATTTGTGCTTCATTTCTGTTTCACTCAGATATGGTTTTAATATAAATTATAGGAAAGTACTTTCTAGACAATTTCACAATGTGAGCTGTGGAGACCTGTTTTAAGTGGCTAGGATCTCCTGACCAGCATTTCTGTCTGAAATCACCGGTATAACTGTTGCCTTAAACTACCAAGCACCAACATTTCCTAGAAATAGCCAAACTACATTCAGACAGAAATTAATGTTGCTATAGGCATTTTAGGAACATGGCAGTTCCATGCCACAATGCGCTCCACGCTAACTCAAAATCCTAATGGATTTTCATATAGAAAGTATCTATTCTGTCCAATTTTTACAGTGGTTGAGTATTTTTGCAGGGTTTCAAGCCTTGCAACAGAAACAAGCGAAGTCTAAAGAAACAAAAAATATTCTTTATGTTTAAACTCCTTTTAGAGTTTCCAGTCAGGAGAGCTCATGTTCCAGCTATCCTGAAAATATATCATAAATTGGGGGAAAGTCCAATATCATAAATTGGAGGGAAGAAGAAAAAGATGAAAAATAAAAGTTATGTCATAATTATTTTCTTTTTAACACTGGTAATTAAAAAGCAAAATAGATAATTTCTACCTTCTGAAGCCAAATATTTACTATCTAGTTCTTGACTATCTTGCATGTTTTAAATTAATTTTGTGTTTGGATTGGAAGGCTCTTACCCCAAACGTCAACTTTTCCCTTTTGCATTAGCAGATTTTTAATGCTCTGGTGATACTGCCAAGAAAGTTTGACAAAAAAGATTATAAGGTATCCTGAAATGGCCCAGTTCGTTAGCCTTTCTGAATGTGAAGTATTCTTTTCCACAGGCAACCTCTAACGAAATAGACGCAGTGTATATGGAAATATCTGGAAATATCAATTAGAAATATACTAAACAGATCTCAGTTTTTCTAATAAAATACCTTATTTGTTCCACTGGCAGAGACTATAGTTTCCTGCCCAAATTACCTTAATCGCATTCAAGCAAAAGAATTTCCCGAAGTATGCTGTAAAACAGAATAAGTGACCTAGAGCTATGTAGAAATAGTATTATTTATTCTCCTTCCTTAAATTAATTGCAAATACTTGGTGTTCTACAAAGGGGAAAGAAAGTTGGCAACACTTCAGAGTGTTTCAGGCCACCTTTGTCTTATGCCTTTGTTTTGCAAGTTAGGAAATGTAACAATTTACTTGAGCACGCATAAACTTAACCAAGCTTTTATCTATTCTCTGCAATGCAGCAAAGAAAAGCTATTTTTTGTAAAGATATTTGTAATCATGACAAGATAATTCAGGGCCAGGGCTCATAAGAAAAAACTGTGTTTGCTGAGGCCATTCTCTTCTATGTCCATCTAATAAAATCAAAGAGATGAAAAATACGCTCAACCTGTCCCAAGAAATAATCAAAAATGAGGGAGGGGGGTTTGTGCAATCAACTTCTTCAAAGGCCATTTTTCCTTCTACTGTTAAAAAAAGAAAATAAAAAAAGAAGAAGAAGAAGAAAGAAAAATGTGGAATATATTTAACCAAACTCTTCTACAACAAATGAGGAATTGGGAAATTATTTGGCCCATAAGTGTGCAAAACACATTTTAGGCTTCTGTCAAGAGTAGACTTGTCAGTGATACAGTACATTGCAAATAAATCTACTATTAATTACCCCACATATGTACTCAGAAGCACAGTTTTACTTAGTCCAGTTCGTTTAAAGAAGTTGATTAAAACACACACAGCCTTAAATCGCCAGTGCTGGCTTTCTCCAGGGGGGAATCCTCCTCCCGTGTCAGATTTCCCAGCAAGTGGTCAGCAGGGTGCCGGAGATCGATCCTCTTCTGCACAAAGGAGGTTGTGTCTGGCAGAGCCTTCTCTGTGAGCACTCCAAGACTTAGAGCCTACTCCTTCTCTCATTCCAAAATAGCCTGAATTTGGGGACCTTCCAGGCCTGCTAAAAAAACATCTGTTTGGGAAGTGGGAGAGCTTGGAAAAGGCTGAAGATGTACTTGCTACAACAGAGAAGGGCAGAAACGAGCTTTTGTAAATAGCAGACTAATGGATCTTCTTTCGGACTGTCCCCTGGTTTTGAAGTCTGCATCGCTTTGTTCATCCTCATTTCAGGTTTTCGAATCTTGGAACGAGGACATTTCACTTATAGCTAAAATTAAAAGTGTGGTAATCAACTGTAGAAATTCATGGATATGAAATATCAATGCATACTGCACACAGTTTCTGTGCTTTCTAATGCATGAAAAAATGCTTGCAGACTTTAAAAATTATTTTTATGGAAACATTGTCGACACAAAAAACTAAAAAATTTACTGGAAGCTGCATTGGATGGTATTGATTCACTTTCACACTTGACTTTATTGTCACTGAATGTGTCTGGACACTTATATTACCCTAATGCTGCATGGAGATGTAGTAGTAATACAAATTCTCCTTGTATGACAATTAAATGTAACACTGGTCATAATGATTGTAAAGAGGTTTTTCAATAGAGCATTTCTAAATCTATATATGGAAGACACGGAGTGTATTCCAGCCACAAAGAGCTAAAAAACAGTAAAAAACAACCAAAAAACCCATGATGATCTAAATTCTTTATTTTGGAAAAAATAAAGAAACGTCCTAAGCTTTTCATCAATGTAAGAATGTTTTTTAGTACCTCTCTACAGCATCTCTGCAGACCTCAATATAACAAACATTATACTCAACAAAAAAAATCATCAACCAGATTCTGAACCCTTTCATTCTTAATGGAATGAATTAATTGGATATGTTGTGTAACTATAACAGGGAAAAGAATCTCCTTGCTGTATTTTTCAGCTCTATTGCATAAATGAGTTGAGTGCCTTGTGAAAATAATATCATAAGAAATCACACTGAACTTCCAGATGCAGCTCCAGAAAAGGATTTCCTTTCAGCTGCATTTCTAAGCTTCTTGCAGATGCCTTAAATTCCATCAGACACCTAAAACAGCACTAGATGTGAAACTGAGGTACCTGAATTCCTGCCTCAGGCAGCTGGTCAGCTGCAAGTCTCTTGAGAGCCCACAGATACAACAGGGTTATTGACTTTTATGCAAGCTTAGGTACTCTAGTTGAAAACAACTGTGTTTAGATGTCCTAACCTGAGCTGAATCTTCCGTTTGAGAAGGAATTATATGGATATTTTGCCAAAGAAATCCCAAACTGAATAGACGCTGGTGGGATTTTTTCGTTCTTCTCTACACTTGAGTTTGTGTGGTTGGGAAAATTACACTGTTCAACAGTGAGCACACTGTGAAATATTTCCAAAAGACATTTTCAGCAGCTTCTTTAGAAAATCTGGTGAACACCATTCTGGAAAAACATTGAATCATTAACCAAGACCATCAAGAGAAGCAACATATCACGGTCATTGTAAGAACATGTTCTGTCACTTTTCTCTTTGCAATTGTGAATGATATTTGCATTTTTGAATCTATGAAGAGTTGTGTCCTCCTCTCTAAAAGTTAGCAGATGCACATGTCTTCTAAGTCAAGATTCTTGTGTTTTCACATTCCGGGAGTTATGACATGGCATATGTTATCATGTCTTGTGACACTGTTTGACAGCTTTCTGCTGTATTTGTTAGGGAGCCTTTGAATAAACCATGGTACAAGAGAAGCAATATGAAGCTAAGAAACACTCATTAGCATGGAGGAATCCTAGAACCCCAGTGCTATGAAACAGTCCTGAGAGTGACAGTGAAGGGTGTCTGTGCAGAAACAGAGTCATGGAGAAGGGATGCCGTGTGCCATGCAGTAAGTATGCACCCCCCAGCTGCAGCCATGGCAAACCCAAAAAGGCTTTGGAGCCGCAGAGGTTTTAGTGCAACTGCAGATCTTGCATGTAACGCCAGGCCAAGGAAGCCTGAGAGACAGACCTCCTCCTGGACACAGAAAGCACACTCATTTCCAGTTTTCAAGGAGAGTTTCTTTCTGTCCCTTTACTTCTTCCCAAACGAATTACAACCTCTGTCTCTTCACAGTCATCTCTGGCCCCTCACCATCTCTAAAACAGATTGCTGCAGCCAGTTCTGCCTGTATTTTGAAATGTATGAGTCTCTCACTTCTTCCACGTCACTGGCTCCAGTACAAGGCTTCTGCTGAACCTAAGATTTGGAATATCAGAGGTCTCTGAGTGAATTAATCAGTGCAAAAGAATAAAACAGACTAGTCTTCATTCAAGAACACAACAGAGGAAAGATCCTTCCAAAACTGGGTTGTGGTCTCCAGCCCACAGTCACAAAACAGGAGGGTGCCAGGAAGCATTCTCTCAATCACCCAAGGACTCACCACAAAGTGCAGGACTTATTTGTGCTTTTCACAGATAAAGAGTTAGAAGAAACACACTAAGCTGAGAAGGAAGAGGTGAAATTATAATTTAGAGGGAAAAGATGTTGGAGGAGGGAGACTGCTCCTGTGTGAACTTTACCTTCCAAACAATGTGTCAGTAAGTACAAAAGCCACTCTCCTCAGATGGTAAAAACTTCTCAATTATATGGAAGCATAAATCAAGTTTTGCTCACTTCTGAAAGAAGTGAGCAATTTACAAATACAATTTTTTAATGAAAACATAGCACAGTTCTACATGCAAAATAATTTTGAGCTGTTGCTAATCTTTAGGGATATAAAAGTGAAATATATGCGTTTTCCCATACAGAAATTGCCGCAGAAATTACCACTGAAATACTGAACACCTCAGCAGCTGGATTAGGACACAATAAGCAGTGTGTCTGCATCGCAAAAAGAGAGGATATCACCTTTCAATAATATTTACATAAAATCCCTTAACATCTTTAACTAAAAGCTGGGAAAATAATACCTGAGATTTTCTACTGCCATTTTTTAAGAGCAATTTAATTTAGCTTTAGTTATGTTAATGTTCCTTTTGGATTTATTTTTGACAATATGCAAGTGATTGCATTTCATGTTCATGGAAAATGGATTTCAAAGTAATTTCAAAACTCAAATTTAAATGTAAGGTAAGAAGGCATTGAGGCTGGAAGTCTGGGCATGTTTGTGTAATCAGGGAACAGGACAAATACCTTATGTCTTATCAACACTGCCATGTAATCTAAGCAGCATCATTTCAGTTTGTAAAGTTATGGTCCATCAGTAGAGTAACATAGCAGGTATAATTATAGAATAGACTTGAATTACAGATAATTTAGACAGAAATTGATCTGTTCACATAAAACAAAGCTAGATTCTTTAGAAACAGTTAATCCTAAAAATTATTCATTTGCTTCTTCTGAGAATGGAATATGGTCAAAACCCAGCTATACTTCCCCGTGCAATATAAATATGTAGAAACATTGAGTTAAATGTCAGCTAGAAGGAATCCCTCTTGCATTTAACTGAAATAGAAGCTTGATATAAACTCTCGTTTAAAGCCGTTTACTTTTAATAAGACAAAACTTTAAATCTAGACTGGCATCTCAGATTTAGGCAGGGGATTTCTGCAAATCCGAATGTTAGTTCAGTGCCATAGCCATTTCTATTTGGCATCAGACCAGCTCTTGTTTCTACTATTTTTGAAATCACGGACAAAACCACAGGCAACTGGATCTCTCCTAGGAAAAAATTGGATAAACAGCAAAAAGAGTATAATATTCTTCCATCTTTTAGTCACAAAAAGAATATTATTTTTATTTCTGTTCTTCTCATTTTCACTGTTCAATGTTACAGTACTTGAAAGAAAAAAAAAAGTGAAATATATGTTTTTACTACTTAGATATAGGATTGTCCTAAATACTCAACATATTTTAACTATATTGGAACTGTTGATAAAAAGCCAAGTGAATCAGCATCCCTCTTCTCTCTTTTCAGGATGAAAAAAATTACGCTTTCAAAGAGGGAAAGATTGGGAAGAATCCCTCTTTAAACCAGCGTCAGATGCGAATTCTGAGACAGTTGGAGTTGAAAATTTAGCTAACAGGGACATGCTTGTCATTGTGTCCTAAACTATTTTTCACTGTATTATCTTCCCGTATCCCAATCACTGTTTTTAATCCAAAATGTGTTAGCACTCTTTTTGCAACTAATTATGGTCATTGTAGCTTTCAGTTATGCTAAATGAATAAAATACCTTCTAGGAGTATGAATGACTAAGTAAACTGGATTTATGTTGGAAAAGAGTGAGCTGGGGAGGTGGGGGATGGAATAGAAGTCTCCAAAATTATGATGGCATAGGCAGGGTGGATAGGGCTTGACTGTTCCCTCTTTTTCGCAGTAGGAAAAAGAATACAGGATAGGAAAGAAAAGAAGAAGTGAGATTCAAGGGGAAAAAAAATGTCTGACACCAGACACCTGGTCATAAGAACTCCTTGCCAAAGGATGCTGTGGGTGCAAAGTTTATGGACAGTTAAGGACAGTCTGAAGAAACAGATGGAAAAGACATTCACTGATGGTCACTGAAGCCCCAGAAACCACATATAGCTCAGGAAATTCACAGAACCAAAAATAACTGAATCTTAGGAGAGAATTATTCAGTACTTTTCTTTACCCTCCGCTTGTGCAGCTGGAGTCTGCTACTGGAGATATGTACTGGGCTACCTGTACACTTACTGACTTGGTATGGGCCTGCTTATTTCCTTTTCGAAAAATGGTATGTTTACTAATAATGAGTGACTTTATTTATTTTCTCCACAACATTTTTTAAACTTAATTTTTGCAGATTTAAAAAAAAATCTAGATTTCAAGGTATTCATTGGGATGTGAAATTATATTTAAAACGTCATGATCTGTGGAACTAGGGTCCAGAAATGCAAAATTTGGTTGCTTTTTTTTTTTTTAGTGAATGAATAAATGCATGCATGAATAAATCAGCTTACATTAACTTCTTCTTTAAATCTAACCAGTGCACGGAGCAAATTTTACAAGGTTAGGCAGAATAAGCCTATGCTTTAAACAGATTCTGAATTCTCATTCTTAAGGGACTTTGCTGGTTTTAACACCAGCAGGGAAATTAATCTCCAACAAGCCATTCCTTTTCCCCTGTCCCTTCTAGTAGGGGAGGGACAATAACTGAGAGATTATGAGTTGAAATAACAATTTCCTAAAAGCACAAAGCAATGGAACGAAACACACACAGTAACAACAGGAATGTTAATATTAAAAGTATACAAAAGACAAGGTGCTTTACCAACAAAAGGGTATTCATCACTGGGAACAAAAACAAACACTTCCTGAAGGTCGCACCCGCGTGGTCTCCAGACAGAGGCAACACGGCAGCCGTTCACGCACACATGCCCAGTGGTATTTGGCAAATGGAGAACTTCCAGTTCTGGTGCTCCCTGTTTCCTGACGAATCCCCGTCCCCAGCAATGATGTACATGGTATGGAACAAACAACTTGGTCATACCCCCACAGCACTAAAAAATCCACTCCCTTTCCCAGTAACCCGGATAGAGTCTTATTTCCATTGATCCATAGAAACAAGAAATCTCATGGAAATTTTAATGCATATCATTCCATGAAAATCATAAATAAACTGCTTGATATTTGAAACTGAAAAACTGACCTCCAAATAATCTCCTATATTCATAACATCTGAGTTATTACCTTCAATATCGCCAAATACAAACATATAAAAATAATACTTTACATTTTCTAAAGAAAGGTCAGATACGAGAGAGGTCATGCCCAAATATCTAATTTGTCATCAATTTTCTGTGTTGGATCATGTGGCTTGATCACCTATTAAGATCTGTAGGATGTCCAAATGAGGAATGGTCTTTTCAGCCTCTCTCAAGCTGCTGCTGCTTTTCATACTGACTCATTAACTTTGAAAGCTACCGACATCTCTCTGCCTGGTGTTTCCATTGCTGGTGCTAAAGCACATTAAAATAAAGTTGCTTTGTTTTGATTTCTGACTATTAAAGTCTCACTGAGACTATAGACCTGATTAACCAGTCAAGGAATGTTAAGCTGACATGATTATAAATAGCCTCAGACCAATGATGAAAACACTAGAGGATATTTAGATTCATCGCAAAAAGGGCAAATTTCCCCTGGGTAGATCAGAGCTAAATTTGTGAAGTGGTGACATTCCTTCTTATCAAATCATGTTCTTCTTTTCCTGCTTTTCAAATGCATAGATTTGCCCTACATGTACATCTGCCACAGTGTAATCCACTTTTGTGCCTTACAGCCCAGGTTTGTATCACAGCTTCTGTAGCCTAGGCTGGGTAACATAGATACTTGGAAAGAGCAGACATTTCTCTGTTGTTCAGGTGTTCATACCTTTGAATGAATGCAATAGTGATCCCACTTTATACAATAATGATCCCACCTTTCCGATTATGAGTGATGTGCTTATTATCAGACTACATGTAGATCTACATGATTGTTCCTACATGTATTAGAAACTGTGCTATAGTCACTGAATTTGTATCATTACTGCAGACTTCTTGCATCTCCTGTATACTATCCACTAGCCATGTGCCTTTCTTGATATATATATTTATAACTTGTTATATTCGACAATTACAACAAAGTGATAGATTATAAAAGAAATGCCCAAAAGCAGGAGTTGGGCAGTACTTAGTGATCTGAATCTCAAACCACTGTCATAAAAACCTCTACTCAGGCAGTAATTCTACTAACTATGCCAGACCTTTAGATACATTCACTTGATAGCTCTCCTTCCCTTTGGCAGTGAGTTCCTAGCTCATACCCATGCTCTGATCTACCGAAGTGTGAGCAGCCTTGAACTTGCCTCCTTAGCCAGTCACTATTCAAACACAAGGCCTCCTTTTGCATGACTGGGGCCTCGTCTGATAGGGGCAGACCCCTAAAATTCCGTGAGGAACTTTACTTTGTTTTGCAATAGAGCTTCTGGAGGAGGAGATTGGAGGATGTGAAACAACTCCATATTTTGGCTTAGCAATTAGAGAACTCATAGAGGAAAAACTCTTTCTTTGCCTAGTGGGTTTCAGATCCCCATGCCTTAAGTCATTATTTTGCAGGCAGAGCACTATCAGGATTGTTCCTGTAAAAGCTGGTGCACTCTGAAGACCAGATGTCTGACGAACAGAGAAGAAGGACTCTTTAAATCAGTGGTTGTAGCAGTTTCTTTTGAGAAGCTATGTGGATTTCTGATCTTTGTTCCCATTGCTCTTTTAGCCCTATGTTTCAAAACTGCCTAATATAAAATACATTAAAAGCCTTAAATTCTAAAACCAGCATCTAACTTACCTTTCCAGCCTTGATGCCCCATGCTGTGTTGTGTATTTTTAGCCCAATCGGTCTTGAACTACCTTCTTAATAATTCAGCTTGAGGAAAAGGCATCATTTCTGGAGATAAAAAGAGTGAATTCTTCTACACCTTGTTATCAGGGATGTTATTGTCTAATGTTTGAGGTGTCTGAAAT
This sequence comes from Cnemophilus loriae, assembly GCA_013397755.1. Lineage (NCBI taxonomy): Eukaryota > Metazoa > Chordata > Aves > Passeriformes > Corvidae > Cnemophilus > Cnemophilus loriae. The sequence continues at coordinate 3,995,621 of VZTF01017490.1, read as the reverse complement.
CTCTCTGTTTTCCGAGGGTGCTAAGTTCAAAGCGGCTGTGGGAGAATGTCACAGATGCACAGATATGAAAAAGGTCAGTGTCACTCTTCTTGACGAATCTCCCAAAGCTTTCCCCATTTCTTTATTTCTGTTTCAATCCACTCTTACCTCAGGAATCAAATTCCTAAATGGAGAAAGTATCCCTGCTCTTTCGGGGCTGGCAGGTGGTGGCTGTCCACTCCTGCAGCCCTGTGCCCCCAGGAGGTGCCAGCACCTCCCCACAGCCCTCAGTGTGATACTTGATCCATATTTGACCACATCAGCAGCGGCTGGGTTCCCCGTTGGATGGTTTCAGAAAGCTCTCTGCTCAAGGTGATGATGCCTTAAATGTCTCCAGCACTCTGTCTGGAGCTGAAGCTTCCCAAGTGGGCATTATTTTGCTTTTAAACTTTTGTTGTATGTTCACTGGAGTTGTGCACAGAACCAAAAATAGTGCTAACTTCATGGGACAGATTTTTATTTATATCATATTTTATTTCTCCTCCTAAGAGGCTTGAAGCATACTTTTAACCACAATGAGTGGTTTACCTCATTGACTAAAGAAAGAGAGCCAGAAAAAACTTCAAGTCTGATACTAAGATTGAAGATGCATTTTAGTCTGTCTTATCCCAACTGAATAAGAACTCAGAGGACAGAAACCACAAGCATGTAACCAGAACCATCACAAAAAGTCTCCTCTTAGGTACTGGGTACAGTCACAAAACCTATTGTCCACAAATGGCCTTTCCTGTTGCATTTTGGCTGATGAGCAGCTTATCCACTTGACATATTATGAGCAGGTGCAAGCTGGCTTTAACTTACACTACAATCATTTGGCTGTTAGCACTGTATTAAAAACACAAGGCAAGCTATACCATCTCTGCAACCATGAGTTTATTCCATTAGGGTCAGGCATAAATTCTATCACACCAACAGATCATTCAGTTTAAGCTGATTGTACTGTAATACATAGCTGTAAATACATATTTCACAAAGAAATAGCATTCAGAGAGGTACAGTCTCCTAAACACAGCCCAAAGGCAGAAACGCATCTTTCCTTTGGCAATATTATCTGATGGCCAGCTGATCTCCACTGTCAAGCCGAAGTGACAAAGCATAATTGTTCATATGAGCACAGCTTCTTATTAATGACAGCAGAGTCTAGCAGAAACTACTGCAGGATACTTTCAAAGAACTACGAAGAGATACAAAATTCAATCTGATTTCCACTTCTGATCTTCACCAGCAAAACTTACTAAAGGAATTACCTTCATAAAATTAGAAATCACATGTGAAAATTAAAAAAGAAAAACCGAAACCTGTCCTTGAACTGAATGTCACATATGGTGTTTATTATCTTATTGACGCTATTTTCTTAATTCTTTTAGGAAGAGTAATTGGGAGATAACTTAGACGAGAGACTTCAGAGCCAGCTGTAAAACAAGTCAAGTGTATTCAGGATGATATACCTTCTAAGGAGCATATAATCTATTAGTTAATCATTTCAGTTTCTTATGCTTAATGATCTTTGATATTCCTACACAAACAATTAATTACTAAGTATTTTAAAAATATTGAAACACGCATTTATGGAAATAGATCAGTATAATACCTATGATTATCCTCTCTTGAGGAACCTAACTATAAGGGCTCCATTAAAATACCTTCAAGGCCACATCTTTGAATGTTCATATAACCTATTACATGAACTGACATCTAGGTCAAAGCCAAAAGAACATTTTTACAAAGAAAACGAATCAATCATTTCAATCACTGAAAAAGGAAGGAGCAGACTGAAGTATCTGGTCTGCATGGGGAATTGACGGAAAATTGTATTATATTACATTACAAATTGCAGTGTTAGGAAGGGGAAAGATGCCTACAAAGTCTTCTCACATTATGGGCCACCTTGCTTGTGCAAGAAGGAGAGCCTCATGTAGATGTAAGTATGAAAACAAAGAAGCTTTTTTCCTTCCAAAAATACATTCTGCAAGAAAATACCAGCTTATGTCCTGTGAAATTAAGTTTCATAGAGGAAAATCACAGTATTATTTCTGCTTACCCTAACTCATCACCATATTCGACACACTGAGTCAGATCCCTAATTTGCACAAATCAGAGAAAGTCGATGAAGCTCTATTGATTCACACAAGCTTATTTTCTAATCCAGTGGTATTTCAGACTGTACAACTATGATTTAAAATGGAGAATGATCTGTTACATATTCCTGAAAGAAAAAGAAGGCAAGGAAGTACAATGAATCAGAGTAAACTGAAATATGTGTAACCACATAACTACCGTAGCCAAAAGTAACACTTCATTATTGCAGTTGGTGTTACATATATTAAGTTGCTCTTTTTCCTGTTTCTTTTAAAACTTCGCAATGGTATGACAATAAGAGTCCCCTCAGGCATGCAGAGAACACAGGCCTTCCCACATGTCCCAGGCTGGAACACAACGCATTTTGATACCAAAACCCCAGCTGCAAAATTTAATCTGAGGGAAGTAGAGCTAAGACTTCTGAATTTTTTCCCCTTGTGTCTCTTTCTGTCAATACAAATCCAAAACTATAAAAACTTTGAATGCTCTGAAATACCTACAACTGTGTATAATTAGTCCATTTGGGTTTAATATATTCTCTTTCCTGAGTTCCAACCTTCTTGATATTCAAGTTAAAGCAACATTCTGCTGAGAAATATGAATTTCACTGAGAAGGCTGGTTGAAATGCACATGTGAAATTGAGTACCAAAATATGGATCAGTCCAGGAGAATATGACTGAATAATAGTAGGGAAATTATTTACTAAATGGAAAGCAAAAGTTGTCAATTTTCCTCAAGCTATACTGTCTACTTGTTACTTTTTAATGTGTTTGATCCAAAAATGCAATCATAGGCTGTTAAAAATGTAGTTCAGCTAAAATCTTCCTGGTTCACAGAAGAAGCATGTAGATATTCCATAAAATAATCAGTCAGGCTGGGGTAACTTTTATCTGTCATAGTGAGCCTGTATTAAAAACTCACATTGCAAATAATGGAATAATTTCATATTGTGAGGGTCTAAATTTCTGAAGGGTAAATGGAATAGGGCACACTATATAAAGAAAGAAATTGTATTAGGCCAAGGCTCTGCAGGTAGTACTATGAAAGGTAAAGGAAAAGAACAATGATCTCATTAAAGAAACTTTAGAGCAGAGTAATAAAGTGAATAGTATCAAACCGAGATACCAGATGGAATTTATCCAAGAACTCAAGAAAAGACCTCGTATGTGGAACTGGTGAACTAGTAATCACAGTGTGTAACCTGTAGCTTAAATCACCAGAAGGATCAAAGCAGCAACAATGACAAAAATTCTTTTAAAAATTCCAGGTATGATCATAGAAACTATGAGCCAGCCTGATAGCTAAGCTAGGTAAACTGGTAAAAAAAAATTACAAACCAATAAATAATAGCAATAGTAGATAAATATGATCTATCCAGTCTTTAACATTTAGAAGAAAATAATACCTAATAGGACATCTTTGAAGGAGCCAAGAAAAAAGCTCTGTCGGTAAAATCCCTTGGATAACATAAAATTATCTGTAAGGACCCTCATTAAACTATTAAAAATATGCAGCTGCCATTGGATAAGAACTAAGGTGGGTCCAAAAAGAAAAAAAAATAGGTTGGGAACGAGGAATTTCATCGTGCAGGCAGATCTGCAGAGGTATCTATGACTATACTGCTTGTGGGTATAGTGAGGTGCAAATACTGCTGGTGGGTCACAGTTAGTTGGGGGAGTTAAACCTGAAGCATTTTGCAAAGAACTGAAAAATGCACAAAAATATTGCAGATCTGAATGAAATGTGGCAGACGAAATTCACTGCTGGCGGACGTGGAGTCATGGATAAGGGAGAAAAGTCGCCTCAGACTACATACACATTGATGGACTCTTATTTAACAGCTCTAGTCAGCAAAAGGGTCTTTGAGACACCATCAACAGCTCTCTGAACATCCTGCTCAGCGGTGATCAGAAAGGTAAAAAGAAGAGCAGGATTACTGGGGAAGAATGAAGAATAAAGCAGAGGATTACAGTATTTCACTCCTCATATCCATGTCTGACCAACCTCTGAGCAATGCATGCAGTTACAATGGTCCAGTTTCAAAAGGGATCTAACATAACAGAAAGATTTTTTTAAATTATGACAAAAATTACCCGAGGAATAAAGCAATTCCTGTAGAAAGTGGCAAAACACAGATTAGTACTCAGACTGGAAAAGCAACAATTTGGGGCAGAGGAGGAGTGTAATGCTAAATACAGTCACACACGGAATGAAGGCAGGTGACTGGGGAATCATGATTCATTACTTCTCATGGTCACGTCTGGCCCACTGATTGCTCACTGAAATTGTAGTGTAGTAAGAGAAAGGAGGAACAAAAGAAATGGGAAGAATTCTGAGGTGGCTATTACTTAGTCTTGTCCCAGATTTTATTCTCCTTCCCTGCTGGAGCCAGTGTTTCAGGCTAGATTGATCTTGGTGTGATTTAAGCAGGCAGTCCTTATGGCTCTATGCTCCACGTGCCTCAGCAACTCTGAAAAGTAGATGGATATAGCAACAAAGAAGAATATGTAAATCTGCGCTCAGAAAAGACTGGAAACAAACAGGTTAAATTCTGTTGCAGCTTTCACTTTTAAGCAAAACCCTTTCCCCATCACAGCATTATTTATTCAACAGTACAGTTTGTTACATTGCCTTTTTCCTATATTGTACATGTGAATGTAATTTTCACCCTCAGTGCATTTATAATGTAATTTTTCTAATGCATATTATTTTGTATTTGATTAATAATGTTTTATCATCTGTCTTAAAAATTGTGTCAAGATCATTAAAATACCAAAATGGAAAACTACAATTGGATTGTCGTTTGTCTTCTGGCCTAAAAATGAAATATCCATTGCACTACATAACCATTTCCACAAAATAAATTTACTATGTTTTATATTCCCACTGTACTACTATTGCAATCTTAAATTCTATTAGTTCAGTTAATGTCATGCATTTTTCAAACTGTAAATTATTGTCACATTTTGCGGTTATCTCACATTGCTCTCTGCAAAAGCACTTTTCTAATACGGGCCAAAACCATTCCTACCACTAAAAAGGATCACCAGTGGACTATAGAACCTTAAGGAGAGCTAACGTTAAGAGCCACCATTTTCAATGACGTGCCAAAAAGACACATTTGGACATCGCTGTGCCTCCAACTGAAAACATTGGTCTAAATCAGTGTGACCAAGGGGTTCCAAAGGATTTATCCTGAACTTTGAATACATAGGAACAACAGTAATTTAGTTGCTCCAGTAGATGCATCCACACACCCCGTGCTAGGCTGCAGGATGCCACCAACAACATTGAAATTTAGAAAATTTCTCTGTTTCCATTGGAATATGCTTTCAGATACAACCATAAACAAACAGAGTAACTCAGAAATGTCCCTGGAATTAGCTGTCATCCTGCAACATATTTAATCACGAGCTCAGTTTTAATAATGCAAATAATCTCCTTTATACAAAAGACAATGCTTGCATGTAATACTAGATTCATGCTTCCATGCTTCGATGCTTTGGAACATCACCAAGATAACAGCTAGTGGAACTATGTATGATTTTAGGTAAAAGGGTTGGATTTAAGTCAGTAATTAAATTAATTGTTGGACAAAAAACATAAGCTATTGTGTTTTGCCTCCAAATTATTTCACGCATTCCAACTAAAGACTGGAAAAGTGTGGAAAACCATGATGGGGTGGTAGATGTGCATTACTTTCTTAAACATGTGAGTGGAACTGCTATTCTGTTAATCTCTGCAAGGAGACGCACAAACTGGCTTGTGCCTTTGCCTTGAGCAGGGTAACAGAAATCTTAATGCAACTAATGCAGCAAGTGGAAAATATTTTTCACATTTTTGAAATGAGGTAGAAGAATAAAGTCAACATTTCTCTTCTCTAAATACCTCAGCAGAACTCCTGCTGTGGGGTACTACAGTCTGGTCACATAGCTCATTTTGACCACCGTCTCTTAATTAAATGCTCATAATAATGGTCAAAGCAAGTGACAGTAGAATTTATTCATCACCAGACAAAAGCATAACTAGAGGTGTTGTGCCTGATGGTATATAATACATGGGCTTAGCTTTTCTCAGCTTTGTTTCCCTTTGTCATTTTCAGTATTAAAGAACAATAAAATCCAATAATGTGTTCTTTCTTCTTAGGACTTTCACTGCAGGAAAAGAACAATTTCTGAATAACATTTTCAAGTGAGCTTGCCTCAGAAAAGAAAGGAATAAAAAGTATTGAATCAATGAGGTTATAAAAGTAAATTTAATCCATTCTTAATGGCCTGTGGACATGGTTCACTGAGGTTCCTGCCAGCAATTTTTTGCTGTTCCTTTGGAAAAAAAAAGTAATTAATGAAACAAGTTGGAGCTTGTTATGTAATCCTCTCTTGAAAGTTGTATTCGTACACTTTTCAATAAGAATCAGCAGCTGATTAAAAATGTACGTCTGAATGCTTAGAGCTGTTGGAACAGAAGCTGCTGCTGAATATTACATTTATTAATACTGCATTAGACTTTTTTTTTCTTTTCCTTTTTTCTCTCCTGCTCGTGATAGAATATTATCTGCTTTCAGTGAATACACGAATACATCCTTGTATGAACCAAAATTCATTAGAAAACAAACGCATATCAGTGAAATGCATTAAATGTAATTACAAACAGAGTTTACACCTAGTTTGGATCCAAGTTTTCAGAGAAAAGAAATCTCTCTCCTGCAAGACATGGACGTGAATCCTTTGATCCAAGGAAGCAACAGGAAGGAAAGGAAGGAAGCCAAAGATACCACTTCACTTGCAGGTGCATTGGTTGAGAGGTCACAACAGCTCAATGTATGTCCACTGTCCCCTCCCAGGTTGCCCACAGACTTGGGAGAAGTAGCACCCCCTCTGCATCCTCCTCTCCCGGCAAGGAGGAGACAGACCTGGAAGTGCAGGCAAGCACTGAGTGCAAAGCTGAGACCTGTGCTTCTGACGCCTCTGCTCCTTCTGCTGCCTGGCTAACCCAGGCCTTGGCATTCCTGTCTCTCCTGCCACACTTAAAACAAAAGAACAGCACCTGCTTGGATTTTCTGAAAGAAATATGATGTCTACCCACAGAAGACAAGCATAGCCCCTTTGTCTCAAAAGGAGCAGACCTGTCACCAACATCTCTGAGTCATATCTTTAAGCCTTGGAGTAGAGGAAGAGTTTAATATATGCAGGATCTGAGTTCCTGTATGTTTGTAATCTAATATTGTAATTAAGCCCCTCAGGAGCCAGAGAGCTGTGCAAGTGGTTCTGCTGGGAGACTGAGCTATGTACATTTTGTTTGCTTGTTAAATGAAATAAATGCAACGCCAGCAAAAGGAGTCATTGTTTCAGTAATGTTTTCCCTTGCACCCCACTGTCTTAAACATCCTTAAGAGGAGAGGATTGATGCTGACAGAGCTATGACTGGAACATTTTAAAAGGACAGAAATGCAAATCAAGGTTGAGAATTGATATATGTGACTCAGGTTGACCTTTTTCCACCTTTTCTGATGCTAGCAGATACTTGTTTCTAGCACCAGCTGCCTTGTCAAAGGGTTCTGCAAGATTCTGCTCTCTTATCCATTCAGCTTCCTTCTTAGAAGGATTCTGTTCTTGATTTTCACGATGCACTGTTTTATTCTACATGAAAGACTTGATGGTGGGAAAAAAATTTCAGAAATCCCTTCTAAAGTGCTTGTAGCTGTTGATCATCTGTGAAGATTCATATATTCCAGGTCGTCATTAAATCTTGTACTGAGAGTTTCTGGAAACTCGAAAAAGCCAAAAACTCTGCTGGGTTTTCTTCCCTCTGCCCCCCTGCTCCCAGAACCTACTCAGTCTGCACTAGAATCATTTCCTTCCTTCTTCTCATGACCTAAATATAAGTGCCGTGGATACATAAACCTCTCTGTCAATACTCTTATAGGCAGTAGCACAATATTGACAAGGAGAGATGTAGAATTGATTTAGGGCTTGGTTTTGCAGCTGCTGAAGTTTGAAACTACCACTGCCTTCAAGAGGAATTCTCAAGAGGGAGTGGCTACAAATTCAGGCCCAAAGAAAGCAGAAGCACATCGACAGCTCAGCCATCCAGCCAGACTCTCCCTCCTGCCCATGACCTGACCTGACCCAGCTCAGGAGATCCAGGCAGAAGAAACAAATGGTGGCTGGAAGGAGAATTACTGGAGATGGAGTTTGTCAGCCATCTCCCTATGACACCAGCATCACCACAGACTGTAAGAAGGGAACCAAAGACTGAAGAGACAGCTGGACAAAATTATAATCGAATAAACTTTTATTCCAACTTTGGTAATTATGAGGCATTAGAAATTTAGGTCATGTCTTTTTTCTCTCTCCCACCTTCAGTCATTTCTTGTTTGCCTCTTTCTGCAGTAATTTTATAGTGCAATTTGAAGCAAACCTTAAGATTCTGAAATGTACAAATTTCAAAGGGCATCAAATGTAAGACTAATTAACAAAAAAGCAACAAATGCACTGAGAATTCATAGACAGTGACCCCTTTAAGTTTTTTTATCCATATATTGCAAACATACTATGCTACTTTCAGGGCTTGGACAGACAGGGATTCACGTTAGAAAAAGCTCCGTATTTTTGATGAGTTTAGATTCTGTTATGACCCCAGAGCTGATACCGGTAACAGATAGGACTGTCATAATTCAGATAAAGCACTGGAAAATTCATTGCACACCATTTTTGGCTTACAAAACTGACCTTGTTTTTTTCAAAATGTTAATAGAGTTCTGCAATGAAACTCAGAGCTGTGTTTCAAACATGCCAGGATGTGGTGTATTATGGACAGTGGTGCTAAGACTGGACTTGTTTAAGATCTGCTGTGAAACTTCAACCCAAATTTGTTCGCTGTATTCCACAAGATTCATAAGTTTCAACATTCTGTCAATTCTCTGTGTTCATCCCTGTGCTGAAAGCTGCAATTTAACTCCCAGCAAGCACATCCTCTCTAAGGTATATCAAGACATCCTCAAATAGTTCAATCTTGATTTTCTCCTCTTTGCTGTACCCCTTAATTGGAATAAAGAATGTTAAAAAGCACTGACCAAAAGCAGAAAGTCTTCTGTAAACCCAGCATTACTGTCTTCTCTAGACCCATTCATGAAGAGATTTTAATTTCTGCCGGTATGACCACTGTTAAGAGAACTCGATAGCACCACCCTGTAATAGGGTAGTTTATATTTAGCAAGACTGTACATGTAACTGGGCTACTTTGCTGTGTGTCATAGATCTTCAAGAAGCATAAGCAAAAAAAAAAGTCTTCCAGGGAAAATATCCTGGGTTATTGCAGCAAGACAGATATATTGTATAATAATGATAAATAAAATACATGGTTGGAAAATGTAGCAGATTTCATCTCACTTTCTAACTGAAATTTTTCCAACTGGTTTAGAGTATTTTTAAAAAAAATATTTCTGTGATCAAATTTCAGCCTATCAGTTGTGAATAAACTGTCTGTAATTTTTTCACATCCACTTGAACTGTGCTGTTGGCCACTCAAAATCCACAGAGCTTCACAGATTTACGTCTGTTGAGAATTGAGCAGATTGTTTAATTTGAGTTTCCTGACAGATGGCCTAAAATCCCTCTTTTAATAAATAAACTACTTCCATTTCTACTCAGAACTAATTTATTTTTCTCATGAAGTAAATTTGATTTCCAGATTAACCAATGCTTGCTCACAGGCTTAACTTAAATTCACAAACACTCATACAAATATTTTTATGAAAGTTCTTCAAAAGCAAAGATGTTTATATCAAAGAACGGTCAAAGTGGAGATTTCCGTAGTAGCTTTTCAACCAGCCATAAGTAATGTTCTTATTGTACACAAATTTCAATCCCCTCTGCACTCAGCTGGAGTCTTTCCGCGGACTTCAGGGGGAACTAAACTGGATTATATGAGTCTAGTCACAACAAACACTGTAAAATTTCAGGAGATCTTGCATTTTTTTTCTTGAAGGCTTTTGTCTAAGTCTTTGCCTCCTCATCTCTCTGCTTTTTATATATCATGTACATGCCTTAATTGCCAGTGGGTTGCAGCTCACCTCTGAGGCAGCTGTTTCTCCTTCGCATCACGTAATTCCATGTCCAGATATAAGTCTGAAATTGCCCAGCTGTAGCCACTCTAGTAGAGTTGAGTCCTTCACCCTATTCATAGAGGAGGAAAAGCAAGAGGCTCCCAGAAAGGACTCCACCACTGCCACCACCTCCCTGGCACCCATCTGCAACCTCCAGGTGCTTGCTTTCCACACTGCCTCCAGACTTCCCATACCCCCCCTCCTGCCCGTCGATTCACCCATTTCAGCTTTGTGAAATGACTCCAAGCTGTTTTTTCCTGCTTTAAGCAATGGCACTTCACTACCATCCCAGACAGAAGTTCTGTACTAAGCAGGGGTCTGGAGCCTTGTGTGGTTCCTACAGGCCATACGGTGCCTGTCTCCAGGCACGGAGCTGTAGCCACACTGCTCTGACACGGGCAGTGGCCAGCACCTCACTGCAGATGCACATGTACCTTCCCTTGCCTGAGCCACAGCAGAGAAGCTGAGATGAACACAGATTATACACTTTTTAGGCCATTTTTCTGAGGATTGACTTGTCACCTGAAACTGTGATCAGTACCAGCTGTTATCCTGGGCGATGTAGCAAGAATTTCCTCCCATCCAGCCGAGTGATGTATGTCAATATGTTTTTAACAGCAGTCTGTTTCACATTAAATATTCAAGGAGGTGTATGTAAGACAACACTTTTTTACTGTCATAAATTAATTATTTAGTCTTATTTACACAGGTTAACTGTAATTAAATTATGTCTGTTTTGAAATACATATTTTTTTCTGTAGCAGGCCTTAATTTAATTTAATGCTGTGTTTTAATTTAAAACTGCTTTAATGTAATAGAAAACAAGTTGGCATGACAAATAAAGGGCTAATGTGCAGATATGATTCATTTGCTCGTAAATCAGTTAATCTCCTTTAATGGAACTCCTTTAAATAATGCCTTTTTTCAATCAGCTGTATTTCTGCTCTTTATACTCCTGTTGTTAAGGAACCAGCATTTTCCCAATGACGCACCAATACTGGCAGGAAGCACATCCTAAGTGTATTTTGTGACTCATTTCAATTTGCTCTTTGGTGCATTCACAGTTTGCTCATTAACATCAGCATTGGTGGCTAATGGATACTCAGTAGGAAGTTGGGTTTTTTTCATGAATGTTTAATGGAGCAACAGAAGTGAAGGTGAGGAAGGATTTCACTGGTGACAAAGTGAGCTTGTGGATGGACAGCGGGCCATGACCCAGTGGATGAGCACCACTGCCTCCCATGCCAGCAGCCCCACCAAGGCTGGTGCCTGCCATGCTCCCCACCTCTCACCTGCACACACCTCGTGTGTCTCACCAGCAAAGAAAGCAGAATGATCTCTAGACTGAGGGAAACTTATATCTTTATAAACTGATCCTTGTCACAGCTGAGCTCTCTGAATACCATGGCTGTGATAAACCTGAATACAGAACACACTTGGCTCAGTAATTTTGCTATACTGTGCTTGGCTCATGTTTTTCTTAGCTTTTCTTTTTTTTTTTTTATTTTTTTAAAGACACTGGAAGAGACACTAATTTTTGTATTACCCATTCAACACAGAAACCTCTAGTAATTTTTTGCCCAGGTCTTCTGTTTGTTTGAGACAAAAAGCAGAAAAAAATCATTCCCTTCCTCCGATATACACAAAAAAAATAATCTAAAGGTGTAGCTCATTCTTTGTCAAGAATTCCCCTTAGGTGAACTGGTCATAATGTTCAGTGATGAATGAGTTCAGGTTTCTGACAGATTCTAGCTCTTGAAAAGCCTCTTAAAGGCAAATATTTTCTCCTTCTTTCTTCAACTGGAGTCCTGAACAGCATCCACAATCTGTTTGCATGAACTGGACTGATGTTACAAGTATGATAATTTCCCCTACTCAGAACACTCCATTAGGGCATTCCAGTGACAAAAATACACGTCCATAGGCTCAGGCTCCTGCAGAGCATGCAGTGCATGAAAATACACATAAAATATGTAGTGAGGGGCACAGAAGGAAGCCTGAAGCTCAGAGGGGAACATGTCAAAGGCAAGGTCAGGAAACCTCTGAAGTGTCCCTTTGTGCACACCAGGAACCATACACAACCAGGCCAGCAAGTTTACAAGCATTCTCAAGAAAAGCAGAGGTTTACGTTACAGTTAGCATTATTGATTTTGTCATACCAGGAGCAATAACAAAGTCATTATGCACTTCAAGGTGCACAGTGATCTTTATTATCCTCTCATATGGTTTTCCTAGCCTCAAGTTGTTTCCTCAGCTTTAAAAACAGTGATGTCACCACAGGGAGTAAAAAGGAGTGCATTATACTTGGTAGCAGGAGAAAAAAACCACTGTAGTCCAAAGGCAGAGGACGGGCCAAGTGCACAAAAGGTACATGTACAAGAACTCACATCATGAATACTCCACTGTTTGACACATTTAATATTCATTCCAAAACAGTTGCACAGTCGTTTAAAAACAAAAAGCAGATGCTGAAACAAATGCAAAGAAATAGTCAGGTGCTACTGATAAAATCAAAATACTCCATATCCTGTTTGATTCATTCCTTGCAAACACACATAAAGAAAAGGAAACTTCTGACCATATGCATAGGATAACTGACCTGGTACAGAAATGAAAGCACAGGAAGAAAAGGGACATGAAACCTCAAAGAATATTTGAATAAACTAGTATCATGACCTGATACAATTTACCCTGAAGTACTTAAACTTTAAAGAACAAGATGAAGTAATTATGAAACTTTTGGTCATACAGAACAAATGGCATCCCAAAGACTGAAGCTGAATGAGTACAATATGTACTCTTACAGGGAAAAGACAAATGCAGGGTAATAGGTGCAGTCAGTCCAGCTTGGGCAAGTGGACATATGCTAGAAACTCTTTGAAAACGCCAAGAGTAAGCTTCAGTCATGCTCAAATAACATGTGTTACCAACATGCTATGAAATTGGCTGTGCAGATGAAGTAGTGTCTTGGAGGAGTCCACTATAAATGCAGTGCTAAGTAATCTTCTCAGTTAGATGCTGACACAGAAGCTGTTCTTGCAATTAACATTTAAAATCAGTACATCAAAGCAACTTGGGAGGGCCTGAATGTATTTTTGTCAAGACTGGAATTCAAAGTGCCCTGACCCTCTGGACAAAATCTGCCCTCTGCAAGGTGGACAATGAAAGTAAATGAAAGAAATGTTAAGGACCAAAGTTGAATGCTTGTGTAAAAAGCAGATAATAATGGTTCCGAAGAATGTTCATGTTTTCATTGGGTTGGCATGGCAAGATTTTGGTAGCAGAGGTGCTAAAAATCCCTTACTATCGTGTAGATTTAAGAAAATAAAAGTCAAATATCTGTCAAGAGACAGTCTAAGTGAACCTGCTTCTGTCTCAGACTGACAAGGTAAGCTCTACCTCCATCACTGCTATGATTTTGCCAGCCCTCAGGCTTCACAGATATGGTTATCTTTGTTCCTTGTCCACTTTCTCTCCTTGTCTTTTCCAGACTTGCCTCCACTGAGGGACAATTTCTCATAGGGTTAGTCAGTTACTAGAAAGCAAGTGGGACATTCACACATTTTTCTTTTTGCCAGATTAAAACAGAGAAAAACTCAGTGAATAAACATGGCTTTGGCAGACGGTCAGCTATGTTTTTCTCCCTTCTTGCTTCAGTATCACAGGATATGTTACAACACATTTTCCACAGGTCTTGCTTCCCCATCAGCTTGTTTTATGATGTTCAGCTGTGTACACGTGTCCTGGCAGCACAAATTCCTGGTGCAGGAACGCAGTGATGCACTTGTGCCCCAGAAAAACTGTCGGACCACAGCTTTCTTCTGGGTGACAGCAACTAGTAAGCTCATCTCCCCCAGGCTGCACTTCCAGAACAGGAAACATCTCCAAACAGATTTCAGCTGCAAGCAAATACCAATGGTCTGGAAAGGAAGACTGCTCTCTTACTAGAGAGCAGAGTCAACAGAAACAGCAGCATTCTCTAGCTATTGAAAAATGGAAAAATATTTGCTTAGAAAGAGAACCAATTATTCATTCGAAAGTTCATCCTGCTTCTTTCCCAGCCTGTGTAGGAATTACTACACGCTCGCCTTAACAGCTACAACAGATCCATAGGTAATCTTTGAAGGCAACATGGTGCCCTTCCTTGTGCAGCTAAACCAATTTTCAACATAGAAGATGTGCCATATTTAAAGATCCTTATCTTGTTCCAGCGGGTTATTCTTATCAAACAAGTGGAAGACGGGAGGAATTCTGGACTAATTTCATGCCCTAAAATTTTTGCTATGTTGTACCCTATTCACACTACTGGAGCCCCATTATCTCATTCTAACAACTTCTTACACAGCTGAGGAATCATGTACCAAATCAGTAGAAAATACTGAAGTTTGATAGTAGGATGGCAGTACTAATTGTCAAAATCCTAAAATTCTGGGTTTTCTCTCCAGGATGTTCACTTTAAACCCCTTTTTAAGCGGCTATTTTAAATTATAAAGTTTAAAAGAGACATGAAGGAATTTAACATTTACTCACTAATATTTTTTTTTTCACCAGTAATGATAAAAAAATTAAGTGTTCCTTACCCATCCATCTCAATATGAAAACACCTCCCTCCGAATCTGCAGCAGTACTTCACTTCTGGAAGTACTGTGCATATTGCTTTCAGGGTGAAATTGTCCATTCAGGTGCAGAAGAAAAAAAAATTAAAGGAAAAAAAAGAGTTTTTCCTTTTTTTTTCCTCTGGGCTGACACATCTCTTTCATCATTCATTTCATTAGTAGTATATCACACAATATCATGTTCTTGTGGCATTGATTTGAATCAGGTTTAGCATGGACAGGTGCTGTTTAAACCTTCCCTGCCCACACACAACTCTGCCAGAAAATACTGATCCTTATCTGGAGCATCCCTCTGCTTTGCAGCTCAGGGCAAACCCTGGAGTAGAAATCATCAATGCCACTAAAATTCATTACAAAATTTGATGACTGATTTTTTTAAAGTAGTGATTTGATTAATGGAGGTTGTCCTACGAAAATCGTCCCTTTTCTAAGGTGTCAGTCGAGGACTCCCATCAACCTTCTTTCTCTGCCACATGCTTTTGTCAGGACCTTATAAATGTCACATTCGCGAAATTATCAGAGCTAGATTGATAATCAGCACCCACACAGATAATCCTTCTCTGTGCTTTTTTCACTAATGGATGAATACACATTTCTAGGAAGCAGGTAATTTCATCATACAGATGTCTGAAACAGACTGACAAGTCCCTCCTCAAAATGCCCGCTGAGCTCTACTGCCTATCAAGATATTCCCCTGGAAATTTTTTCAGGCAGTGATGAAGAGCTCTACTTTTTCAAATGTGAATTTTAAGTTCCAAGACCAGTTCTAGCCTTCTGGGATGCACAGAATTGGAGCTATGATTCTTCTACTTTGTATCTTGCAAAGTCATTGAAAGATTGCCTACAGGTAAAACTTAATGTAACACCAAAAATCTGAAGAGATTTCTTGAATCTAGTATTTAGAATGTACATTGTAGACTGTATTGATCTGCCTATGAGTTTGATAAGGACAGCTGAGACGTCCCATTGTGCTAAGCAGAGGCAGCCTCTGAAATTCAGCAACTGAAATCTTGCTGCTATGTCTGCAGCACAGCCTCCTTTTTCCGGCACCTGCAGTGAACTACGGCCCTGACTGAGACTGGGACAGTCCTTTAAAAGCACGGGAATCCACTGCCAGTTTTCTGTGTAACTGCGTCAAGCTACAGACATTTACTGTTTGCCCTTGATATTTATGATATTGACTGAAGAGGTGGACAAGCTTATGGAAATGATAAATAAAAAGTGAGGCAGACTTGTCTTCCGTGGAATATTTTCCAGTTTAGTCAAATGGGGCTCCATGCCTCTTCTTGGCATCTGTCAGAAATTTACAAGCCAGGGTAAATTGCAGCTCCAGTTTAGCACTTCATTGTGATGCATCATTTAAAAGGCATGACAGCTTTGCAGTTTTCCAGTAATACCAGGAAAATGGAGAAAGGATACACTTAGGCTTAGGAAAGAGGATTTTGGTTCACCATTTGTTCTCCAAACCAAAACAGAAAAAAAGAGAAGGAATTTTGAATGGCATTCCAACGTAGGAAGCTGTTTAGCTTCTACAGATGACTCTCAGGTGGCATGTCCCACAGCACTGGGGGGAGCAGAGGGGAAGAAGTGAAGAAAAAAACTATTTGCCATTGTGTGAGACCCAAATCACTGAAAAAAACCCATTAAACATATGAAAAATTCTAGTGCTCCTACACAGAGACACAAGAGACCTCAGCAGAGCCTCTTGCAGCGACAGTGCTCATTCTCACTCTGGAGCTCATCAACATCCATGTGAGAGGCAGGTAGCAGTAACACCTGAGTTATCAAAGCACTCTCTTAATGAGGAAACAGAGAAGCAAAGCAGAAATCCTTCCCTTCACCCTAAGAGGATTTAAAGTGCTATTTGGAAGGTAGTGGAGTCAACATGCTCAGCCAGCAGCACACCCCTTTCACACAGTAAACACCCATCCCACAGGCAGGTGTGTCCTCAGAGAGTGACCCGGCATGAGGCTCATCTCACAGTGAGAAACACAAGCCCACAGACACTGGGTTAGGAGCACCTCACTCATTAGGGCAAATGAGGTAGATCAGGAACATGTGTCTGAGACTTGCACAAAATGTCCCAGTGGACTATATCCGGCGCCTGGATCAAGGTTTGCCACTGTTTCCAGTGATCATCACTTCCCCATGCATAGTCTCACTGATAGGTCCAAGCCATATGAAGAGCCCTGAGTTCTCTTGTTTAAAAAAAAATTTAATACCACAGTTGAACAAATGAAATGTTACATCACCTATAGAGACAGATTTAATAATAACATAGAAATACAGATTTAATAGATATATAAACTTCAGTTAAATGTTTAATCCTTTTCATTAGACTAATAAATAATTCAAGAGGGAGTTCATAGTTTTACTTACTTACTGAACAAAGTGTACTTTCATTGTGACACATAGTCTAGTTCATCCTACCAGGCAAATGAGACAAAGCACACCAACTTTCCTTCAAAGAATGACATTTTTAAGTAGAAGAACATAGATAATAAATGAAGGTCCTTTGACTCCCATTTCACCACTGCATTTAATCTGAATTTCTCCTCTTCTTACTTCAGGTCCCACAGAAGTCCTTCCCTCTCTGTTTACCCAGCTTTGCTGCCCGCCGTGATGGTGATGTCTCTACCAAACCAATGTTAGGCTTGATGCCCGACTTTCTGCAGCCATGCTGTGCTCTTAATACCCAGTAACTCCATGGATAGCGTGCCCTTGCTTACATGGTTTGACAAGTCAAGTCTTCCTCCTCATTCATCTCCTTCTGGTTCTACCATAAAGACTATGAGAAACTACTCTATTTTCACTCATGAGAAAGTCATTTAAGGTCAGAACTTATCACTAGAGCTTTTTCATGTTTGAAAAACCCAGCAAATAAGAAGAATGGCCTAGAGAGATTAATATATTCATTTAAAAACTATAAAATTCTCAGATGCTCACTGAGCAAGTACAATTCTAAGGCATGTGAAGATTTCACCCAAGTTTGAAAACCTCTCTAGACCCATATAACCATTTGGATACTGCATCAGGATGCCAGAAGATACCATCTATCTTTCTGCAATACCATTTTCTTTTGCCTTCTCTTTGACCCAAGGAAAATGGTTGCCATTAATTCACTTGACAGCTGACAAACAAAGTCTGAATTGGTTTCGTTAACTGAAACATGAATAATCCATTAACAAAGTCTACCTGTTTCTGTGATACTATTCTCATTCAGTTCCATCGGTGATTTCCAGCTGATTTCAGTAAATAATGGATTCCGGCTGCAAACTGGAACTGCACACATTTTGATTATTAAACAACAAAGCACATGGAATATCCATAATATTTTTATGTGATAAAACTGTTATGTAGAGCATAAGACCAGTAGTGAACTAGCATCTTGCAACTGGGGTCCTGTAATTCAATAAACTTGAATGTGACTTTTTTAAATTGAATAACATAAGTGATGATATGTGTCTTGTTTTCAAAAACATTGACTCTCTACAGTGCAAACTGACTTTAGCAGTATTTTCAGGGCAGAACAATTCTCAGATTAAACTGAGTTAACCTCCAGTGACGTATAGTTTCCTCTCTTGTTGGCAATAAGGGTTTAAATAAGGCACATTGTGAGAACAGCAGGTGTCTGTTTAATTTCTCAGTGACCAACTTGCAATTTTTTTTTTAATTATTGGTTAGGTCAAACTTTTAAGCTAAACTGGCTATAATGCTTGTCTCACAAAACTGAAGTCTCAATGAGACTCACTGTTCTCCATTCAGGGAATCATCATACTTGTCTTTTCCCACTGGCCCACTGTGCCCAGTTTACCATGGTTAACGGAGAGCAGATCTTTTCAGATTCCAGACTCTGCTTTACGACTCAGTCATTGTATTTGGGTCGCTCATTTTTATCCCTGAGAATTATGCATTCACTTTCTATTCTTAATTCATTCTCTCCTTCTCTGTTTTTTTTTTTTTAATAATATCTTGCAACTTACTAAATACAAGCTATTAAAACAAGAGAATTATGACAAAATTCACATCATCTTTGTGGATGGTGAAAAGAGAAACGTGATTTTGTATGAGACTTCCTGGATATGCACAATTTCTGTAGAATTCAGATGGGAGAGAGAAAGAAAAATGGTATTTATTTGCAGTGACATGGGAAAGATTCTGGGATATGTTTGTATAATTTCTGTGGTTAGCCTTAGCCCATAGGCAGTGGGAAATTAGATTCACAAAGCTGTCATAGTTGATGAAAGAGTAGCAGTGTGTTTAATTGTGTTTTTTGTGAAGAAAGAAAACATTACTACTGATAACAGTAGTATTTCTATGGTGTTCCAGTTTGAGTGGCATGCATATCTCCTGCTTTAGCTATCAGAAACAAATTTAAGTAAGGCTAGGCTTCTGCCCTAATTTCTAGAGGCACTCCAAACAGCAATTCATGCCATCCAAATATACAGGGGAACAAGTATCAATTGGCTGTGCTAATTTTTTCTGTACTATTGAGGGAACTTGGAAAATTAGGTTTGTCTAGGATCCAGGTTCATCTCACTTAATAACGACTATGTTACATTTGTGCATCTGTTCTACTGTAATCATCTACCTCCCTTTATAGTCAGAGCAGAAAGACAAAATGCATTCAGCAGATTATTCATCTCATCTGAAATTAAGCGCCTGAAACAGATGGGACAAATCCACCTCTGGATTTGCCTATTTCTCTCAACTGTGAACAGAGGAAACACGGAAGACCCCTCTCAGCTCAGATACCTAACTTTTAAATGGCAGAAGTTACATAAATGTAACCCTGCTCTCAGGAACAAACAGTACATTTATATAACAAGGTAATGACCCTAGACAATGAAACAGAAGAACATCAGGTACAGAATATGAAAGGAGATGGGATAGGAATGATAGAAACTGGGAAATAAAAGCCACTGTTGCAGCACAGCACTAAAGGGCATACACGGCTTGAATGAAAGAGAAACGCAGGTCATAAAACAGCAATATATGTTGGTGATTTGATAAGACTAGAATTATGAAAGATAGCGTGAGCAAAACAGGAATGGCTTTGTTCAAAATCCCTTAACAATCTTAGAGAAATTATGCAAGGCCTTACTACTGGACAACCCCATGAATGAAACAATCCAGTTACCTGCACGGAAAACTTCAATGCTAGTATAGAATTGTTTAACAAGGTCTTTGAAAACCATGACATTCAGAGAAACATTCTCTTTCCAGATATGAGACAGAGAATTAATGTTCATCCTGATAGAGGTTCAGTTAGTGTGACAGCCAGTAGGTTTCTAGGCCAAATCACAGAGAGCAATATTCAAACTACTTACTCTGGCACTTCAACAAGCTCTGTTTCTATTGCAGCATCTCCGTTCAAGAGTGAAGTGTGCAGTTCAGCACACTTCTCCCCAGAGCTTCCAGAAACCTGCTGCCTTTCCAAGCCAATGAAAGCAACAGGTTGTGAAGTCAGACAGTTTGCTGTCGAAGCCAAAAACACAGTGCAGTCTTACCTGGATTTTGCACCTTCACTGCTTCCAGGTCCGAGTCTAGCTGATCTGTCATTAACAAATTAAGGTCTACCACTTACTTTTCCCCTTTTCCAGAAATAAAAAATTAAAATTTGTGGGTTTTGCAACAAGGATGAAAATGAGATAAATCATAATTTGGGAGGGCAATCAAGATTCTGGATATAGGTATTTCGTTCTTAATTTCTACATTCAAACCTGGCCTAGGCCACCAGTGACTGGAACTCGCTACTGCCTGCCACCTCTTTGGCAGTCCATAAGGAAAGAAAAGGTGGTCTCAAGCAGGCTCCTCACGGACAATTGTCCCTAACAGAGAAACTATAACCACAGCAAAAATCACCTGAGGTCATTTTGGTTAGTTCCTGGAGGCACACAGGAGGCTGAATGGGTGTTGAAATGGAAATCTACCTTTGTTAGGATAGTGCCTCCATACCTACTCTGTGCACTTGACAAGGTAGATCAAACCACTAGTTCTTATTAGGGACATCATCATCATCATCACCATCAAATTTTAGACATGCAATGGCAGAGTAATAAAAAGGTTCATTGCTGATACTGTTTCCTGAGTAGGCTGAAGTCTGTTTCTAACTGTGACCTGTGACAGGTAATAAACAACATAAAAATTAAAACAAACAAATGAACAACAAAAAAAAAACAACACAAACAATGCTAGAAGTCATTCTTTGTTGTATATGCATATATATATTAAACACTGTTGTATGCAGTCAGAGCATTGCCTAGACATGCTAGTATTAGTTTCTGTCATTATGAGTTTCTGAGAGACTCTTCTATTTTTAGTTTGCCTAGTGTGACACATCTTCTATTACAGCTACTCCAAAAATTTCTTTGGTGTAATTCCTGGGTTTGTAGCTTTGAAAGGAAAGAAATCTGCCATTCATTTAATGGGACATTTCCAGCAGGAGAAAAAGAAACAAACCAGTGGGATTGTTCCTCTGTATCTCCAGCTGAATTAGGTATTCCAAGATCATCTGAAAATTCATCCTTATCTAAAGATGTCAGACAGAACCTATAAAAAATTATGGTGCAGTCAAAATATAATTTCTTCATAGAAACATCAAATATAAAGTTTATGAGATAAAAAATGATCTATCTGAAACTGTCTAAATCTGGACTTGAAGTGCACACAGAAGAGTTGTTGACTAATTATTTCTAGCAAAGAAAAATGGATTAAGATATAGATTAGAAACTACAGTAGTCAAAAGTAAAAAATGCATTTTTCCCATTTCCCAATATCTTTGTAAAACTAGATAAATTTGGCACAGTCATCCAAACTCTCTTTGGTTTACATTTTGGCCCGTGGTTGTGATAATTGCTCTGAGAAATTAAGATCCACAGTCAGATTATACGAACAACTCCCAAAAGAGGGTATGGCACACTTAATCTACCAATTTAAATGTCCCCACCTGAACCTGAAGCCCAAGGCTTCCTTTAGAGCTGATTCTGTCTCTGCTTTAGGATTACCTGTACCACCCTCTATATTATTGATTTGATTCACTTATTTTGAAAGGATGCAAGGGGCTTCAGTGTACTGGGAGAAGAGTTTGGCAACTGAAAAAAAACAAATTCTATTAATTTACAGGGAAAATAATTGGAGTCACCAAAAGCTAAATGAAAAATTTTATATGACCAATCATCATTCATGTCTCTGTCCCTTTTTTTTTCCTCACAGGCTATTCACAAATTTCTTTTATTCATTTATTTAGCATTTTCTCTTTGAACATTGATTTGTGCATTCCTTAATACCAAACATGACAAATTTAGGCAGGATTAAAGTGAATAAGGATGTTCTTTCTTTATTATATCACACAGCCCTGACTCTTTCCAAACAAAACCAAATAAAAGTTAGTTATTCTAGAGGAGGTGGCCAAGCACTGACTAACTCACATATTTGAGAGATGTTATTTTTCCTCTTGCTGTTATCATGTTTCCTCCAAATGTAATTAAAAATGGATATAAGCATGTAATCCAATATGACTTAGTAGACTACTTTCTCAAAAAGAGCAGCTGATAGTTTGAGGAAAGACCATTCATATTAATTAATAAAGCAAATGCTTTTAGCTTTACATAAGATGCTTTCATTTCATTAAAAATGGCATGCCTGCTGAGCAGTCAAGAAATACTGTATTTTCCCTCCACCATACAAGATTTGGTACTAATTGCTCAAAAGTGTATTGCCGGGAATAAAATCCATCACATTTGAACAAGGAGTATACACCACTCAGTATGCAAAAAGCATGAGATTGTATTAGTTTCTAATATGGAAAATAATTATTCTTACTGATATTATGAAAACAATTTCTCTATTGCAACAGAACATTAAATTTATAGGCTGGTGACTTGTAAAGCACAGTGGTAATGTTTTCATTGAAGAGATGATTTCATCTAATCTGATGTGGATAGGTAGAAATCATATACAGAAAAAATCCAGACTTTTTTCCCCAAAGAGTCTGTGCTACTAACTTGTTTAAATAGATCAGTTTCATCATAGTACTGGGAAGTTCAAGCAGCATAAGGAGAACTGGGACAAAATCAGACATAGAATAGACAGATCTATAATCTGATCTTCATAAGTATGTTATTTATATGACATTTTCTGGGCAGAATCACATAGTTCCCACATAAACACTACTCATTTCCTACTTTGCAAATAGCTCAGAAACACTCATAGCCATAGCCCACAGGCCGCATGCAGGCTGTGATTAGACAACCTGATGAAAGAAGAGAAAAACACATTTATTAAATTCAGATGTTTGTTGGTACTAAAAGCAATAGTGTTCATCACTCTATCTGCTGACAAAGAACAATGATTTTCAGGTATCGCGATAAAAGGGGTACTTAAGAAAATATTTAAATGAGAAAAAGTTAGTAAATACACACATTTTTTTGTTGAGATCTCCTCCCAAACATAGGAAACAGGTGGTTTGAACATCAGTGTTCTCCAGGTGCCCACCAAAGCTGTTCTATCACCTCACCTGTGCAGGATAGAGAGAAATACAATGAACAGCTTGTGGGTCAAGATAGGGACAGGGAGTGATGAATCAGTGGTTACAGCCACATGAAAAATAGACTCAACTTGGACAATTAGTTTAATTTTTTACTTTGAGTTGATTGGTAATGAGAAAAATCAACAATTAAATCTTAAAACACCTTCCCCCTGCTCCTTCCTTCTTGACAGATTCAACTTCACTCCTGATTTTCAATACCTCCTGCCCTCCAGTGGCCCCTGACCAGTTAGTGAAACAAGGCAGTCCTAAATCTGCAACTTTAACAAATCCTGACAAAGCAAAAAAAAAAAAAAATCTAAACAAAAAAAAACCCAACCTTTTTAGCCTTATAACATGAGAATACGTTACCTGACAGCCTGGGGTGTTCCAAGGCGTTTCTTATCTCATGGAGTTTTTTTGTCTTTTATGGAAGTGACTTTAAATTAATTCCATATAGTCTTATTATTTATTGATTATTCTGCATAGTGCAATATTTCTCTGCTTCCTTTAATCTGTTATTCTTATATTAGTTCTAAGAGATTCTCAGACAATGTGCTAAACTCAAAATTTTATTAGTCTTTGAACATAAATGTGTTACTTCACATGGCAGGTTCAAAAAGGAGGGGTTCTCTCTTCCATAATCCTTGCCCTTAAAATGCTCAGTGAAATGAACTTGCAAGCTCATTAACACCCATAAATTGAGTCCTTTCTAAGCTAACGAAAAAGCGAAAGTGGAAGACCTGGAAGTGGTGCTTGTTAGGTTCATAGCTCTGTAGAAGCCCAATCTCTAAAGGTCTTCTGCGTCACACAGTTCTGGGTGGCTCCCGAGGCCCACCTAAATCATGCAGTTATAAAATACTCAAGACTCTACATCCCGTACTAGATACCGACAGCAGTACAAGAGCTGAGTGGACCCTCTTCCTTCAACGCATTCTGGTTCCCACCAGAATAAAACTAGACACAAACAGTGAGGAGGGTAGATGTGTACTCAAATGGAACCCTGTCTCTGTGCTCTGAAGACTAAGAGTGCTGGGTTCTTTTTTGTTTTATAAAAGCTTTCAGAAGTATTGGAGACTTAGTTTTACCTGGTCACATTCTGAAGTACTGTGTAGCAAATATTTTTCTTTTACTCATTTGCTGTTAGGATAAGCATTTAGCATCGCTCTCAGATAGAAAAAGCTAAATGAGAGCTTTGAAAGAAAAGCCTAGGAGCCTACCAGTAAGGCCGAGAGACAATTAAATATTTTATGAAATATCCTGTCTTGTTGTCCTTCCTGAAAACCCTGTAAGAACAATACATCCTTATCCGTGATAACCTGCCAGCTGTGGCTACAGTCTCCCACGTTCCCTCATTAACAATCAGTAGTCCTCTACAAAGCTGTTACTTACAAGGAATATTTCCAATGGGACTTGAAGGAAACCACAAGAACTGACAGTCTGTGCCTTCATGTTACTTGATGGAGCTGGCTAAGCAAACTTGACGGTGTTGTAGTGTCCAGTGTAAATAGTTCCCCAGCTGCTGTGGAGATTCAAGAATTAAAAACTATAGAACAAATCGGCTTGGAAGAAAACACGCCAAATAAAATAATTAAGATTTTTTCATCTAAAAATCTAAACCATCAGTTATTTTTCAGGAAATTGTGACCAGTTCTATTTCTCAGTCAGCCTTCGATTTCAGCATCATTGTCTCGAAGATCAAGCAAGAAGCTCCACTGACTGATACCAGTACATTCTGCTCCTATTCAAGGGACCTGTATTGCCACAAGTAAAGCAACCACAAAATTCAAGTACTTACACACAACATTTTAAAAATACACATTCTGGCCTTTCATTTCATGCCCCTGACACCACCAGCTGAAGCAATTTTGCTTAAGATCTCACTTTCTTAATTATTTTTTTTTATTTCCATGAGTGAATCTGCAGTTAACATGTTTGTTTTGGGAAATGTACCACTTCAGTGTAAGGCAGAGAAATACAACAGCTGCAGATATTAGCATACCATTGCAACAGCAATATCTATCTGCAATGAAACTTCTGCTCAAGCGCTTCACAAAGGGAAGAGCAGCCCATGTGAACGAGATATCACACCAGCACACCAGCTGTATCCTGAGGCACTGTTCTCCAAGGTTTGGAAGGAGGGGAATTGTTAGGTTTTCTTTCAGTTGACTCTCAAGAAACCAAGCACAGTGGACAAACTTGAGTCCTGTTACAAACTGATACGTTCTGCAGCCAAGTTTCATTATGCCTCATTTAGATTTCCCCCCGCAAAAGGGGAAAGTATAGCTCTGGAACTTCTCCCAAGCAGTTAGACCACTATACGGTATGGAAAGAGCTCCACTTTTGCTCACAGCATGCTTTTCAGTAATACAAACAGCAACAGGATAAATCTGAGTCTGTTATTATGTCTCTATTCAAAGAGAAAGCTAAGGTAACCAGGATTATAGGCAGAGAAAAGAGAAATGGAAGGAGTGCTATAATTCCATTGTAAAAATCACAGTAAAGGAGTATCTCATGAAAGATGGGTGTATGTGGGATGGTATCTCTACATTAACTTAACAGTGATTTCCTGCAAAACTCTCTCTTGCTGACAAAGAAGGAAATATCTGTGGAAATTTGAAATACATATTTCATTATCAGCCAAGTCTGTACTAAATTAGAAGTGAACTATCTTAAGTAGTGAAAATAAAGTAAATCGGCCTTTGTGCAGTATACCATAATTTAGTAACAAAAGTTAAAAATGTGTTGAAAGATAGATAATGACAGCTCCCAAAAGAATATGGGCAAAACCTGAGATCTTTTCTAACAATTTCTGAACAGAAATGCCCAGTTTTAGGGTCCACTAAAGCTTAGCTTATTGAAAGACAAAGATCAATCTTTATGCTAAATTTCTTTGGCGTATTCATTGCCATAGGGAGGTTTGAAGGCCCAGGAAAAGTGAAAGCCCATGCAGACAACCCCAGCTGCATTTTGCCATTGTTTGCTGGTGGGCAGACAGGCAGAGGCCCAGCTTTACCCCTGCCCTGCTGAGGAGCTGCAGCTGCTCTGATAACCCCAGCTGGGCACAGGTATTTCTGTATTCTCTCTTCCTCGTTGCCAGTGGCCAAATCCTGCAGAGGATTGGGGTAGCTGGAAAAAAAAGGATTTTGGGGGACCTAAAGTGTGCTTCTGGCTTCTGCCCTCACCCCCTCCCTCTAGAAGAGGCCTGGGCTGGCCAACAGATTTGGGCTTGAGTTGCTCCTCTCATTTCCCTTTCTAAATGTCTTCCTTTTCCTAAGCCTCTTTCTAAAACCCAAATATCACCATTTCCAACTAGAGTAAATAGCAAAGTCTAAATTAGTGCCTCATTGAGAAAGGCAGTGCTGTTTTTTAATCAGGGAAACATTCTGGCACCATCACTACATCACTAGTAGTTTAAAAATAAAACATCTAGGTTTATTCTTCTAAAAGTGTTCAGTGGAGTATCACTTTGTCCATTTCTTTTCAGTTTTCAACACGAAACAAAGCTTGTCTGGAAAGGCAGTATCCTCTGACCAAAGAAATAATCAGCTTGTTTGCTAGGGGGTATTCTTCCTCATCTCACTCATGACTGTGAGCTTCCTCATTTGCAAATCCAAACAGCACTAAAACTTTTTGTTTTAGGGAGTTCTGTGATTCTTAAGTTTTTAAAAATAGCCACTTTCAGTGGAGGGAGGTGCAGGGAAAGGCATCAGCTGTTACATGGAAAATCCTTACCTCTCTGACTGTACTTTTTTTGCTTTGGAGTGTGACTGAGGCATAATTAAAACTCTTAAACAAAAGGATAAAAGCAAGAGTATTTCCTCATTTTTGCAAAGAATTGTCCATAGGGGAGTCATTTACCAGTTTGAGAGTACAAGGAGAACAGGGATAGAAAAAGCTGAAGTGAAGAAAATGGAAAAGAGTGGTCTGGCAGTACCACCCCATTTCTTAATCATAGAATCACAGGTGGTTAGGGTCAGTGTTGGAAGGGAACTCAAAGAGCATCTAGCTCCAACCCCCCTGCCATGGGCAGGGAAGCCTCAACCAGACCAGGTTGCTCAAAGCTCCATCCAGCATGGTCTTGAATGTCTGCAGGTATGGAGAGTCTAAAACCTCTCTGGGCAACCCATTCAGGGCCCAGCAGGGCCTCACCGCCCTCCAAGAATTTTTTCATAATATCTTAACTAAATCCGCCCTCCTTCAACTTAAGGTCATTCCCCCTCATCCTATCACTGCATGCCCTTGTAAAAGTCCCTCTCCAGGCTTCTTTTAAGCCCCCTTTAGGTACTGGAAGGTGCTATAAGCTCTGCCTAGAGGATTCTCTTCTCTAGCCGAACAACTCCAGCTCTCCCAGCCTGTCTTCACAGGTGAGGTGCTCCAGTCCCCTGATCAACTTAGTCACCCTTCTCTGGACTTTTTCCAGGAAGTCCACATCTTTCATCTTGTGCTGGGAGTCCCAGAGATGAATGCACTGCTCCATGTGGGGTCTACAAGAGCAGCATGGAGGGGGCGAATCACCTCCCCCAACCTAGTGAACATCTTTCACATCTTTAATTACCTTCATCATTTGGTGCGTATCAGTGTAAAATGCAAGTGCTACATTTCCACAGAACTGACTTTATTAACCCAGCCTTCAGTGCTCCTCTGCTTTGTGTTACACAGCTACTCAATGAATGCTGCAGCAGTCTGCTGGAGATTTAGTTTATCAAGGACTTTGGTACCTGAATTGAAATTAGACATAATTACTTAGTCATCGACTGAATGAATTTGCAAGACAAATTGGTGCTGAAAATCCCATGATTCAGACAGTGTTATATAATTAGCAATTTAAGATTTATTTTAAAAATATATTGGCTTGAGTATGAAATAAATTAAATTCAGTATTTATGAAGTCCTGAACTTTCTTGGTTAAAATATATTTTTTTTTTCTTTTGTCTTTGGCCAGTAAAACACATGTTATTTTATTCACTTGGTGATAGAAGGCATCAGTGAGTTTAGAGGAAAGCAGTTGTGGCTTTCTGCTTAATTTTCGATACCTCAGGCTTGGGTGAGTTTAATATAGGCTACATTACATCACACACCTGATGAATATTCATGTTCATTCTTCAAAGACTTTACCCCACAAGACTACTTTGGGGTTTTGAAGCAGCCTCCTCAACAGCCAGCATGACATATCTTCCTCTGTCCCGTAATCATCACAAAAGACGAATAAAGGAGAGTTCGAAGAGATAAAGGAAAGAATTATGGACATAGTTGGCTTCATTTGCACCTTATGTCACCGGGAATTAATAATTATGTAGGAGAGAGTTTTTTCAGTCCATTTCAACTTCTTAAAACATGTTACCCTATTTGTTTCTATTCTGGTAGAGTTCTTTTCAAAACAGTTGGGATACACAAAGAGAAAGCCTGATACCCTTGAAGAGGGGTTTTATGGGTTTTGTATCAATTTAGATGAGTTTCGTTGACTGGGCTTTAGAAAAAGATAAGTTGTTTCCTATCTGGAGAAGTTCAGCTCTCCAAATGCAGGGGCTCTGGGATACCTCATTTGTTTTACCACATATAGGGAAAAAAAATGTAATGTAATGTCAGAAGTGAGCAAAACAAAAGCATGGCAAGAAGGATCGTAGTGATGCCAGAATTCTTCCCCTGCTTCCCCAGTTTCTTAACTTGTAAAATAAATTTAGTCCTGGCATGAGAGAAGGTAACACCCACTGCTGTCAATAGGACATCTGCCATTTATACCGGGACTCTGCCGACAGTTTATGCTTCTTGTCATTTGCATTTGTCACCTGCAGTAGATTAAAAGAGGAGGAAAGGAAATGAAAGGAAAAGTGTAAGCGGGAAAAAGGTAAAATGACAAGTATAATACAAAGTTATAAAATTTGAGTAGACAAAAACATAACTTTTTAGAGAACCAGAGAACTTGGGAAAACACTGGAACTGGCTAGTTGTATTAATGATTTAAAAATCCGTGTTCCCAAAGCAACTTCCGGCAGGACTCCATGAACTCTGCTTACCTGTGTGACTTTTTAATTACTACTACTAAATCATCTTTCCATTTGCTAAACCCCATTCCGTTTATACTGGAGTCCTACAGTGCTCAAGAATTTCCTGAGTAGTGTGATCAGATCTTATTTCCTCATTACACAAGCCTACACTCCGTTTGGCTGTAGTTCTTCATCACAGAGTGGTCAAATTAAAAGAGAGAAAAGTAAGCTGAAAAAAATAATTAGAATTTTAATTGCAAATTTATCCCTTCCCAGAGGAACATAGGAGTTCTGTTATTTTCATTTTATTTCCATTACCAACAAATATGTAATTTGTTTATTATTTTGAGGATAAATTATGCATATCAAATTTTGGGTTTGGATGTGATTTTCTATTTTTGCCAGAAAATTGGAGTAGGGAATTCCTTAACCTTCAGCACTTTTTGCCACAGGAATTCTCATCTGCTTATAGTTTTGAAGTCCAACATAAAATCCAATTTAAAAAGTACACCATCAATACAAAAACTTGAGGAAATCTAAGACTTCTAAAATTTTAGTGGTATAGTGCATATTCATAGCCAGGCCACTGCTTCATTTCTCAGGAAGAAATTCTGCTAAGCAAAATGTGTTATCATCTCAGCAAAAAAATCTCGAACAACAGAATACCAGCTTGGACTGGAAAAGGAAGATTTCCTTCTTTGCTTTCTTTGCATGGAAAAAAAGCTGTACCACAATCTACTACTTGACTCTGAATTCCTAAAAGCAATGAGCAGAACTTGTCCCTCCAATGCCCAATACAGGTTTGCAGTTGTTGATTGCACAGTTATGAATTGCAAGGGGAAAAAAACAAAGTACTGTGAAAGCAAGGATAGCTTTCTTGCCGCTATGAACTCATAGAGAGCACAGGGGCCACCCAAATATCTTTAATTCACTCCCACACTTCCAGCCAGGGTCTGCCATGAGGCCAGGGCTGTCTGTGACCACTTACAATTCCCTTGCACAGTTCATCTGTAATACTTCTCCAGTTAGCATACTCCTGCCATATAAGGAAAAAGACGCAAAGAAATCAACAAAAAAACACCCTGCCAAAGCCAAAACCAAACAAAAAACAAGTTTACAAAGACTAAGTTTGCTGGATTTTGTTAGTACACCAAGACTTGCACATAACTTTCATAAGGGAAAAACAAATACAAAAGGCAGAAAATTTAGGGGGTTTTTTATACGTGAAAATAAGTCCAAAGAAGCTTCTTTCCTTTGTTTAATAAGTACATGCTATTTATGTCTGTCATGGCATATTGACACTGTGGCAAATTTAGATCAGTGTTGGCTTTATAGGAACTGGAGATTTGGATGCTCCAACTCTGCTAGTTTAGTTTGCTTCACTTCACAACTGCCTTAAAATATGGCATGAAAGTTTCCAGAGAAGTAAAGCAAATCTGCTAATGGCTGATCCCAAAGGGAAAAAAACAAAACATCCTTGTTCTTGCTCACTTATGGATTTATCTTCCAAGTTCTGTTGTTTTACCAGCTAGAAGATATTGTACTACTTTGAGTTTCAGTAAAAGTAGGTACAAGTGCATAACACATAGTTCATCCCATGATGCATTATTTTTGGACTGCTCCCAGAGAGGAGGAAGAAGAGTTAGTACAGTAGCAAAGTTATTTTTTCTTTCTGGATAAAAATAACAATATCTTTCCACTGCCACCAGGCTTATAAAAAATATTTTGCAAAAGAAAGCTTAGCCAAAATAACATACAAGAGACAGCTTTACAATGATGGCATCTAATTAACTCCTAAACCTAAACAGAGCACAAGAATCTCCCACAGTCAAACATATTTCAGCAGAAATACATTTTGGTCCGGAAATGGACTCAGGACAACTTCATTCACTGAGAGGTTAAGAGGCATTTGGTTTCGTGACTTTGGGTTACTGATAAACTTAAAGTCCCAAGCATGTGTTACTTTATTTTTTAAAACCACCATGCTCAGCCAAGCTCCATGCTCTCCACCCAGGGTGGATCTCCCTGGGTGCAGTTGAGAGCATGCTGTATAATACAAGATAATGCTATATTATTACACTACTTACTATATACAGCCAGACAAATCAAATTACAAATGTATTTATCCATACCACATGTTCCAGTAAACTATGCAACCAATTCCTCATATGTCTGAAGTTTGAAGGAAAACAGTGTGAGAACTTGGTATACAGCAGACAGACATTTTGTACTGCATATTGAGCCAAATTTTTAAGGAGCTCAGATTTTTTTAAGCCTGATTTTTTTTCCACCTTTCCAAACCATTTCAGGTATGTCTGGTTGCCAGATGGGTAGTAGAGATTAAACATAGGCATCCGTCTGCGGGAGGTTTTCTCATAGTTTTGTCAAAAAAACAAATAATAAAACATCCAGATTCAAGAGTCTGAACAACTGACTGTTCCTTCCAGACTTTCTCTGGAGTCTCTTAGAGACTACTAGGGCTGAAAAGAGAAAAATGAGTCTTGAATTTCATTGCACAAGACATTAGACATATACAAGAAAGAAATTTAACTGGAGCACACCTGGGAAGAAAAATGACAGAGAAGGCTGAGCCAGCACAGCACTCTGGCTGTTTTATGTCCCCAAAATGTATGCAGTCTTGGGGAATGTATGTTTCAAGCACATTTTCCATTCCTGGCCAAATATCTTTCCCAATAATTAACAGAAGCTAGATTTCTGTTATAATAGGTAATAATCAAGGTAATAAGGCTTATATTCAGAACAACTTTTAACTTCCACAATCAGAATCTCATAGTCCCAGTCTGGGGCTTTTCACAGCACTTCACCAGCCTCAGCTGTTCCTGTATGGGTCTTGATTCCATCTTAGTAGGTACTTATTTGCAGGGCTCCGATATCTAACACACAAGTGTCCCACATTCCCAGTGAAACACTGCAAAGATCAGAAACATTCCTTCATTGGTTCTTTTTCTTAGACAGATTTATCACAATAAGTGGTGTTTGTCTCATTATTATTGGGTTCTAACTTCGCTTACTCTGGTCATTTTCAGAGTGGATGGATTGTTGTGGGCTCCTTTCTTTCTTCTTTTTCTTTTTTTAAATATATCTTGATGTCAGTCTGTGTGAAGCTATACTCTAGTTTTATCAAATTTCCAACCTGGTTTACTGTCTTTTCTTTTCCCCAGCTTTATAAGTTATAAGATAACCTCAAATGGGTTAAAGGCTGGCCTTTTTGATGGAAACTTTAGATAGAAGTCATGTTATTCTTTTTACGTCTTAGCACCTTGGGCTTCAAAGTGCTCTGTCAAGTTAATGAAGCAGTTTTCTCTTTTTGAAAATGAAGTAGATAGTCCATCTTCAAACACTGCTTTTACAAATGTTTCTCAATTTGAGGTCCTTAAAACACTTCCTACACTTTTTGTATACATAAACTAGTCTCAATCACATTTCATATACTCCTACGCTTTTTGTAGGTCATCCAGTTCTTGTGATCAGTCCTCAGGAATGTTGCCTAAAGTGAGTGAACTTGTGAAAATATCTGTGAAAACATCTGCTCTTTCTGTTTCCACTTCCTTAAGATTTCAGCAATATTTTCTTTGACAGAACACCATGTCAAATTTACAGACTTAAAACATTCATAAGGGATTTTTTTGCTGTTGTCCCCACATTTCCCCACAATTCCTCATCCCAGGAAGAAAAAAAAGCAAAATCAATTATGCAAACAATCATCATTCTTCCCTGCAAAATCAGATGCCAGATGATTCTTGCCATGATTTTCTGCTTCTCTCACACCAATCTCTGCTTCTCTATTGTCATCCTTGAAAGTGATGGTGCTTCTTTACCAACTGTATATTTTATTTAAAAATCATTTGAGTTATTTAAAAGTATCATAAAGATATCCAAGTCCAGTTTGCATGTCTTTTTTCATACCTTTTCTATTTTATTTTAGGCTTCTTAATAATCTCCTCAGCCACATACACAAAGGTCTTTCCACTTTTAATTCACGTCATCATTAGTGTTTTTTCCATAAAAAATAATGGAATGTTGTTTTTCTGTTTTCATTTTCTATTAAAAAGCATTCAACAGAAAATAGCACTTACTGGTTCATGAGAAAGCAAAAGGGTCCTGATTATTCCATCAAGTTCACAAATGCTTTCACTGTTAAGGATGAGAAGAAACAATACAATTTTCGTCTAATCTAACTTCCCATCTAACAGAGAACTAACTCACCTATTTCTGAAAAGGCCCAACTCTTTCCCTTTCCACTATATCATATCTTATAAAAAAAAAGAAAGAGAGATATTTCTCCATCTAGATACAGACAGATAACTTGATTTAAAAGCAGATAATACACCGTATTTCAAGGCACAATCTTTTTCAGAATTTGTTTGCCTTCATTTCCAAATTTACCTTCAATCTGTAGTCTGTGGATCACGTTAAGCTGCCTTCTGTGGAAATCAATATTCTGTTATTATCAGAAAATACTTCCTTGTGTAGCTGTTTGTAAATTATGATCGTATTATTCCATAAGGCATTTTAGAAGAAACAGGCAGCTTCTTAGTACCTTTAATATATGTCTATCCACTGTATCCTGTCTAATTCTTCTGTATCTCTTGAGAAGGATGGACACCAGAATAGCGTAGGACATTTATGCCAAACCTCCATTTTGGCTGTGTTCCTGTTTCACTGTGGAGCTCTGGTCCCTCAGAGACTGGAACTGAACACAGGTTTGTTCGTTCCTGTGCTGTGATCTGCAGGGAACCCCAAACTGCTGTCCTCAGGGAAGCTAGAATAATGGAAAGGCCTTGGTTTTGTCCAGGCTGAGCAGCCTACTAGTAGCACAGCTGCAGATAGCTAAATTTCGCTTATTCTAGTCAAGACAGTCCTCCAAAACTAGCTGAGCAGACTCTCACACGCTGAACCACACTGTGCTACTGTTTGAGAAGAACAAAGCCTCTGTAACAGTGTTTCAAGGAAAAATTCATCTGGGCTATGAAGGCTGGGCATCTGGGCTTTTCCTTACTTTGCAACAAATTCGAATTCTGGGAAAAAAATAAAATAAAACTCTGCAGAGCTGAAAGTAACAGCATGAGATACAACAGAAATGATCACTGTAGTCAATATGTGTAGGGAAACCATCTCACACCCAGCATCCTGTTCCCCAAAAGACACCACGAAGACAACACCAGGAAAATAAGGTCCTGAGATGCACCTTTTTACAGCTGCATTTGTATCTTTAGCCTATCACATAACTCTTGAATGGGTTAATATGACATCACCACAGTCAAACTGGCAGCAGATGCCCAAGGAACATGCATTCACTGCATATCCACAGAAACAATGGCTCATTTGGCCTGATTTTACCTCCTGCCCTCTCACTACCCCTTGTGTACACTTTCCCTTCACTCCTGCGTTGGAGTACCACTTTCACCACCCAGTCCCAACACATGATAACAGCAAATGCAAAGACATTGCACCGAAACACAGCTTTCATGGTAAACACAAGCTATTTTCTCCTCTCTCTTCAGCTGTTATGCAAACTGACAGGATTTCTTTCCTCCCATAATATCCCACAGAGATTCCCAGAACATAAGGATGCCACTGTGATGCCATCTCCTGTAATGTTTGGGACATTTACTGCTAGCAGGTGTGTTCTGAGCTACCTTCTGGGAATACAGTCTGCCACAGAATGAGGTTAGTCCAAGTGTCTTATATCAAATCCATGTAGCCTTGGGATACAGTCAAGCAACACTGAAGATATTGTTTTCCAGATATCATTGTGTGCTGTAGCACTTGCTAAATCAGTCTCCAGACATATCCCTGAGGAGTAAGACATTTTTTAGCACCTTCCAAGATTAACACCCACTGGTCAGCCCCGTGGCTGCAGCAGATTGTTTGGCAGAAGACACTAGAGGCAGTTCTGGACGAGCTGCCTTGCAGTCATTTACCCAAGAAAAGAACAGGCATGGTATGAAAAGGGCAGCTCCACTGGGTGCTGCAGATCAGGGACCTCTTCGCTGTTCCTATTAGAGCAGCTCCACTGCTTCCCTCCGTCTGCCATCCTCCAGTGCTGCTCTGACCTTCTCTCCGAGCCATCTGCCTTTGCAGGCTTTGGCACTGGTAAAATGCAGATTGCGCATAGGAGCTCATGAGACGAAAACCTGTAAGGAAACGAAGGTGCCCTTTGCAATTCCTTTTTGAACAGCTTTCAATTAATTTTATGTATTGCTAAGCCTCTGGTAAGAATATAATCGTGGTTAAACGAAGCCTCTTACAGGAGTCTCCAGTTAGGAGCATGTGCTTGACTATGACTGAATATGGAAGTTTAAGTTACCATGCTGTAAACCCCTCGACACTATCCATCTCCAGGAAGTGATATATCTTAAATTTTAAGCCAAATTTTAGCTCACATCTGGAATGGGCTAAAAGAATACGAATTCTTTTCAAGCGAGATGATTGCCTAAGTTAATCGAGTTTAAAAATGAGCTTTTATTGTAAATCTGTTTTATACACTACTGTTTCAATCTAACTTGTAATAGTCTCATAAAAAAACTTTATCTCAAAAAAAATTACAGAGATTAATTATCCATGCTGTGACCCTTTAATTTCTTTTTCATTTGATTCTATAACTACTTTTCTGTAATGCCATCAAAGGCAAACATCAAGTTATCTGTTTTATACTTATATAGATGATATCCTTTTTGTGTCTTACATAAGGGCACACCATAAGCTTCCTTTTCTCCAGGCTAAACACTCCTAGCTCCCTCAGCCGCCTTTCACAGGACTCACGCTCCAGAACCTTCATCAGCTCCACTGATCTTCTTTGGGAGTGCCACTGGACTTTACCTTGAAATGTTGATTTCATGGCTCTAATTTCAATTTGATTTATACCAGAGTCACACTGCTGTAAGTGCATTGGCTCTTCTGATATTGGCCCTATCTGAACACATGCGCACTAAAAGAAAAATAGTTTCGAATTCCTGTTTGCTTTCACTCAGCCCACCTTACCTCTGCAGATAACAACAATTTTATCACTGTTAATAGTGCAAATCCAATACACAGGAATAAACAATTGGTATGTTATTCTGCTTCATGTATTATTGAAAATATCGTCGGTCAAATTTCTCGTTACAGGTTATTTATGATGAGCAGTGGAGGTAATAAGAAGCTTATGTTTTTATTCCATCTCCTAAAGTGGACTTTGTAGTTCTGGTAGCAGGAAGAGTATTAAATTTTAGACTGGGAATTCAACACAAATTGTGAACTCAATCTTTGACTGTTTTGCACAGCTCAAAATGGATCTAAATTTGTCATCATGGTGATTTATTGGTGTTTTACATGCTCCTTGCATGCAGATACCTAGTTATATAAAGACAGCATACTTAATTATTAGAATATATTTGTATATTTATGTGTTCGCATTTATTTGTAAGTATCTGCATTCATTTGACTTGAGCTGCATGTCAGAACAAAGCCAGCTGAAATTCTTAGTTCTCTTTTTCTCTAGATTTTCTTCTCATCTGAGAATCATTGTAGCTGTTTTACAGTATTACATAAACTTATGTCTGATAATGTATTAAAATGTTATATATTTACAAAGTAAATAAAAATTAGAGACTTTTCAGCTCTACAAAAAAGTATAAGCAGGCAAAGTCCAAACAGCCTCTCTCCTCACCTTGCTTCCTACTTTTGTATTTCATTCTTTGGCCCAAGCCTGGAAAACCTTTAGACTGCATTCATGTTCTACCTTTTCAGCAAATATAAAGCTGTCAAACACTTGATTTTTTGATCCTGTCAAAAAGCATTTCATGAGGCTTCAGAGAAGGTGTATTTCTTGTAATTGCTTCTATAAAAGAAATGATGGGTTTTACGATAGGTTAAGGGGCTGATTTCCCCAGTCCAGCAAATGACTTCATATTTATACCTGTGTTAAGCTAGTGTGAAGTGAGTGTAAAATGTCACGAGTAATCCACAACTGCTGTGGGAGACTGCTGGGCTAAAAATCAGAAGACATAGAACAGCACTGATGGCTGATTCTGTCACTCCATCAACCAGAAGTATCAGGCAAATGCATCATCCTGCCTCCAAGAGGTAAAAGATTTTTTTCCCTGTTAAAATAAAGCAGCAGTCACTCCACAACCTGGCTGCACAAAACCCAAACCGTCCTCTAATATGGGATGACTTTCATCTGCTTTTCCCAAGAACATTTTGATGCCATGTACTATTTGAAGGTGTCTATTTTTGTGAACTAGGAGAAAAAGATTTTCAGATAAACAAAACCTTTTCCCTTATTTATATATTTTTCTTCATAATGCAGACACCTGAAGTAAATAAGAAACTTGTTAATTTAAAGTCTTTAGCCTCACCCTCTGCTTGTGCTCTCTGATCTATGGCCAAATCCTGCTCAAGTTGTTGCAGAGATGCTTTCAGTTAAGTCCTTAGAATAAAGATTTCATGCTGCTGTTTAAGGTGGCTGATATATTAAAACTGCTCAATGACTTCCAGTAAGTGCAGTAAAGCATATATTGCAGAGCGAGGATTTTTTGTTTTGTTGTTTTGGTTTTTTGGGGTTTTTTTTCACAAAACCTGTTGCCAATCACCTAAAATTAAACAATTTTTTAAAAACCACCCATAAAGTCAAAAAAAATGGCATATTCAAGGGGACAAGACTACCCTGTTTGACTGGCATCCTTCTTCTTTTAAGTATCTAATGATATGGGATATTACTACTAAGCACAATGAGCAAAAAAATTAACTTTAGTTAGTTCTTTAAAGAACTATCATAACTGAGTAAGAGTGACTAATGCAGAAGAATCACTACATACTTTTTTTTTCTATATTTCACTGTTTCACACGTGCTGGGCACTGTCAGAAAGAGGACACTAGGCCCTTCCCTGCTAATTTCTGGACGTACTCTTGCGTTTTTAATTTTCATTCTAAATTTTTAATTAAACTTTCAATTTCATTCTTACTTACTGTATCCTCTTACTACAGAATCCGGCCAACACACAGTGCCACCGTATTTGACCCCACATCATTTAAAGTGGAATAAACCCGAGGATATGAACCCAGTTCACAGGAATAGACATCAGAAGAGAAATGGGTTTTGCTGGTGCTTTTGATCTAACTATGATCTAACTTTCTGACTGAACCCCTTTTCGGTATAAAATATGACTTGTTCAGCGTGTTCAAACAGCAGTGTGGTGACTGAAGAGCCATGAAGAGAAACCACGTGTGGGTTAGAGGAAGGCTATTGGTACAGGGCAGGAGGGCAAATGATTATAATGCTTAATTAACTTATACTGACACTGCATTGGAAAAGCAGGAGCATGCTCTTGTCTCCAAACAAAACTACAAGCAATAACATACATTAAAATTGCCAGGGAATGTACTTAAAAAACAAAGGTTACATGCTACCAACTGACATGAATAGAAAAATCAATATTTCATCTTAAACCTCTTTTGAGGGATCAGATGGATGTTTCTGGCTTCAGTGGGCCCAGTTGAAGAGACGCCCCACAGCAAGTCGCAGAGGCTGCCTGCCACTGCCCAAGCTGCCCAGGGCTCCCCCACAAACTGCTCAGCATAGTGCAGGCAGAACATATAGGGCTTATAGACCACATACACAGGGTGCTGGGCTTCCTGATGCCTTTGCACAGACTGTTCTGGTGCTACTGCAAAGTCTCATAACTCTGGGTTAGTGTAGGCAGCCTGATCAGCACCTCACTTTTACACAGAGTGAGTTCCGCACACTTTTGAGCTTACCAGAACATGGTTGCACACAGAGTTATAGGAATGGCTAAGAAAAGACTGTGCCCTAAGGTTTTAGTGATGATCAGAGGAGAAACACATCTCCACAGGATCATCCAGTTAATCTTAAAATAGGGAGAGTTAGTCACCCTGGAAAAGGTGTTTTCATTCAGCATGCCATTAGACACTATGCCGAAGTTCTGCCATCAGCAGGAGGCCATGAACCCATTTCCAGCTACAACTGGAATAAAATAAACCCTAATAACAAGATTTTACTTCAAAGCAAAATGCAAGAAACTTATATGTCTTTGTTTCCAGGTTTTTTTATACTTCTCATCTAACTAAAAAGCAGCTTCTTCAGTTTTTTGTGTCCCTCCAGCAGCAAAAATGCAATGTGTCCTCTAGAAAATTCTCTTTCCATTTAAAACTGCAGTGCACTTTTA
This sequence comes from Cnemophilus loriae, assembly GCA_013397755.1. Lineage (NCBI taxonomy): Eukaryota > Metazoa > Chordata > Aves > Passeriformes > Corvidae > Cnemophilus > Cnemophilus loriae. The sequence goes on along the minus strand of VZTF01017490.1, from coordinate 3,956,075 downwards.
TCATACATTCTGAGAAATTATTAAGTCAATAATGTTTTCTTTGCTACCTTTGCCTAATTTCGTATAAATCAAAATGCTGTAGTCAGAGGCCGTTTCATATCGTTAGTTATTAATTACCCCATTATGTATTGTGCAAAAACGTTGTTTAACATATCTCCATCAAGTTATTTAAATGGATGCTCACTAGGCATAGTCTAATTCACTACAACTTTCACACGTAAAATTGTTCTAACTCTTGTGGGAACAAAAACTTTAGAAGACAGTATCTTTAAATGTATATAGCACCAATTCAGGGGTTAGTTGCACATATATTTTAGCTGGTAATCAACATGTTGTTTAGCTTGAGGACTCATGAAAATCTGTAGGTGAAGCAATTTTGCCAGACATAGAAAAATTCAACAGTTATTTCATTATAGCAAATTTAATTCTATAATTAAATTAGGGTGAGATGCTGGAGTAGTACGGTGAACACATGTCAGTGTTCAAACCAGAAGAGGTTGTTTTATGTCTTTTACAAATATTAAACATCCTTGCATCAAATAAGTATTTGTTACATTTACTACATCCTGGCACTAGGAACTTTTCAAGTCTACTAACATTTTCTCTGCCTCTTTTGTTCTATTATTATCAGGTGAACTGAACTACATGGAGCTGCCTAAATCAAAACAGCCAAAATAAACAAAAGTTGATAAGAGCCCATAAAGGTTATTTCAATGGAAAATTTTCATCTATTTAAAAATACTGAGATCCCTTTCATAGCTGAATAACACTCGGAAATATAACCAATTGCTAATCACCCCTTTGAATGGGGGGCTGTTACTGAAGGAAAAGGCAGAGAAAAGGAAAACATTTCTTTTGCTGCATTTGGCATTTCTTGGGCCAGGCCATGTTTTCGTTTAGGGATGGACATTTTTTCTTCATGAAGGTAAGATCAGAGAAAACAGAAGCTCCAAAACATGAATTCTGAAGTCAAGGATGAGAAACAGTCTTTATTATGGTAACTTATTTATTTTGTCGTTGTTAAATACCACTACACAGGGTAGAAGACAGTGCAGGAGAATGACCTTGCTGTTATCTGACAAAGCAGCTTGCTTTCAGATCCAAAATTGCAGAGAACTGAACCAATCTCTACTACAGAAACTGTCTATCATGAAAACACATTTTTTTTGCAATAGCTTGTGACAAAGTAATATGACATGGTGGTAACTGTTCATGAACAAGAGGCAAGTCCCTTCTGATTACAGAGCTATAAGTCAAAGGACGAAATCTTACAAGACTCAGGCAAAGCTGAATACATGACTGAAAACAGCTTGTTCAAAGGCACTGCAATGGATGCAGATGCTTTTTCAGTAGCCTAATTCTAAAAACCTTATTTTCTTACTCATCGTTTAACCTCAGTATTGGTTTTATTTCAGCAAACACTGGTTAGGACATTCTGTCAGGTTTAGTAAGTTAGCGACACTATCCAAAACCTGATGGAGCTCAACTAGATCTGAAAGGTCAGTTTAAAAACAGAGGGCATAAGGATATGGGTGACTGAAACTGAAATCAGACAGTCTACAAGACAGGAATGAGCTGGGCTCTCTGCCTGCTTCTCTCCTTTGGCCCTGTAAGGGAGCAGGGTCTAGCACAACTGGCAGGTGAGCGGCCTGAGGCACTCATTGCTCAAACCTAGTTCTGGGTGCTAAATCAGACACCTCCAGATACTTTGCATCTGGCCTACTTTTTGGCAACTCTACCAAACCAGTTTTTTCCCTTATTAGTCACGTGGCAAGTTTTTTTTATGTGAGTTCAGTTCCAATTCAAACAGGAACAAGTTTCAATGTTCAGACTCTTACATTGTCGAACTCCCAGGGACAGATGAATGAGCCAAAAAATGATCAAAAAAAGTGTAGGATATGGAAAACAGCATGAGACCCAGACTGTTTTGTAAGTGATCCCATGTGGTTAAGTATATCACATACATGTTCCTATGCTGAAAGGAAATTTTTACTTTGAAGAAAATTTTGCAGAAATGCTTTCTTCAAGACATGGATGTGATAAAATTATTTTAACGCTCTCATTCAGCTCGATAGACACGCTTTTCATTGCAAACTATTTCTTTAACATTGAAAGTTATTTTTCTCTTTTATTTGCAGTACAGAAGGGCAGTTCTGTGGTTTTTCTGAACTATATGAATGAGTTGAGTCATTTCTGACTCTGATGAGGTATGAAGGTAATATGTGAAGAAGCAGCATAGTGAATAGAAATTCATCCTTGCTATGAATGATTCATGAAGATTCTCTTCTAGAATAAAAGTATGAAGCTACTTTAAAGCCTCTACTTAATACTAAAGTTTAAACAATTTTAAAGGCACCTTTGTCTTTTCTTTCATTATTAGCAGTCAAACTATTCATTCTCCCCCTCATAAAAGTTATTATACATCATTATGGATAAAGCATAATGTTTTTATTTCTCTCCAGTGTTCTCAGAGAAAGTATAATCCAAACCTAAAGGAAATCAGTTCTTTTCTTTCCAGCAGAAAGCGGATAGCAACACAAAATCATAGTTATATGTGGGTCATCAGTAAAGTAATTTTCAACAAATTATTTTCCTGCCAGATAATATGAAACTCACACCCAGAAAAAAATTAACACAAGATCCAAAGACTCTCAGTTCCTGTATTTTTTGACATAATACCCAAAAACATTTTAAGATGATCTCAGGTGTCAGTGCAAATAAACACTGGTCTGTTACTTCGAGCCTTTTCCACTCTCTCTCTTTGCCATGCTGATTAATTAAAAAAATCCAACACAAATATCCGCAGCTGGCAGTTGCAGAGTAACAAGGACAATTTAAAAATGGTATCAGACTTTGTGTTTCCAGACACAGAGCAGTCACCAGCATGCTTCCTTACACAGACAACATGAAGATCAACATTAGGACAAAATAAATAGGCCAGAACAAGTAGTTTTCCAGCTCCCCGCAACGACTGAAAGTGGGGATTAGAACAACCACTTGAGAAGATCTAACCATTAAGAAAGGTTTTCCCTGATCTTAGGCACATTTAGCAAGCTCTTTTCCATGCAAAATCCTACCCATTCTGCTGGTCCTAAATACTCGCATTACCCATTTACCATTTGAATTCATGATCCAGAAGAACCCTCTGGAAATTGCCTTTTTAGGGCTAACACTTGCAACAAATCCCTGCTCCAAATACATCCAGTATGAAATTATCAGTAGGATTCTCCTATCAAAGAAATCCTCCCTCACACAGGTACTTCTGAATAAGCTGATCATCCTGTATTGGTAGCAAACATCTGGCTAAACCCGTTCCAAATCTGAAAAGAAGGCTCAAGCAAGAGAAGTGAGGGAAGCCCTGCTGTGAGCCAGTGCAACACGGGATGCATTGCCACTTGACAGAACAATTCCCACTGGCCCACTAAGGCTTCCCTGCAGCACAGAGACCTGGAAAACCCCGTGAGTTATGTCACATTAGGCTCAACCTCCTGCCAGGTCTCTAAAATTCCGTGTCTTTTGTGACCAGGGGAGCTAGCACCACTGGGGAAGCGTGCAACTACCCAGAGTGCAGTGGGTGACATCAGGTCAGAAATATTCTTTGTGTTGGTACCCTGACCCAGAAATAATTAGGCATTCAGTTTCTGGCAGAAATAAACCTCTATAGCCTCAAGGGTTCAGTCTCTGTCTAGGTCAGCTTCTGCCAGGGCAGCCCTGGACTGTGCTGCGAGGCAGAGCTGGCAACATACGGTGATGATAGCGGGAGGAAGTGAGGACTTGAGTCTGGGAGACAGCTCTGGTAAACCTGACATTAACATTCACATCAAATGGCAGTGGGCAAGGCAGTCCTCATCTGAGATAATAGGCTTTTTCCAGTGATTGCGCCTTGTCACTTAGGAACACATCAATCCCAGAGTTTGCTACCACAGGCTGTCATGTCATATATTCCCTTCCCTGGGCTCTATTTTGTAAGAAATAGTTAATGTCTACTTCTCCTATCAGCAGGCTGCTCCAGAACCTCACCATGATGGTGAGAAAATTGCTTCTGTCTTCCACTTTCAATTTATTCATGATTAGTTTATAACCATTTCCTTCTAAGCCAATATTGTCCCTTAGCTTAACCAGCTCTTTCCCTTCCTGATGTTTATCGTCCTAATGTATTTACACAGGGCAGACATATCTCCTGTTAGCCTTTGCTGTAGAAGGTGAGCTTTGGCAGTTCCACTCATGGGATTAACCAAATCACTTCTCCTCCCACCCAGCACACAGCTTTCTCAAAGACATGTTTATTTGCTGTACTGTATCTGCTGTTCTCCAGGCAGGTAGTGCCATCCCTGTCTTGATAGAGTTATTGCAGTCTGAATACTAGATGACCTTCATCTGATTCAATCTTCTTTTAGCTCTCCCAAAATACAGGTATTCTACTATGGGGATGAATTGTTTTGGGAAATCAGTGCATGGTACAGAACCTTAGAGCCCAGAAGCTCATGTCCATGTGTATGGTACCCCAGGAAAAGCAGAAATCCAGAATCTTTGGATATTAATTTAGTTGCCTTGAAGTTCTCTTGTTCCTCCTAACACTCTTGATGTTTACGTGTAGCCTGTAGTATCTGAATATCTCACCAGTGTGACAAAAAGAATAAATAATCATGGGTTTTTTATCTGGTGAAGAAATGTAGTGACATTTTGAATGTATTTTCACCCCTTTTCACACATATTTCCCTTTATTTTCACCCCACATACACCAGGGCTTCAAATTCAGCCTCCTGCTTTCAAACCTAAAAACACCTTTATTTACTGGGATTCTGGATTCGGTCTGAACTGAGCCAGCAGAGTTCAACGAAAGGAGTGATTTTCAGCTGAATGAAAACCCATGTCATGCTACGGTTGTAAATTATTATTGTCTCTGGACTTTTGAAGATCAGTGTACTCATCAGAAAATCCAGAGCTGGTAGGACTGACACGTGACTTGAGGAGAGAGTAACCACACACCTGGGGTCAGAGTGAGCCAAGATGCTGAAAGTTTCCACGAGCAGGACAGAGGCCCTTCCCCCTTGCAATTCCCTGCTTGCTGATAGCAGGCACATGTAGGCACAGTCGTGTGCTGGCCCCAAAGCAGCCCAGAAGGGACTCTGCGAATCTGCTTCTCCCACTCCCAATTACAGCACATGGGACCCACCAGGATTTCAGCACCAAACTTGCTTATTCTGTCTGTTTTGGCAAAACAGTATGGACATACTGGGAGAGACTAGTCCTGCTCTTGCTATCTAGACTTCTTTCCATGTCTGCCTTGGAAAGTTTGGTTGTCAGACAGGAAAGCAGCTGTGCTTTGCCTGCGTTGTTTGGCATTCACCTTTGCAACAGTTTTGCTGCCACTGTTTGTCCAAAGGAAAGGTAAAGCAATGTTAACATCCTGTCTGGAAGAATAAAAATAGGGAATAAAATGCCTGGGTTTGTTGAGAGATGCTTCAGAAAGCATTTGCCTGTTACTCGTGATGCTTCACCAGGATTCCTTTATAATCTCCACAGCCAAAGCATTTCAGTGTCAGAAGCAGGACCCAGGGAAGTGCCAAACTGAGGCACATCTTCCTTCTTTCCTGCTCACTGTGGTTACAGGAACTTCAGCCCTTTCATTAGCTGTTTAATTGTCCTGCAAAGGTCTTGAGTCAATATTTTTATTTCCTGGTTTTACCTTCCAGTGGTGAACAATCTCCTCTCCTTTTCAGAACATCTAACTAAATTTAACAAGCAGGACAAGGAGGAGCATTCCCATGCCTGCTGGCTTGGAAAATTGTAAGTATATTTAACAATTTTAGGTATGCATGAAGACCTTGAAAACAACCACTTTGTTCTGAATAGGACTACTGTCCTGGAGAGAAATTTTATGTTGTGAAGTAAAAGGGTTTGGATTATATTGAAAATCTGTAAAGACAAGAATGCTGCAGCTCCATGGATAGACTAAAAGACTAAAATTAATTTACTGAGGTATGAAAATGAATAGCTGGAGGGTATCATATTTTGTAGATTCTGTAGTGTGAAATAAAATTAGTTCTTAGCTGCTGGCCAATGACAGCTGGAGGTAAGTGAGGGGGTTTTTTTAACTATCTTTCATTCTCTTTCATACAACCCACAAAAAGTTGATCTGAATTAGTGACTTATTCCAAAAAATCCTTATTCATTTCAAAAGTCCCATCAACTCCCATGAGGATGAAGAGATCTCCATTTAGTATTATTATTCCTCAAAATTTCATAATACAAAAAATACAGCATAGCAGAGCCATATCATAACTATCATGCTCTCCATGTGATGTCCAGGAAATTTTCACCTGTTTGCATTTAGGCTTTCTGACAGGATCTATGAAAAGGCAAGCTAATACAAAGGTGACATCCTGTCTGAAACAATACATTGTAAGGTAGTGTTAGTTTCATTTGATGCAAAACCAAAACAAACTGCAAAATTTTTCCTTAAACCTCATAGCCCAACAATTAAAGGGGGAAATTAAGGATTTTTGGGGGAGGCATGTTGGCATTGTTATTAATGCAGAATGGGAAAGAAAAAATTATAGAATTTCCTGATTCAACACTCCTATCAAAAAAATTTATACCTTTTTTTTTTCTTCTTACTGTTTTTTGGTGGAAACGGAGCCTTTTAGAAAGCAGTACTGCAGAAAACAGCTGGATTTATACTCAAAGAAAAGAAGAAAAGGTGATTTACTGTATCTTTGTTTTGGAGGGTTTAGAGGAATTCAATGGGCAAGCTCTGTGATTCCATAAGGAGAAGCCAGTCTGACCAATTCTGAATTAAGCCCAACAAAAATGGGAGCTGTACATCTTAGTAAGACAGCCATTGCATAAAAACATGTGTGAGACGGGTTTCCTTTGATGTACCTCCAATTTTAGCAATCCAAATTTTTTATTATTGTTATTTCAAAAATCCCAGCTGCACAGTGATTTCAGGAAAAGGGGAACAGACGGCAAAAACAGGTAAATCTGAATCCTTCACCTTTTTAAATCTTGTCTTTGGCGTGTCGTGACCTCCTCGCTGTGCTGCTACACAGATTTATATTTTCTAGAACTGCTGGAAGCTCCTTTGCATAAGCCAAGCAAGACAGAAGGGATTCTGTTGACCCTCAAATATGCCAGTAGTGGACAAAATCTGGAGCTTGGATGTTCAGATATGAAAATTCATTCTAAGGAACCGAGCCTTGCACTGGATTGGAGTGCAAACACCATATGAGGAGTGCTTGTCTGACTGCTGTTTGCCACTGAGCCAAAAAAAACACTATCAGAAAATTACAAAACTGATGAACATGCTCCTATTTTTTTACATACAAAAGGAAAGATGCCTTACCCAGCCACATCTGTTTCTTTGATTTAACTCCGTGCTCACTCCTGTTAGCAATGGATGAGTGGTTTGGCAGGGGCGTTGCAGCCCACTTCACTGAAGAGAAGGGTTTCCTAGTGAAATAGACTCCTTTATGAGATTTTGTTATGAACATATTTAGTAAATTACTTTAAAAATCTCTCCTCCTCTTCAGTGGCTGTACTCTGGGATGGAGAATAAACCTTACATTAAAAAACCTGTTTTCTTCACAAATTAATTGAAGAGGAGACATCTCCCTCCAGTCACCCTAGATACACTCCCAGCAGGACTATGACTATTCATAAGGCGCTTGCAGAGGAGTAGCAGATATATCCTGCCGATTTATAATGTAATTCCAGTGCAAGAGGTAAGCCTGCAATGTAACCCAATTCATTAATCTCCAAAATCTGAAACCTCACAAGCTGCAAGAGAATTAAAGATTCTGGAGAGGCAGAGAGAAAATGAGAGTTTCAGAACACAAGGACTATCAACTTGGAGCAGGAAATCACAGCTAAAAGTAGAATAACTGTACATGGGGTACAGTTATGGGCTTTAAGGTGAGATTAAACAGATCATAAGAGCAGTTTGTAAACTTTGCATTTATCCCGTGCTCATGGGAATGTTAATCAATCAGCTGATGGTTAAAGGTATGCAGCATCTTTCACAACACTTCGATGCTAAATTGACTGTCACCAGAAAACATCTAACGTGCAAATTGCTGTTTGCATCTGAAATTTTAACAACACACACTTTGGAGTGTCACTATTTGAACACAGGCTTCATTTTCAAGAATACACTTACAGCATCAAGCGCAGGGCAGCAGGGGGATTAAAACAAAAGTGACTGTGATCAGTCTCTCAGCAAATACTCAGCCCAATCCTCTCCTCCAGAGCTGGCAGCCAGGCCCCACTGCCCTGGCCTCAGCCACCAGAACTGCACTGGACTGTGAGAATATAAAGCACACAAAGATAGGGCAAGCTATCATCATAAATTCACACTGATACAGGTTAACAAGAGTACCACCTTGTCTGTGCACAATTACTGAACACCAGTGGAAATGCAGCTTTGGAAGCAGAAAAAGGGAATCCCACAAATATACCTATAAATATGATGTGGGTCAGGGAACCGGTTTAAACACACTTTATGGCTTGAGGTGTCACCCAGTCAGAAATCAAAAACAAATGGCAAATAGCAGGCCCCTGAGCTTGAGGAATTTAAGACTTGTGAAGCGTTGAAGTCTTCAAAATGGGATTTAAGCAGAATTTGAATGACGTGCAGGCCTTGAGCAAGAATTCTGCATAAGTTAAATTTCTTATGTTCCTCAAAAGCTAACACTAATACCCAAAAGCCAACACCTGTGGAACAAGCTGTGGCAAATGAAAACTTCATTAGATAGACAAATAGAATAGATAGACAGAAAGAAAGGAACAGCCAACTAAACACTGGAGCTCATAACATCAAAACTTGAGCTTGAAACATCCTTTCCTGTGGTTCATATCCACTCCTTAGTCATCCTTTCGTTTTATTCCCTGAATACATTCTTCTGTCCCTTTGTTATCTACCAGCACTCACTGCAGCCAAAATATAGGGCACCGGACCTTCAGCATTACACAGCCCTTCAACTTTCCTTTTTCCTTGAATCCACGGTGTTCTGTCTTCCCCTCTGCTCTGCCACCAAGGATCTAACCCTGGCATCCTTCTGCTCTTTTGTCTTGAGTCCAGTGTTGTTTCACTCCTTTCTTTAGAAAATGCTTTCTCCCACTGGCAACTCACTCTCTTTGACTGCTTTGCAGTTCATTTAAAACATCCTTCCTTTTATTCAAATGCTTCTTTTGCCTTCAAATTTCTCTTTAAACCCAGGAATGCTGCCTGTCTCCAGCTCCTCACTGGTGATTATCTGAAGCATACTTACAGTATAGGCTTTCTGGGACAGTAGATTTGCTTATCAGTGTAATTTATATACAGCATGTAGATATACACAGCAGGACAAATAAATAATGTAGAAAAATAGATCCAATAGAAAGTCTTACCTTTTTTACGTTTTCATAAACCAAGGGGTACTTTGAATCTTCAGTGTGCTGCTACGCTTTACTTTCTTTTTGGTTTAAATTATCCAAGTACAGTACTGAAAATGAAGAAAGTTGAGACAAGCCTTAAAAAAGGAAAAATTTTACTTTAATATATCATTTAATCAGGTCATTGTTGGAACTAGCATCCTGTCCCAAGCAACCTCATCTTCATAGTCTAACAACTTACTCTGCAAATTCACTGATTTTTCAAGCTAATATTAGAATCGTATTTTTCCAAGTACCCACCCACTGATACTCTCCTCCTTGACACTTATTTTTTCTCCCCTAATATTAGAAAAGTATTGACAGCCAGACCCTGGGTGTCTGTGGTTGTCAAGGGATTTGGAAATCTCTCAGAGAGGATGTTCTGAAAATCTTATTTTCGTTAATGAATTGATGCTAGCAAATTCTTCTAGGATGCTATGCCATTAAAAAATTGCACAGACTAGTTTTCTTGAACTAGCAGAAATCAAAAAGGAGAAGGATATCGCTATTTGCAGTTACTGGTCTCCCTCCAACTTGCATGTTGCTCTGATTGTTTTCTTTCTCTCTCACACAGATACCAGGTTTTCTGGTTGCTTCCAACTCTCTCTTTCTGTTTCCTGCCTGCCTCTGTTGTTACACACTATTTTTCATTTCCTGACAAAGGAGATATTTAGATTAAATATTAGGCAGAAATTCTTTGTTGTGATGGTGGTGAAGCACTGGAACAGGTTGCCCAGAGAAGCTGTGGATGCCTCATTCCTGTGAACATTCAAGGCCAGGTTCGATGGGGCTTTGAGCAACCTGGTCTAGTAAAAGGTGTCCTTGGCCATAGCCAGGGGTGTTGGAATCAGATGATCTTTAAGGTCCTTTCCAGCCCAATCCATTTTATAATTCCATGAGTCTGTGACTCTCCAGCTGTGCTCCTTGTTGTCCTTTGCTCATTTTCACCTTTGCCCAAGGACACGGCTGACACCTGAGTGAGCAGAGCAGCTCACCAGGCAGCAGTCTGTATTTCCAGAGCTGGCAATGCCTCATGCATGAAGCTGACTGGCACCCACGCTGTCTGTATGTATGCAACCATGGGTCGTTACACAGCAATAAATTACAATATCTTGTTCAAAACCTGTCTCATTTTATCTGGATCCCCCCTGACTTTGCTGGCACTGATCCATGGCTGATGTTTATTGACCTTTTAGAGGAGCACTCTTGGCTGTAGAAATAAAAATAGTTTCTTGTGGAGGTTGTGCACAGGCACTGAAGTTGTAGGGTACATGCTCAGCCCCAGGCACAGCAGCCTCAGGCCCAGCTGTAGGCCTTGGGCCAGGACCAGAAGGACCACCCAGCTCTTTTCCTGCTGGAGATGTTGCCTGTTTTTGAGTGATCAGCCCACCCCAAACATCTAGGTGCCGATAATATGCCTTCTGGTCCCACATGGCTTTGTCCGTCTTCTCAGATTTCGGGGGATAATGCTTCCAAGCTGTGCCTGTGCTATGAGGCAGAGGCAAACCTACAGTATTCCCTGCAGTCCTGTCCCAAAAACTCCTGCTGGGGGTGTCCATAGGGCCACAGTGCCCCCCCATCCCTGGGGATGCAGCGGGGCACACCAGAGGAAGCTGCTCATGGTGCTGACGGAGCTGGACTGAGCCCAGGTTGCCCGTGTAGATGCAGAAAGTGCCCCTGTGCACACATAGCCTCTGAGAATCTCCCTGGGGCCTTTGAAAACACTTTGGTTGCTGCAATAAAGTCAAGCTAAAACACATTTGCTGAGCCACCAGGCTGTTACAGTGTTTGCTGGGCATAATAATTTAGAAGCCAATTAGCCAATATCCCATAGGAAGGGATAATGTGATCTTCCAAGCCCCGAAATTTGGGGGTTTTCATCCCTCAGATTAGGAAGGTTTTGTTGCACTCACAGAGAGGAGAAGGCTTTGGCTTCACTGGGCGTCTCGCTCAAGCTGGCCCAGATGAAAAGTCCAAGGACCTCAACGCAGTCAATATATTTGCACCATTGTTATTTTTCTTTTAATGTGATTGTGGTGTTCTGTTTATGTAGTCCAGCTTCCACAGAAAGCATTTTTCAAGTAGTAGAGAGATTTCTACCTGGACATGGCAGACCTGAATGTCACAGGCCTTGCCAATAGTCTCTGCAAAGGCACAGGGACACTACTCAGACACTGGCCAGGACACACGCAGAGCTAGACTAACTAAGACAAAACAAAGCAACTCCTGTGCTTCTATGTAAGAACACAGCTATTACCTTGGTAGTTTATGATGGTCAGTCTATCTCAGAGAATGAGTTGCAGTGTCTGGGCCACATTTTCTGGTTTGTGCTGAAAAGCCAGGCTAACAGGGGATTAGCAGGAAGATAGTTCCAGCATGGATTATCCCTGTGTGTGATGGTAAAGAAATTTCAGTGCTAGCAACACGTACTGACACTACGTTTGGAAGTCTGCCTCTGGCAGTGTACTCCTAGGGTTAGCACAGTTGTATCCTTCCAGGCCTGAAAAATCCTGCATCGGATCTCATCCCAGGCATCAAAAGCCTTTTCTGACCTGCTTGTGTCCTTGCAGTCTCAGCAAAACTTCATGAACTGTCTTAGTTTCAGAAGCTGGTTTTCCCTCTTGAAAATTCATAACAGCTTCAAGGGACACTTCAACTCTATTTCTGTAAGATTTGTCTGGTTCATAGCACCCCCATCCCATGACCCTTCCCAGGAGCATTGACCTGATAGTGTCTGACAGACGAGCAGACAGATAGCAAGAATAAACATAGATAAGTCTAATTGTTTGAGACATTTAAGACATGTGTGGTATTTAATTTGTTCATACCATGGAACATGACAAAATAAATTAGTAGCAGAAGAAAATACTACCTAGTGTCATTATAGGGTGAATGTTCTTGTGCTTAATCAAAGCCCTTCCGGATAGATATATGAGTGGAAGGGAATATCCATTTTAGCTATGCACTTAATTCTCTGTATTCAGTATACCAGTAAATTGGATGCCTTTCTTTAAATTCTTCTAACACTTTTATCAAAGCAACAGTTTTTGTAGATTTCTGTCCTCTTTTAGGGAACACAGCACTTGCTTTTGGCACATTGCTGATGGTTAATTTTTTTTTTCTCTTTGGGGATACAAAATGTGTTAATGCTTCTGCAATGATCAGGATAAAGTCAAGAGACCAGAATCTAGTACTTGTATTCCTTTGTCAGTTAAATACTGTGCTATAAAAAGGAGACAGTAAATTATAGAAAGAAACCAACACCATGACCACAGAATTCTGGTATTTATTCCTACATCAAGAGACCCTATATACAGTAACTGAAATTCCTCTTTCTTGATTCAAAAGGGAGTTTTGCATGTTTGGTGATCAAATACTGTAAAGGAAGTTACATGTTTTTCAGCTGGTTATAAGCAAGCCACAGGATGAACAAAATGCAGTAGAAAGAGGAACTGACTTATGAGTAACCTGTTTTCACTGTAACTGTGCTGTATGGAATGAATAAAGCAATGTTTCTCCATCTCTACCTCTGTGAATGAATGAAAATGTTTCTTAATATTTGTGCACTGGATTCAGTAGAGACATGTTCACTTGTGTCCCATCAGAGAGTATTCTTGCAGAGGCAGTCCAGTTTTCTGCTATGATGCCTGAAGTCTGGAGGAACTATATTTCTTTCTCCACTTTCTTTAGCTGAGGAACTTTATTTTTGCTCCCTGAGTAGCAGCACAGAAAGTGTTATCCATGACTGAGTTCCTTCCCCCAAACTGCAGGTTATTATGCCCTATTCATCTGCTGGACTTGACTGGGAAATTTAAATTACAAGACTTCTACATACTCAGAGAAAAGTTATCCAAGCTCTAAGACACACGAATAGGATGATAAATAGCACTCTTTTTCAGCAGTTTCACAGGTGCTGGAAGAGTTAAGTACCGTTGCTGTACTAATTCCTCTGACAGTAACCTATATAGGTAGATAGAAATATTATATGGACACTTGTCAATAGACAGTGCCACCCAGCTAATCAGGGGTACTGTGTCAAGATTCAGATTTGTATGCTTGCCACAAAATCACCACTCAGAGGTAAGTGAAACACTGTGTTCTTCTACTTCGGTGTCAAATAAAACATGGTGGTACAGGAATATAGAATAGCTTGATAATATTCTTCAACATGTTTCAAAAGGATCATAAAGTTATAGGCTTTTCTCACTGACTCTAGTGGTAGCTCTCTCATCCTTTCATTTTCAACATCATCTGCTGTATTTACACAAACTGCGCTGGCTGACAGTTCTCTCCCTCCAACCTTGATACACACCATTAGAGGCAGAAAACAGTAAAAAAGAAGTATTTTAACCTCAGCTCATAGAGTTTATTTAATTGCATTTTGGACTGAGCCTCAAGAACATTTTCAAGAGCATCTCAACAGTTTGTGCAGAGACCATTACCAGTGACAAGCAGTTTCAAGCAAGGCTCCTGTCTGCAGCACACATATTCCTCCACATTCAAACCCAAAAACTCTGCCTCGGAATTTCATTAGGTGAGTAAAATGAAAATGTGCACAGAAATTCCAGCAGGTGGTCTGAATGACGGGGGGAAACAGTCCTGTCTGTCTCTTAGGAGGGATATAAATATATCCCAGGATCTTTCTGTGTTAATCTTTCTTGAAAGAAACTGTTCAATGGGCACACAGTGAGCTCTGTGGGGACTATAGCTTACTGGGAGATGGTTGCACTAAAAGTGGCTGGTGTCTATTCTCCTGCACAGTGAATTTCCCATTCTATCTAAGATAGACCTCCACATAAATTGCAAACCAGTCTGAACTCATTGTCTGTCACAGAGTTACTGTGTCCTGGCTAAGAAATTTTACTCATCATCACAACATAGGTTTCCAGAGATCATATAAAAATATCTCTACAGATCAAAGAGGAGTAAGTTTTGAAGAAGCCATGCATGGAAAAGGTCCAGCCATTTACCACACTGGGAGACATTTAAAGAGGTTGGCCATGATAACTGCTGTGCTTGCTCCTCCAAAAGTGCCTACACCCAGCAAATACATGGCAGAATTTCCTAGGCCTTATGCCAGTGTAAGCAGGAGGAGATGGCAGGACCTCTCTGCTGAACACAATGGTTTCTCTCGGAACTCTAGCATGGCACACAGGCAGGATGCTAATGATAACATCAGAAGAAAAGACAAAAAAAAAAAAAAAAGTTTATAAACCCAGGAGAAAGCAGAGGAAAATACCAGACAGAACAAAGGAAACTCCAGTGGCAGAGCAGCTCCATCAAGATCCTGGGCTTCAGACCATACCCAACACAACTGCAACAAGGAAACCAAGATACCACAGAAACAGGATCTGCCTCCCCAGAAACAATGAGAGAAGAAACAAGTTCTTAGGAAGCTGGGGAACCATCAAGGAAAACATCTTGAAGCAGAGACTTGCTTTGATCCTGATGATAAATCAGCTTTGCCAAAATGGATGAGCCATTTGGACCCATTCCCTGCTGTTTAAGAATTTGTCCTTGAAGTGATGAGTGCATGTGAAAACCCACATATGCACTGAGAAAGGGAAGGCAGGTGACATCAGGCTTGAATTCAGATTAGAAAATGTGCATGAAAGAACAGAAAAAAACCAAAACAAAACAACCTCATATTGCAACATAGGAAAGTCTGGTGTTCCTTTTCTGCCCTCCTCCACATGGGATTTACAGCTCCGAATGGCAAATGCCATGTTTTGTTACAGATCATCTGCCTCTCTGGGTATCTGGGCTGCATGAGATCACCATCTTGCAGGAAGGTTGAAACCAATTTGTAGGATTGTAGGATAGGTGCTGCCCTTTTGCTCAGCTGCTGTTTTAGCTCCACCATTGCAGTTGTTTCCTGGGCATTCATGGGAGCTGCAGAAAATCAGGGCTGTTGGTGCTGTATCATACAGGGAAAAAAAGAAAGACATCCAAACCGTGTAAATGAGCTTGAGACTCTTCAAAACATTTGCTCTCAGACATAATTGCTTACATTTTGGTTTCTCTACTAGGAAGTGTGAGTTGCAAACCCTGCTCTCTCCAGGGCCATTTTCACCCAAAAAGGAATTTGCAAAATTAACATCAAAACAGGTACAAACCATGTAATTTACCACTTTATACCTTTTTTTTTTTTGCTGAATTTTCCAGCATCTGATGGATGCTATTTTTATTGTCACAATAATACCTAAAATTGGTATTTAAAGGTTCACATAGGTTTTTTAAAACTTATTTCATTTGTTTTAAACAATCTTTTAAAAATAATTTTCAGTACAAGGCCATCATATTTTTACTTTTTTGGTCTAATATCATTGCCGTATGTGATACACATAATAGGGATTTTTTGTTTCATCTTCGTAGCATGCACAGTTTTCTTCTGATGGTGTATTAAAAAAATACTCCAGTGCTGGTTTTGCAGTTTATTTTGGAGGGTTTGATACTTTCAGTTATTGAATACATGAGCTGTAATGGCAACACTGCATGCTTTCTAACCAGGAAGAAAGTAGAAGACAAAATGCTGAGATTACAGCCTGTATGCATCCAACTCTCCCCACTCCCAGGGAAATAAAATGTATCTATGTGCAAATACTATCACCTCCTTGTCATAATTTGAATTTCCAAAACTCAGTCGTGTAATGACATCAGAGTACATAAAATATAATATTCCAAAAGTTGCAGAGTGCTCTTTTGTGATATACCGCATGTATTCAGCATCTCAAACAATTCATCTAAAGCTTGAGCACACATGACTACCAAAAATATGGGTCAGCAAGGATACACTGGGAGAAGAGGAGGTTTGAGGAGGTCTGAGCATGCCCTCCATGCCTCCGCAGATGCTGCACCACAGCCAGCTCCAGGTCTGCAAGGACAAGGGTGGCTGACAGCTGCTTTAGGCCCATAGGTTTTCTGTAAAACCCGGAGGCACAAAAAAAAAGCTTTGGTTGTTTATTAAACAGAATGTTTTGGGTTCTTTTTTTAACGATTGGTCTCTCAGTTGGTTTGCATTTCAATGTTTAGATATCACACATTCCTACAGAAAGTCTGCCATAAAAATGAGAACCTTAAACAGGCCAGATTGCTCACTGTTGAAGGTTACAGAAATGTGGCTTGAAGCTCATATAACTAAAGAAAAGAAACTCCTGGGTTGGAGTTTTTTTAACTTTATTTTACTCTAAATTTTGTGTCCATATAATTTAAAACATATGCAGAGTTTTGAAAAGATATGTCTATCAAATCCTAAAATAATTAATATCCTGTAAAACTCATCCGTCCTTATAGATCCTGACCTATAAAGTTATGCTTTCATTATTTTAGTCACTGTTGGCTGTCAAGCAAGTGAAGAGTGGGCATGAACAAGGATCATAATGAAATCTTGAAGATCTGCACAATAGGGTAAATTAGTAAAGTTCTGTGGATTATTTCACTTCACACAGCAAAGAAATCTGGATTATTTTGCATATACTGTGTTAAAGACACATTTTTCAGTTACCTCAGACCACTGCAAGTAGATAGCCAGGCTTTAAAAAAAACATGTATGAAGCAAAACCTCAGATTTAGCCCCTGTGGACTCCACTGTGGTGGCCTGCTGCATAGATTTACATTGGCAATGCCACAGAAGACAGACATACTGGAATAATTTATTTCAGAGTCGAATTTCTCTCTGTGGATTTTGTAATTTGATTAACATTTTTTCGTTATCTTTTTACAGGCTCTTTGAAGGTGGTGTAAATTGCATCCAGCTCTGATTAAGGGTGAGATTCATGCTAGAAAATAAAATCTTCACTCTAGCTGGCATGTAAATGCAGCCTTTCAAACTAGCACAGAGCTTTTAAAAGAAACAGAATTAATTAGCTCAACCTGGAATCTTATATATGCATACAAAAAATCAGGTACCTAAATAATCTCAGTTTGTCTCTTCTACAGTCTTTGATAAAACATAAAGGCTAAATCATTTTATTTTGGTGCCAAGATAATGCTCATTTGTAAAAGTTATTTATAAAGTAGACGGCACTAGCACTGTGTCAGTACTGTGCAATCCAAGGGACAGGCAGCCAGGTAAAGGCAGTTTTCAGATCTGTAAATGGAAATCAGATGCCCAGCCATCACTGGCTGAGTGCTCAACAGCTCCTTGCACCTTTATTATTGTAAAGGAAAACTCATTCACTCCTTGCTTGGAGGCAGACGACTCCCCTTGGAGTCACAGCAGTTACAGTGAAGCTTGCAAACCTGAAAAGTCAATAATTAAAATGATTATTTGGGGTGGCACAGTGAGAGAAGTGGGTGTTACACCTGGAAGTCGAGTCACAGTCTACAGCACTATTAGCTGAGGAGTAGAAATGTTCTTTGATCACCCTAGAGCTGCTCCAAGTGCTGGGTGTGCACGCATTTGCACCCAGCAAGAGCAGGGTATGAGGCCAAGTACAGGATGGATTATTTCCTTGTCTCCCACCTCTCTGCCTCCACGCACTGCAAAAGCCCTTCCCTCCAGTGCACACGGGAGGGTAGTGTGGAGCCAGGCACATCTGAAGGGAAAGTGGGTGGCAGCCCAGGGATGCTGTACCCTCCCATCCATGGAGCTGATGTAGTAATGGTTGGAGGAATGTTTCCCAGGACACGGGCATCTTGTTACACACCAAAGCTCGAGTTTATTTTGTTGTATAGAAAACAGATATTAAATTTAGCAGTGGGTGTCAAAAAAATCGTTGTTGTAATGGGCTAGATTAATTTCTGACATGAACACACAAAATTGTCACTGATTTTGATGATTTATGACAGCAATTTATCTTCAGTGTAGTTTCACTGATTTTGCTGCAGCTACATCAGGGCTTGATTTAGCCTGATATTTCTATTCAGGGGAGGAAAAGAATTAAAAGAGCACATGCCTTGGTTTAGGCATTTGTTTTCTACCTTCCTTTTACACAAACTGCATTTCTTTAAGCTCCAGCCCTCTGTTTTCTGATATTGCAATAGCCTCAGAGTGTTTTTTTCCTTTACCTACTATTTGCCTTTGGGTTTATTGACAAATTGTCACCTGTGATGTGTTTGCTCTCTTACAAGATTACAGATGACTGCTGTCTTGCACTGCTTCTCTTCTCCCTACATCTCTTGCATACCGAATGGGTTGCTTTCTGGCCAGTGAACACCACCAAAGAATTTATATTAAGTGTTCTTTTAGGCATTCCTCAGTCTAGAACCTTTCTTCTTTTAATGACTTCACAGGCAAGGTCCTGAACAAGTGCAGGGCAAAGATCTTCATGTAAATTGTTAATTTCAAAATACCTGTCGTTCATACATGCAATTATCATTGATGATAAAATCTCTCTTCTTCTTTCTAAAAATTTTATTCTTTTGTCATCTGCAAAATTAATCATTAACATGAAGAGCAATACTCAAAATGGCTGTCATTTGCAAGGACACAAAGACCTGTTCTCTCTGTTAGCCAGATTCTTGAAACCCATGTTGTTCCAAATCCAACACCTTGATGAGTTTTATCACATCTTCTCAATTCCTGTTCTGGGTATCCACTGGCACAAGTGTTTGACAGACACTGATATTCAATTTCATAGCAATGGCACTGCTAGAGGTATCCCTGGGAAGCTCTCATTTTTGTCAGGTTGGGCACAGAGTCATTGGAAAAGTACCCAAATCTACCAGAAATATTGGCATGCTGTGTAGCTGGGCTGATAGAGAAACACAAACAAGAGAAGGCCTCTGAAAGCACTTTAAAGATGCTCTGAAACTCTCTCTTCAAGCTTGTCAGAGCAATACCAGGACTTCTTAGAACATGACTACATACCAAGGCATCTCCAGAGAAATCTGCAATAAGGTTTCTGCAGACGTTATAGCAAAGCACGCAGACCCAAATGAGGCTGTGAGAGCAACAAGTAAGCTCAGAGGCACTCAGAAGTCATCGGAAATGTGTAAATTCAACCTGCAGCCATACCTGCTCCCCTGGGATTTGTCTGTCCCCAAACACTTGGGTGTGTGGGCACTGAGGGCAATATGCTACAGTACATACAAGAAATTTGAACAAGACAGAAAACTACAGGCAGCGCCGAAGGGTAGGTGTGCATGCACACGTCCTGTGTTCTGCTGTTTGTTTTCTCTGTGTATTCATACTTAATTTCTGCCACAAAGGCCCTATTGCAATAATTAACTGAGGTGTGACAACATTTTGATGTCTCCATACACAAACAATCCCATTCAGTAAACGTAATGAATCATCTGAAATCTTCCTCAAAGCTGTGTGATGAGACATTGAGCAAAGCGTGGTGGGGATTC
Organism: Cnemophilus loriae; assembly: GCA_013397755.1. Taxonomy (NCBI): domain Eukaryota; kingdom Metazoa; phylum Chordata; class Aves; order Passeriformes; family Corvidae; genus Cnemophilus; species Cnemophilus loriae. The sequence continues at coordinate 3,936,365 of VZTF01017490.1, read as the reverse complement.
GTATCACCCTCTCTGACAGGAGACCATCAAAGAGGTGCACCATCTGTTCTTCTGGATCTGCTTACTCCGTGGAGGATTTTCAGACCTTTCTAATTATACTTGCATTTAGCAACGTTCTGCTGAGCTACTGTTCAAAAAACACTCACAACAAATAAATAAACAAACTCAGGGCTGCCAGTTCAGGCAGCCAGTGGGCTCATTCTGAGAACATCTGCCCTTCTCCTAGCACAAAGAGCACAGATCACCTGCAATAGTCTTTCAACATAGTCTTCCTGCATTGGGCTTGTATGTCCTTGACCCCCACAAAAAAAAAAAAAAAAGATCTTAGAGACTTCTTTCGGATTTTTCTTTCTTTTTTTCTTTTTTTCTTTTTTACTGGGCTTTGCATAGACCTGGAAAAATATCTGCAATATCTTGCATAAACATCATCATTTATTAATGTACTGAAAGTCTGAAACAGCCTAGTTGTTTGGGTGCTTGGTAACGTCTGAGGTTAGCTCATTTATAAAGAGGAGCAATACTGGAAAGTGTTTCTCTTCAGAGAACCATGCTGATGAAAAGTTGCTTAGAGCTCATCCAAAATTCTGTCTCACACCGGATCTTTAATATAGTTTCTTTTGGATGAACTTATGCCATGTGTGGTTTTTTTTTCTCTATTAACCACCAGTATATTTATATGCATTATTTTAATGCAGAGATTTTATTTTGATGTTATATGAGAGATGTGGAAACCGCACCTGGGAAATTTGGCTGGCATTTCAGTAGAAATAGTACAATAGTGTGACAGCTTAACCAAGTGGGTGTTGGTTTTTAACTTGCTTTCTTTTCATCTAGTAATTTCAAATGTAATTTGAAATGTGCATGGGACAGCAAGACAGTGACTCATTAAAAGGCGCATCATGTCCTATAGAGTGAAATGCTGTGGAAATAAGCAGCATGTTTACAGGTTGTGCAGATCAAACACAGCAGAGGCCGGAAGGGAAGGACACGCCACAAAACCGTCACCTTTCTCTTTTCTCAGTGTGCGCATATGGCGAGGATTAGGATCATCATGTAATATTCAGGAGAGTTGCATGGGAAACACATTTCCCATAGCAACAGCTGGTTTAGACGTTAGGGAAAGATTAAAGAGAATCTATTTCATCTATCTATTATTTTAAATGAATGGTTATCTGCCAAACTGGCGGGTCAAAACAGGCGCTTCTGTGAAGACAAACATTTCTGCAAAAATTATACTCTTTCTGTGGATTTGGTTTTTTTATCTGATAATGGGCAATCATGTGCCATACTCCAGGTCTTTGTGTAATTCCTAATTCAACATTTCAGTCCTACATGGCTAGCCAAAGAGGTAAGTAAAAAGGAATGCAAAAATGGTAATACATCCAAGATGTTAAACTTTGATTTGTACCTAGTTCCATTAATACATGCAGCTCAAATTAAAAGGTAACATCAGACTTTCCAGTTTTGTTGGTTTTTAAAAATCCAGTAAAAGACAAGATTGTAATATAAAGATATTGTAATCCAGTTATGCTTTTATCTCTAGCTCTGTTAAAAGAAAACTAGGAGCAAGCAATAATTTCTATAAATGAGTCATTATCAGAGGTTACTATTTTTAAATAGCATTCAAAAATTTGTCAGGCATTGAAAACCAAATAGTCAAGATTTGACTTTGATCCTTGTACAAAGAGATTAGGCTCAAATCCTCAGAGTTACATACTCAAGTCTTGTCAAGGGCCCAGGTTTATTTCATCTAAACAAAGGATCCTAAATTAGAAGTCAGTCAATACAGACTCCCTCTAAAAATGGTCAAAGAAAAATGAGGGGTGTCAGGCAAGGACTCAGGTTCCCTAAAAGCAAAATAGCCCTCTGGAGGAGACTGCCTCTTGCTTTTGGGGTCCCTGCAGGAGGCAATGCTCCCACTGAAAGCTGATGAAGGCAAAATGCAATCAGATCACTGGAAGCACAGGGTGGTTCAGTAGTTCAGTGCTTCTGCACAGGTGATAAGATGGACATCTGTTGTATGGGATGTGCCACGTGCCACCAATAAACAAGGGGAAGAACAGAGGGAAACTGAATAAATCCATTTATGGCAATGGACTGTGTACTCATGAATTTTTTACATAGGCATGTCCTGATGGTATTTGCAAATTTATTAACCGATTTATTTTACTTACATTAATCATATCATGTACTGCAGGCACCATGGAAGAAGCATTTGTTTTTGAAGTAACTTTAATAAAGAGCAGATGGTGGCTTGGTGAGCAGGGCCTGGATTTGTGCTCAGTTACAAGTTCACAGTCATAACCTATTTGAGATATTCTAAATAAGAATGTATCATATATGAGCCAATATTCACAAAAATCTTTATGGAAAAGATTACATATGATAGTTGATAGTCAGTGTGTGGATTAATTTTTGATAGAAGGAATCTAAATGTCCTGGCTGCTTTGGCCATTGCATATCTGATTTATATCCCTTGAAAAAAGCAGTTATGGGGCCACACAGAGCTTGAAGTTCTTGATTGAAGGACTCTCACCTTTGGTTATGTTGGTGCAGGTTGTAGTGATTGATCTCTTTGCAGCACCAAGGAAATGGCATAGCATCAGTCGGGTTCACATTGTCCGAGGAAAATCATGTGGCACAGCATCTCTTGGGTTTAGCGTGCAACATCTTCCCAAAAGCTGAGCTCAGGACCAGAGGTAGTACCAGCCTGAAACACATAGGAAACAAAGAGAATTAAAGTCCCTCTGAAAGCTCCTCTGCTACAGCACATCTTCATGAACAGGTCAGAACTTCATGTCTGATTGGGTTTTATTGGCACAGTGTTAAGCCATGTGTTTGCACTAGCCCAAGGAGGGCACTTATATATTCCCCACAAAAGGAGCTGAATTCCTCAATCAGAGGAAGAAGCTGTTCAGTTTGTCCGTCAGTTTTGCAAAATCTCTCCCATCTCAAGGGAGAGGCTCATTACAGAGAAGGTTTTCCCTTCTTCCACTGAGCACTTTAAGTCATTTCAGTGTGAGCTCTCCCTTTGGATCTTATTTGTTGTTCAGAAGGCGTACCTTTCTTGCAGCTGAAATGGCCATTGTTAGGAACAAAATCATCTATGTGTGTGGGAAAGGAACTAACAAAAATAGTCACAACTGCGAATGGACACTGCTTTGCTTTCCAAGTAACTATGACCCAGATGATGAGACAGGACTGTGTTCTGGCAGTTCTCAAAGTGCTAAAATAAAGCCCCTTTGCAAGTATATTTGCCTCTAGAAATAGAAAAGTATCCTCTATATTTATGTTATATTAGTGTTTGGCTTTGGAAGTTTTGCCAAAAGCTGTCCGGAAATAAAAAAAAAAAAAAATGGTTTTGCATGAATCATCCATGTTATGGTCTTCTTACATTTACATCATTACCAAAGTATGTCTCAAATTGGTGTATGAATACCAGACTCAAAATACTGGTGGGAAAAGGAGGGTATAAAATTTTGTCAGAGTACAACTGGTACTAATATGATGGCAACACTATATCATCCTGTTAGTTTACGAAATTTCTGTGGTGATATTGTAAGACATATGCCTTTGATACTGCTGCAGATGTGGTAATGCTGTATTTTACATACTATGCCATGCCTCCATCAGTCTGTGGCAATGTAACCTCAAACCATAAAAGCAAAATAAGGCTGAACCCATAACTTTTTTAATACTTATTATACTGTGCAGCATTGCAATTGTAATACTCACTACAGATCAGATTGAGGGAGCCTCTGAAGAGAAGCTGCTGACACATAGAGATTCTTCTGATGACTTCTTAAAATGAAGACTGATTTACTGAGGACAGTTGTATTTCTCTTTCAACAGCTATCTCATGGAATAGTTTATGGTTTTTTCATTATCTCTTTGTTATAAAGAGAAGATTTATCAACATTTGCTAGTGGACACATTAAATTGCCATCCACAAAGTGATGATGAACCTATCCATTTCATTAACTCTTTTATTTTTGCTTACTCACTGTTAAATATAAGAAGGTCAGGACAGTCAACCACAGGAACAGATCACCCAGAGAGACTGTGAGGTCTCCAACCTTGGAGGTTTTCAGAACCTCTGTGGATTAAGGCCTGAATAATTTGGTCTGATCTCACAGATGCCTTTGATTTGAGACAGAAGTGGTCTTCCTGAAGTCCCTTTGCACCTGAACTATGCTATGATGGTTTGACTCTAATATTTATTATTTACAGTTTTATAGCTGAAATAATCTGCACTAGACTCTCATCATTCAGAGCTGCATTTACACCATAGTAGTAAGTAAATTGTACAGAAATCTCTAGATTACAAACCCTGGACCTTAAGGCAGACTTTAACTTTCTTGACAGCTGCTGGAAGGAAGATGCTGTGGGATACAGACAGCCAAGAGGATTTGTGGAAAAGGACATCTGCTTGGCTCAGGTATACAGTGGGAAACTAAGGCTGATGCATGGTTGGATCTACTATTCACCAATAAGGAAGAGCTGATTGGAAATGTGATAATCAGTTTCAATGTTGGCTGCAGTGACTGCGAAACAATGCACTTTGAGATCCAGACAGGAGCAAGGAAAGAGATAGCAGAGCATAAGAGAGCAGACTTCAGAGTATTCAAGGAACAGCTAAGTGGCATCACTGCATCTCTGAAGGGACTGCCAGGGAAGGTACTTGAGTGTTCCCAGCCAAACCTGTGTGTATATTAACCCATTGAACTTTACACTTTGAGGTCTTCCCTCACCCCTAACAGATCGAGATTGCAACCATCACTTCGACCAGTATATATAAAAGCAGGTCATTCAGTGTCATTTCCCTCTAATCTGCCCCAAGGGATGTATCAACAAGAACCTCAATTACCCTCACCTTCAGGGCTGGGTCATCACAACAGCAAACTGAGGGACCAGTCAATATGCTCAGGGGCAGGGCCACCAGCCAGGCGGAGCTAGATGGGCTGGAGGGATTGGCCAATGTTTTGAATTTCAAAGAATTGCTGGATTCCCCAGAAGAGAGTGACTGCAATCCACAGTGTGGCTGAAGAGCCACAGAGCCTCAGAGCTGACTCTTTCCCTCCTAGACAGGGGAAAGACCTCTGCTTTGTGCCCTTCCACATGCATGTAATGAGAACCAAGATCAAACTCTCCCCACCACATAGTAATGCTGCTAAATACCTGCCAACGCATTCTCTCGGCCTAACTGCATTTCAAGTCACTCCTTAATCTTTCCACAAACTATCAGTCTGAGAGCCTGATCTCTAACTCATTGACGTTGCTGCAAATCTTTCATCAGGCTGTAACAGATCTTGAATCAAGATCTTTGCAAGCCATGACTCTCCTTTGTGTCAGTACATCAATAACTTTCTCATACCTTGCCATATTTACACCCTTGCATTTTTTTCTTTTCTTTCTTAGTGAGATTTTCTCTTTTTATCTGGATATCTAAGCTCAGCTCAATTATTTTGTCTTAGACCCTATTTTCATCACCCTTCAGAACTTTGTAGCTGATCCTCCAGCTGATTACGAAGCGGAGACCAACTGAGGTCCCCTCACAACTGCATCATCCTATGATACTGTGAATTGCTCTTCTCTGCTAGCTTAAGCGTTGAGGAGTTTCGTTTTCAGGCAGTTTTAAGAAAGAAACTAAATGCATCTGCAGCACTAGGTGGTCTACCTTTCTCCCACCTTCATCTTTCCCCCCATTCTTCTAAGAGTTCATTAAGCATGTTTATGCTGCTTTCAGTTGATTAATTGTTTATGCAATCCTTCATGACATAACTGTAGCAAAAGCTTTTCAAACAAACAGGCAAAGAATTTGGCTGTACTAGTGAGGACTAGACCAGAGCGCTGTACTAGTGTGGCTTTGTTACAAGACCCATGCCCAGAGGGATATTCAGTTGTACTACGCTCAGCAGTAGGAAAAAAAGAGATTATCTTTCTAAAAGATTCACATTCAGCATACTGTTGTTGTGGGAGAAAGAGGAAAAAGTGGGAGAATGGAAGCAGGAGCACATGACAATTGTTGCTGTCCTATGCCAGCATAAACTGATGTACATGTACACACCCCCTTAGATTCCCAGCCATGACATCTTTCCATTTTTGTCAACCTGATGGGGAAGAGGTGGGAGGGGGGAGTCACATACAGATAAATGAAATTCATCTTGCTCCTCAGACAAGGTATTGCAACAGTAAATTCAGCCTTCAGTGCTCAAGCCAAATAGAGTCTTGGAGCTTTCTTAAGCATCCTCAGTCATTCACATTCTTCATACTGGGAGCTAAAAATGTTAAAGCCATTGGTGCAGCAAACTGACATAACAGCTAAAACCTTTGGTCTGTTAAACATATTAAAATGGGGAAAAGCTATCCTACAGGCACTCTCAGTACATTTGAACAGCTCTAGTGGAGTCTAGAGAAGGAATTCTAACATAAGAAAGGTGCAAAATGTATTTTGAGTTCCTCAGATATAAAAGTTGCTTTACCTACCAAAAAAAGAGGTGGAATGGAAGAATTTCACAGGATTCATAAAACACCTCCAAAATTTAAATATCCCTGTAGTAGGAATCCTACAGTTAGGAACTCATAGAAAGTACCCATGGACATATTTCCAAGGGTAGTATGAAGTCTGTGAGCCAGGCTTGAAGTCCTATAGAAAAAAATCGACGCAGAACCAGAAGAGCTTCAGGAGGAGACCTATGACCTGACTTATGTACTCATGCTAAAATCATCCATCCAGCACAGCTCTTCCTGGTTCTGCTAGATACCTATTTATCTCTTTCTTTGATACCAGGATATATTGGGCATTTCAAGTTTTGTCCTTGAGTGTCTCCACAAGTGCCTCAGTCCTGGCACTGCTTTGTGACAAGGCAATGCAAGAGTGTTGCAAACCAGCACTCCTCATGCCAGCCTGATGCTGAGCCAGGGCTGTCAGTGGTTCCAGAGCTCACCAACAAAAAAGGGGGAGAAGGGAGGCTACATTTCTAATCTTTTATTGGAACTGTGAGATGTCTGGATCTAACAGCTACACTCACATCTCAGTCCTTCACAAACACATTGATTACAGGGCCAGACGACATGCTATCAAGGCAGAGGAGCTCAGGGAGCTGGAAGAAGGTGCTACCATTTCTTTCAGCTGAAGCTGTTTAACCTTTCATTAAATTAGTTTAATTTCCTGCTCCATCCAGCTAATGACACAATTTGTGGGACATAGAGCTGCCAGGTACCTGTTCTGCCTCACGGACACAGGCCCAGTTCCATAAAGAGGGGTGCTCTAGAAGGGGAGGTGTGAGAGCATTGTCACAGCTTCGGGTGTGCCAGGGAAGAGTTGGGAACTAGCTTGGGGACTGTGATGCTGTCTTGAGTGTCACCACACTTTGAACCCTCTGGGTCTCCTACCTGCCAAGCGAGTTTTTCACCTGCAAGTCTAGACAGCCTCTTCTGTCAGCCAAATCCCAAAAGTAACTCTCTCACTTATGAAGTACCCTGCATGTAGGAGAGCAATTTTCCAGCATCTTGGTTAAGGTGGCACACACAAGGGCAGAGTATAAACCTAATTTCTTTTCTTCAGTGTTTCCCATTGTATTACTACTCAGCCATAACTCCACGTGGGCTCAGATCACAGCCCGAATGCCAAAATTCCCCTAAAACCATGCAGACAGAGCTGGCACACCCATCTTACACTGTATGAATCCCTGCAGATGAATTGATCCCTAAACACCCACCTTGAAAATCCAGCTTGAGGACTGATTGGACCTTGGAAACTTTTTATAACACTCTTATTTTCACATACCACAACAAAGAGAACCCTGAAAATAGACAGAATCATTTCCTGGTACTCAAGGCTTTAGATCACTGAAGAAAATATGTGGGTAAAACGTATTTTCATGGCAAATAGGGACAAAATTCCAATCTCAGTATTATTTAAAGAAGAAAGCTGAATTCAGTTACAGGGCAGGTCAGACAGATGTTCCACCCAAGGAGCCAAAGCATTACTAACTATTATATTTGTGTTTTATTACAGAGCCTCAGAACCATAGTCATGGCCAGGACCCCACTGTCATGGATGATATATCAAAACAGAACGAATACCTTTCTTGACTTAAGCCTGAGAAACCCACTGGCTTTAGTGTGGTTACTCACACTGCAAATAGCAGCTAATTTGCCATAATGTACAAACCATCTATACATTTTAAGCACGAATAAAAACCCCAACCCCAAAACCAAATACAAACAGGAAAGTGTACAATATCTGGCTGTAAAACTTAGATTCACCATGAAAATTGGGAGATGTGTTTCTAACAAACAGCAATGTGCCTTTCCTTCTTGTAAGCAAAGAACATCAAGACAGACCTCCTTCTCTCTTGCTTTGGCATTTTTTTGTGTTGGTGATTTCCAAAGACTCAGGCTGGCCCCATACCTAGAACAGCAAATGTAGTCAATGTAAAAGTTGATTATACAACTAATTGAATGAAACTTTGCATCTCTTGTTTGCAAGTATAATTATATATTACATAAAAATCTGCTAGCATGTAACTCTTAAAATATGATTATGATTAAACTGAAGTGTTTGAATCTGTAGACAATTTCTATTAGCCACACACACTAATTTATTTTACCGATGACCATGACTGGGCTTTACCTAGGCACTGGCCAAAACATGCCACAAAATTGGAGATGTCTTAGAAGTTGAATGAGAAAACTACTTTCTTGCCTTCTTTCAATCTCAAATAAATAGCAGGGTACTGTGTGTGCTGAAAAGGAATCGTTTATGTTGGACTAAAACAGAGAAGGAAAAAAAGATGCAAAGGCCAGAATAAAAGTAGGCTGGATGCCTGGAAATAAATATGAATATATTAGAAAAATATTTCAAACTAAGGATGTGAAAAATGGAAGCCCAAACCAAAACTAGGGAAGGAACCTAATATAATTCAGTTTTAAGACAAGAAGTGGCATAATACCAACCTCAAGCAGGGCAAAGTTGTTGCTGAGATGTGGGAAAATCGGAAATTTCTACTCCTTACCTGCTCTGATGTGACTCTTGAACCATTCCTTTGTTTCCTACAGATTTACTCTGCAATTAGTCCCTAATCTTTTGCCTACGACTCCTGCAAAGGCAGGATGATCATAACGTAACCTTCTTGTGAAAGAATAGCAATTACCTGTCAATTGACCTGCAGGATTGCAGGTTTTGACTGTCTGAAATGAAGGAGAATTTAGGCCAGCAAAAGCATGCCTTCACCTTCACCAAGGACTTTCACTGCCAGCTGCACAAGGTTTCATGCTTTAGCCAGAGGAATACTCTTGGTCTGTCTGGGTTTGCCAGACAAACACCACCACTGTCCATGGCAAAGGCACAGGGAGAAAGATGACAGCATGTGCCAGATGACGATTAATATAAACACTCTTTATTCACTTCCTACCACAAAATCTGGGAAGGCCTTTTCCTCTAAGGTTTCCATATCTTTACCATTGATAAAATGAAGAAATATCAAACTAAACCTATTAGTTGGTACACAGGCAGAAGACAAGGCTAAATGCTGCTATGAAACCATGACTGAAAGGAGGATCTTTCTGATATTCCACCTTTGTATTGCAATATATACTATCAGATAATTTTTTGCTGGTTTTGCTGTTTCATGATGAGCAGTATCTCTCTTGAGGCTGCAAATTAAAGAACTAGGTCATCATGTCTGTTACAGTGCACCAGAAGAATAATAGTCTCTTAAATACAATGGAGTCTGAAAAGGTTAGTGACAGAAGGACCAAGAATCTTTGTTAAAAAATTATCAGTAAGGGCAAAAATAAAATGACTGCATAAAAAGATCAAAATCAAGAGCATGGACAAGAGGAACACAGAAAAGCCTAGGGAACAGAAAATGTACTAAACTGTAGATACTGAACCAAGGAAAAGAACATCATCTACGAATGAAAAAGGTAAAAGTGAAGGAGAGCCAACACAAAAAATATTATAGAGTATATTCAAAATATTATAATTTAAAAAACACATAACAAAGAGGGTTTTAAGAAAACATGCATTAACAAGACCAAACACTGAATGAGCAAGAAGACCCATCAAACCAGAGGCCAGAGAGAGACAGAGAAAAAGGTGAGTCAGAAGCAATGAACAGTGAGAAAATGCATCAGATAGGTTAATAGAGAGAAGGAAAACAGGAGTCTAGTCAAATACTGGAGGACTTGTACTGTATATAGGACAAATTACACGACAGGCAAAGGAGCAATTAGTAGAAAATAAGCCTGTCATTTAATCTTAGGAGCTGGTTAGAACCTGAGCGGATGAGAAACGTGGTTTAAGTGGTTTCTCTAAGATCAGCATCCCAGAAGCCCAGCTAAAGAACATAAACAGAAAGATGGTGTCAATCACGCTTGTTGGAAGCAAAATGGCACAGGAATGGTTTAACTTAATCCCTGAGGGTTGAACATTGACTCTAACTTTATTTTTGGGTTTCAGCCCACATTTAAGAAAACCCCTCTGTTCCATTTGCTGCCCAGAGATTTTGGCATTCCAGTTCTTAACTTTCTTCCTTTTTTCATAACTAAGAGGATCACTGATCAAACCAAATCCAACAAATGTCAAAGGCATTCTTTCAAGGCCAGTATGTGGTCTCAAAACATCTCACTTCTTGGCAATGACTAAAAGCAAGAAGTTTGAGCCTGAGACCAGATGATGGTTATTATTTTTAGGGAAAGGTATTCATATATTCATATTTAGTCATATGTTCCATCTAAGACATCCTATTCCAAGGTTGGTTCTCATTCCAGTCGGCTACGCACCACTGACTCCCATGGGAACCTCGGAGTTTCAGTGTTGTGCTTACTCACTGGAAAACTCTCTTCCACAGAGACATCTGGTGTCCCATACAACTAAACACCAACATGGTTTCTTAATTTGGGGGGAGATGTTGCCCCAGCACTTCAGGCTTCAGAGTGTGGGCTTGCATTGGTAAGGAACACCACAGATAGAGGACAGAAATGCCTTTCACCAGCTACTGCTCTGCATTTCACTGCTCTGTGAACTCCAGCTGTATTTTGTAAAAACAATTGAAAGTATTTAGCTATAAAATAAAAATAAACAGGAGGACCTTATCTGAAAAGATAGTCACAAATAAGTGTGCATGTATGTAAGTGTACACAAACAGCTGATGATGCCGGGTCTGTCAGCACAGCTGTGCCACTACACAGGATTTGCCATTTTATAGGTCTCAGAGACATTTATAAGTATTGTTAGTATTCAGGATCAAAAAAAGCAGGAGAAAATAAATACTTCATTTTGGAAATACACCCTTTTCAGTGGTGGGGTTGGCTTAATGTAGCTGCATACTGAACTTTATGCTGATTTAGGAGCATGTGCAAGACTAGACCAAAAAAAGTTTTAATGGGACACAGATAAACTATCAACATAATCATTCCCAAAACCAAAAGAAGGGAGAGGCCTGGTCCTACATGCAGACTGCTATCTACATCTCATCTAATACAAAGGAGTCATTTTGAAATGTTGGTATCTTGTAAACAAGTCAGTGCAATTAAACCTGAGCCACATTTTTTGACATTTTCTTATTTCCAGATTTCCATCTCCCATTGCCAGAGTTTCAGTTCTACATAGTGACTGCTTTCCTGTACACGGGCAGTACCACAAAATCTCTTTGTCTGTACATTTGTTTCTGTAGGCTCACAGGGCTGGTTTTTCACACATCAGTGACAAATATAATTTATAAAATGTTTCCCTTTTTTTTCTCATTATTTATTTCCTAACCCATTAGTGAATCTTATCCCCATCATCTTAGTAACAACACATCTGAAGTTGACATAGGAAGGCAGGACAGACTGCCCTTACCACACAACTTTATTGATGTTTCTGCATCAACTGTGATTCTTGGCAATCCAGTTCATCCTTTCCCAGACATGGTCGATGAAGTCATACCCACGACCTTAACAAAGAGAGATTCAATTTCTCCTCACTTATGTTAGGTGGGCTTTCCAGTGTTCTCCTAAGAGAAGTTGAGGCCTCCAGATGCCCTGTGAGAAACAGCTCAAATTTATTACCCCTGCCATTGATAGTATCCCTGTGCCTCATACTCCCTGAAGAAAAGACATAGTACTGCTTGGGAACTTGGGATCCCAAAGGTAGATGTGTTTTACACTTCTCTAGCTCACTGAATACCTCAGGACTAGGACTGCTAGTTTGGTTTCCTGTGGGAAGCAGGGCTCAGTGCCCCAGTCACTTCCACCTGCTTTCCCAGTAAAGCTAGAAGGAAGATGGCTGCGATTTCATTTGTTTAACATTCAACTTGCATGTGCTGTGTGCATATCTGTCTGTCTATCTGCTCAGAGGTCCACCAGACCCAATTCTCCCCCAGCCCAGTAATTTTGAAGCCGTTGGATAATCTCAGTTAAACCTGACGGAAGACTGGAACTCTCTCTCAAGTATTTCTACAACATACAGACTGGTCCTTGACCATGTTGTACAGGATAATTCACATCTGCTTTAACTACAGGGCAAGGTCTTTGGTCTTTGGCATTTCTGCCCTTCTCCATCTCAATTTCCCCTGCCCTCTTTGTGCTAGGTGGGAGGCTGGTAATGGATACAGGATTTGTCCAGCTTCCCAAGAGATGGCTGTAGAGCTGCAGTGGGTGTCCCCAGGAAGAGAAAGGCTGCAGACCATCACAGTTCTTTCTGTGCCAGGCACTCAGCTCCCTTAGCTCCAGGCCATCTGCTTTGGAGTCTCTTCCTGTCACCAGCTTCCCCTTATCTTCACCTATGGTCTCTGTCACTGTAAAACATTAAAATGTATTCATTTCCCCTTCCTTTCTAGGAAGCCCAGAACAAAAAGGAGTCCAGCCTTAGTATTTTTTTTAATGCTGCTAGGATGGTCACAGGCCAACATCATGCTGTTGCAGGTGCAATCTTTCAGTGGTATACAAAAAAATGGTCACTCTTCCAGCAAAACCTGTATTTTTATCAAGTATGAAACATTTGGGAGCTATGTTAAGTTTGACAGCTTACAATGGAAGACAATAAAAATTAATAGTCCTGACTTTTCTTCTGAGGTGTCAACAAAATTTATTTTCTTATGGCAAAATTTTGCCTTTCAACAGTTTTTCCATTATTTCATTTTAACTTTTAGATGATAATTTTAGCATTATATTTCTATATATATTCCAATTTTTATATTGCAGTTTTGACCTTATCCAAGTGAAATAACACAATGGCTCTAAACATAGCATTTTCTGGAACAACAAGCCTGTAACTCACTTATAAACTCTCCTTATAAACTACATTCTGTAGAGCTCAGCAAATAATAGTGTTTGTAGTCTGGGACCAAACCAAAGAAGTTAAAAAAGAAATTTCATTCAAGCCAAATCAAAACAGAAACTGACATTATAAAAATAAATTTTAAATGGAATAGGCTATATTAGAATAAAAAAAGTTTTTCCTTTTATTTTAAGGATGCCCTTGTTAATATCTTATTAGCCATTGATTTGCCATATTCAGCCCAGCATCATAAGTGGTTTCTGTCCATGGGAAGCCTAGATCAGACTGTGTCCTACAGGAGCACTTGTCCAGTGTCTCCCTTGCCAGACAAGACCTCTGGGTGTTTTGGAGACATCTAAGCGTGGGCTAAAATGGTCCTGCTTGCTTTTTTTTTTTTTCCTTCTCTCATTTTTTAAACTTATATGGGAGCGCTGAGCAACACTGATCTCATCTAATCTCCGGCCTGGCACCACCTTCACTGCCATCATCACCCTTGGTCAGAAAACCACATCTACTTAACTTGAAATGACAGATTATGTGAGTGGGGACGCAAGGGGGGCAGTTATCAAGCATCAGATCCTGTGAAAAAGGAGGTTTAGAAGCTTTGCAGGTCCCAAAGTGACTTGTCTATCACCAGAAATCCTTCAGTCTCTATAGACAGCAACATGGAAGCTTGGTCCAGTTGCTGGTGTTGCTCCGACCAGCAGAAGAGTGGGACTTGCTTGAAAATTAAGTTCTTGAGAGAAAAATAAAAAACAGAGGCAGAAATCAAAACACAAAAGGTTTGTTTTCACAGGAAAATGTTGTCAATACAACAAAACTGAGTAATTCCCTGAGCACTGATGTTAACAAGCCCCAGTTGCCCATGTTTTTTAGTCTCAGGACCAAATTCCCTGGCGTCCCCCAAATTCTAAAAGTCTCATAGAATTGTTTTGCAGTTTGGGATAGCTGTAATGTTACTTTCTTGTGTGGGTTTCTGGTTTCTAATACATACAGGTTAACAGGAATGTCAAGAGTTCTTGCTCTCTCCTCCACCTGGCTACTTACATACAGGAAGATCACAGAAATCTTTTGGCGTTTCCATCACATTTTGTGCAACTCGCAAGGGAAGAAGGTTAAAAACGGCAGCAGATGCCAGAAGTCCTAATGCTCTCCTTTCCTCTGCTCCTATTGCTGCTTACACTGCAACATAATACTAAGCACTAAGAATAAGCTTGAACATCTGTCTGATTCAGGCAGTCCTCTTGGTGGAAATGAAGTCTAATTCTCTTTATTTTGGTGTTCTCCTTTTCTGGCTTTCCTGGTTCAGACTCTTGGCCTTGTACCTGATGGATCATCCTTCTTCTCTTGCCTTGCTGGCTGAGCCCCACATAACTAAAAAGACAGGTTTTTGCATCTGCCATTATCTTGTTAAATTGTTTTACTAAAACTAGGAAAAATTTGGCATTTCCCGGGATGCTGAAATCAAGGCTTAGAGTTTGTCTGCAAGACATTCAAATCCAATTCAAATTTTCTAGAATCTTCTCCTTTCAGCTGAGACCCACCCGAACGCTGCTATGAAAAACACCTCCTGTAAATGGTCCTTGAAGTGGAAAACAACTTCACCATTGTGCTCCTCCAGCTACCAGGTCCTCTTCCCATCAAAATGATTGTAGATTTTTAGTGCTTATTTGACAGTGCCCAGGAGGGACAAAATGCTTCACAATACAGATAAGAAAAGCCAGATTACTGCGTGCAGCAGTTTGGAAGCGTGGCATGGTGATGGTGATGACAATAGAATAGGGGAACACAGTGGGAAAGAAAAATTAAGTACAAACTGAGAGATCATGCTGCTGTTCCCTGAGACTTGCTGTGCAGCATGAAGGAGTAGAAAATCAAGGATTTCTAAACTAGAGAACATAGTATTCCATTTTCCTGGAAGCAGATTTTCTTTCATAAAATCTTGATTTTTAAGGAAGTCTAAATAAAAAAAAAAAATCAGAGTTGCTGTCACCAGCTCAGAAAAGTATTTGGTATTCAATGGCACCATGATCACACGAACTCTTTTTTTTTTTCCAGAATGATAATAGGTATTGAATAAAATCTGAGCCAATTACTAGTATGGAAATACTGGCACCAGAAATGTTTTATTTCTCAAATATTTTCCCATTTTGAACTGTAATTACTGAAGTTTCCCTCCTCTATTTTTCTAAAATAGTTTTTAAATGGACCTGTTGTTGCTGCTTAGCAAACTAGTCAGAACAATACAAGACCTCTTTGAAGAAAAATGTTGTGATTTCAATAGATTTCAATGCTATTCGACTAACAAAAGAAGTGTTTGACTGCAGAAACTACTTTAGGCTCCTCACATCCCTAGTCTGGCTTGGGAAAACAAATCTAGGAAGCTCCTTATTTTCATCTATTTTTCTAAGTGAAAACTGCACCATTGGCTTCGTAAGATTTAAAGCTTGCTGTGGTGTGAGCCACAAGACTTTCTGCAGCTAGTTATAGTGTTATTTCAGTCTGAAATGCCACCAAAAATAACTAGCACAAACTCATTATTTTTACAGAAAACAAACTTATTTTTGTAGAAATTCAGAAAACATACATTTTTGCATAGACTTGTAATATCAGCTGACGGCAGTGCTAAAAATCAAACATCCTTTAAAAATATATGCCTTCTTCCTGCAAAAAGATTTGGAGAATCTATGCAGCAAGCCAGCTCGGATTTCTTCAAAGAATAGAATTCTAATTGTTATTATTCATATAGCAATAGCATCTAAATGCTTCTGTGATTTTCAAGCCTCGGGGATGTTAAGTAATGCGCAAGGGAGACAGATGCTGCTCCAAAGCATTACTGTTTGAGATGAAAAAGTAGCACAAAGGATAGGTGATGGGGAAAACAAAAGACACAGAGCAAGGAGTGATCTACACAAGACATGCAAACGAAACAAGATGAAGTGAAAATCTTAACCCCTCACTGCAATGCCTTGCCCAAGTAGATGAATTGTCGGCATGGTGATGGCACAATGGAAAGACTGAAATTCTAGCCCAGCAAAATCAATGGCAGATTTTCTCAACAGTTTCAGACTAAGAATTAAAATAGTTTTGAAAACCCCACTGACAGTAATGTGTTCAGGTCTGGGGTCCGCCAGCATAAGAGACATGGACCTGTTTGAGAGGGTCCAGAGGAGGGACATAAAAATTATCGGGGAGCTGGAGCACCTCTCCTATGAAGACAGACTGAGAGAGCAGGGGTCGCTCAGCATGGACAAGAGAAGGGTCTGGGAAGACCTTGTAGCAGCCTTCTGGTACCTAAAGGGGGCCTACAAGGAAGATGGGAAGGGATTCTTTATCAGGGAGTATAGTGATAGGAAAAGGTGTAACAGTTTTAAACTGAAGGTTAGTTGAGATGAGATATTAGGAAGAAATTTTTTACTCTGTGGGTGGTGAGACACTGGAACAGGTGACTTAGAGAAGATATGGATGTCCCATCCCTGGGAATATTCAAGGCCAGGTTGGATGGAGCTTTGAGTAACCTGGTGTAGTTGAAGGCGTCCCTGCCCACAGCAGGGGGGTTGGAACTAGATGATCTTCCAAATTCTTTCCGATCCAAACTATTCTATGATTCAAAAAGGGACTTGAAGGCTATGACACTTTATCTACCAAAGTCATTGTCAAAGTTCCTACTGACTGAGTGACCAAGGTCTTGTATTTCAACTCTATGAAGCATATAAAGCTCCCAGGACTTCACTCTTTTTGCGGTTTTCTGCTAGAAAGTTACTGAAGAACTTCTATCAATACTCTGTGAGCCTACCTCTAGTTTCTCAAGTTTTCTACATTTGGAGCTATGGAAAAATTTCAATACACAGAAGGAAATCTAAATATGCCTTGCAAGGCTTTCTTAAATACTGAGTTCCTGTGAATTCAGCTTTTTAATATGTGGCACAAGTTAACATATGTACAAATATATTTCATTATCCTAAACCACTGTGTTCTGAAGTCTGTGAGATATATTCTAAACACACTGACACAAAATTTTTAGTTCTTTTTTAGTGATGCACTCTTTGTGAATAAAATATATAACAAAATCTAAACACAGTTTTAGAATCTCTTGGTAGAAGCTGGCTTCAGATTCCAGATTCAGAGAGATGGAGATTCCAGCAGAGCAAAAGCCTTGTTATAATCAGAAGTATGTTAAATTTGGACAGATTCAATTATACACTTGAAATAAAATCGATTGCAGAAGTAATTATTTCTTTTCACTGTGGACAGCTTATGGACTAATGGACTAGTTCATTACTAATATTTTTTACTCAGAAACATTCACAGAATAATCAGGATGATCTTCAGATTCAGAATGTTTACCAGATGTTCTCTCTGACCACTTTTTGTTGTTATTTATGCTGTGTGATTAGCCAGTCGAACCATATGGCATTGTTTCTAGTCCCTGAATCAGTGACAAATGCTTAGATCTGGATAATGATGAAAAAAATTTTGTTTCCATTATGAATCTTAAAATTAAAAAATCATGTCCCAAAACCCTTTTCTTTTTCATGAATTGTGAATATTTTCACCCATTCCACATGAGCATCCAAGTAATGATGAATAACATAATACATAAATTAATCCTAGGGCATTACTTTTTCTCAAAGTTTGCACTGACCATTCTTTTCTCATTTGACAAGCTCTAGCTTTTCCATAGGCTCTAAATTTTAATGACAGCTACATTCTTTGGACTTTGGTTGCTATCATCGTCTTTATTATTATTATTATTATTATTATTNTGTCTTTATTATTATTATTATTATTATTATTATTATTATTATTATTATTAGCCTTTGAACTTGTTATTTCTTCAATTAATTAAATTTATTGATTCAATCAACATATTTACTTTTCAAAACATGCTTTCATATAAATATTTCTGGGCAATGCAGACATATTGGCTCATTTCTTTAAGAAAACAAATACCATTTTAAGAATATTAGGGGAAAAGCCATATAAATTGGCACTTTTCTTAAAGATTTCTGCACATAGCAGCACATTTTTTCACAGTTATATAAAAGTCAACTTTACTTGAAGATTTCTGAGAAAACTAACACTTTTCTTCAATATCTGGAAATGATTCCTACATAAAAGCAATGTGTCTCAAACTTCCAAAGTTTAAGACTATTAAAAACATAGTCCACATGGCATATTTCATAATACTAGTCTATTCTACTCATACTGGTTACATCAGTCATCATCTTGATAGCTAAATGCACAAAGTTTAAAAAAATTATTTTCTTATTTTAAAAAAATTAAAATTTGTCTTTTCAGAGGTCACAGAAATTTACTTCACATAATGAGCAAGAATTTGCTCTAGTCTCAGCATCTTTATTCTCAGTATCTTTAAATATGAACTGAGAGAAAACATAAAAATATAGCTACTGTTTAAATTTATAATTTTGCTATCTGCAAAATGACAAGGAATTTGGGGGACATAACAGTTCAATCAGTTTGGATTAAAATACTCTTTAACCTGAGCAAATATAAGGTGGTATGTGCAGGAAGAGTGACACAATTCACAGTAATTGAATAAGAGCATCTCCTGTGAGAGACAGTGATGGGAAGGGTCTTAGGGCATACGATGTGAAAGAGCTGATCTGACTGTCATGATTGTCCCTTCTCCATGTAAAATTCTGTGAAGCTGCAAAACAGAGGAGATCCAATCTGGGCACCAAACAGCAACACAATCTGAAGTTTGACCAGCCCTTCCACAGGCAGTTGGTTTTTAACATTATTCATTCATCAAAAACTTGGCCTTTTTCTTCCATCATTCCAGTGTTTCATAACAAAAATGCCATTTCATAATGAGCAACATTTCTGAACAGAAATAGTAGAAGGGAGTCCTGCTCTTCAGCAGTGTTTTGCCTTCTTGAATCAGAATCTTGTTGCTATGCTGTAGTCACATATTTAGAAGGGTTGCATTAGCTACTGTAACTGAGGAGTGCTTCAGGAATTATCCACTGTGATTGACAAATCTCAGACCATGTTTTTCACGCATGGCCTCTAGAAAATAAAGCAAAGATTTTCACAACATTCTGGAATGCTTTTTCAGAACTATGGAAAACATCATGCCACTTTACAAGCTTTCTGTTTTATCACCAAGTGGTGCATTTGTGCCACAACTATGCACAGCCTGATATATCCCACCAGAACTGGATTTACCAGGCATAAACAATCCGTGCAGATCCATGCATTCATTATGAACTTAATAATGACTTCCACAGGTACAGCAGACAGACTGGAGCTACTTTACCGGCGTAGTAGCATCCAGCCTGCTAGAAGCTACCAAGCATAAAGAGAATCATAGGTAAGAGCAAATTTTGCCCAAAATTCATTTAGATAAAACTACTGAGTGGGAAAAAAGGATTCAAGAAAAAACAGACATATAATACTTCTAGTGTAGACTGCATATTTTATTATAAGTCTGGATTCTTCACTGACAGTCCTGAATTTGACTCCAAGGATCAGCTTCCCATGAGTTAGGCAAATCTGATAGAATCTCTGCATTTATTTCTATGCACATACACAAACACACACCCCAAAAATATTACAAAGGTGTAGGATATTCCACTTTAACATGTAAGAGATACTGATTATTCTAAACATTCAGAAAACTTTCTGGTCTGCCAACAATAAGGAGAGTGAGGAAAAGAGAGGAGAGGCAAAGGAAAGGGAAACAGAAAGGAGCGAGACAAAGTAGAGAAAAAAGAAGAGAAAAGAGAAGAGAAAAGAAGAGAAGCGAAAAGATGAGAAAAGAAGAGAAAAGAAGGGAAAAGAAGAGAAAAGGAGAAGAGGAAAATCCTAGTCCTTTACATAAGAGAGATCTTTTCAGGATGCACAAAAATGCCTGATGACATTGCTTATTTGGAAGAACTGTTTCTCGTTATATCCCAGAACACTTCTCCTACTACTTCCAGTGCTGGTTCAACTCAGTCACTTCACTCTGGAGAGAACCATATGCTTTAGATAAAAAATCCACAGTGGTCTTTCTGTGCTTTTCACCACTTCTGCAGTACTCCAACCATTTGTTTGTGTTCTCATTTAACTGGCTTCATTCCTCTAAGCCCATTGAGTGCTGTCATACACCTTTGTTGTATTTAAAATGAATTTTGAGTACTTCAAATAGATGAAGAACCTGAGATGAGGCTGTCTGACCTATCTGTCAATAGCTTGAAATAAACTTCTTGGTTGTACTTCTGGCTCCCTCCTTGTCTTCCATCTCTTCCAGCCTTTGAGCAGCATATTAATCACACACACCCTGACTGATCAGCATCCAACTTTAGCCCTTCTGGAGGGTCAAGTTTTTTATGAAATTGCACTGGAGGATGAAGCCGGCTGGTTGCGGACAGAACATGAAACAAATTAAGCCAAGAAAAAAGCTGGTAAAGAAATGTGATGTAAGAAAAAAATCCTTAGTGTATACAGTAACATCTATAACTTCCGTTCCTATTGCAGTTAAAGACAAATATAGTACAGAAGGATGGTTATTCATCACTTCTATCAACAGCAATTTTTGTGCTACTACATTTGCAGTAGTGAATGAAGAATATTCAGGCCTTTCAGCATCAGTCAGGAGGAAGAAGCAGGGAATGTGCTTATTCCCTGCTGCAAAATTAAACTAAAGGAGGAGATGGAGCAGGAGGCTACTGCCTAGATGCATATGAATACTCTGCTGAAAATGAAAAGGTTGTATTTTTTCTTCCAAACCTAGAAGACTCCTAAAAATATATCTCATTCTTCTGATGAAACTGGAGGGCTTCTGCATAGGGTCTGAATTTCCTCCACAAGGTCTACTTTGAACTAAAGGACTGGAAGGCTTATATTTTTCTTATAATATGTGTGTTTCTAAACTCAGTTTTTTCCGGAAACAGCAAATACTTATAAATAAATAATTGCAATTTATTTGCACTTGCATTGCATCATAAAATTTTTTAGGAATCACTATCTCATCACTATCTAGATTTCTAAGACAAGAAACTTCCATGACCAAGGCAAATTACACTCCAAGCTTGGGAGAAAGTGGAGAACTGTCATATATTAGAATATCATTTCATTTGCATAAAGACCTCTAGACCTTTTATTAAATAATGGAGGGGGGGATTTTTTATTATTATTTTAGCAGAAATCCATTTATTAATTTATTTTATTTTCTTCAGGGCACCATGTCAGTGACTTGACACCACAAAACACATCTACCAACACAGCCACACAAATTTCAAACAGTTAGCTAGAAATTACTTATAACCATTTCAGAGGTTTGACCTCAATTATATCCTTTGGGATTCTCAGCTGCCATTGCACATTTTGAAATATGAAACAATCAACTGGAACACAGCCCTTCCATCTCTGTTTACACACTTTAAAAAACATGAACAACCAAATCTGCGAAGCATGGAAAGGGAAAAGGAAAATTACATAAATGAAGCAGAAGAGAATGACAAAACAAAATCAAACACTTCAGATAAAAGAAGACCAGAAGGCCAAGTTTATGTCTTCAGTTTTGAAAAGGATTATTTCCTGATGCACAGTTTCTCACAAAAGTGATTCTGAAAAATAAGAATATTCAGAGCGGTCATTCAGTTCTAAAATGTAATATTGATAAGCTATCAACGTTTGCACCTTTGCAAGAGAAAGAATTTTCCATTTGTTGAAGCTGCAACCCAAAAAATTTGAAACTCTAGTAAGTTTTAAATAAAAATAATTATTTTTTGTATCCTAATTTAAAACATATGCCAAACTAAAACAAGGTTCAGTTTATTTCTCTCTTCTTCAGAGGTCTCACTGTTCTTCAAGGGTCTCACTGTTTTGCTGCCAGAAAACATCTTCTCATTCCTATTCTGAGGTCAGTGACGATGAAGTGTTCAACCCTAACATGCTTGGATGGCACATCATAGAAAATGTTTTACATGGTCCCTACCAACGAGCAACAACAGTGCAACAGCAGCAGAACTCCTGCCTGTCTGGACGTAACAAGGAACATGAAGATAAAATTCTGTCTCCCTCCAGCCAGATGGAGTCTCAGTGGGGCAGGCTCAGGCAGACTCACAGAGCAGCAATGAGACCTCCAAATTCCATTAGTCAGGATGCAAACCAATCCTGACCATAAAGAGGCAAGACTGTTAATACAGATTATAAAATTTCTTGCAATCAAAGAGAGAAGGTATGTTCCTCCCATTTACTTATATTATGCAGGTCAAAGCTGTACTGACTGTTCTGGAGTGGCTTCAGTTTAGAATTAAAACTTATGTTGCATCTAGACCAAGGCAATCCCCACAGTCTCACAATACATCATTTTGTAAAAAAATATGCCCTTAATACTTGCAACAATTAAAAAAATGTTTCTCTTCTTGAAAAATGAGCTCATGGACTAGCTGTGTTCAAGAAGTCTACAAATGCAGCAGACATGAACCAGGCAGTCTCAAATCTGCAACACCGTGCCTGGTACACCACAAGGTTTCCTGCAGGACGCTGTTATTGCTTCCACTAAATTACCAAGACACAATTAGTTTTGTGACGGCTTGGTAAACTTGGTGCTGTGGGATATTTCAGCAGGATTTGGAGTTTTCTGTTGGACATTTCATCCTGTTACTGATATTATTGGCATGTTTAGTGTTTAGACATTTTTTTACTGCCTTCTGTAAACCAGTAAGACTAAATAATTTAATTTTTTTCTGGAATTTTATTGACAGTGAAACAAACCCATGTGCGCACCATCTGATTAAAAAAAAAAGAAAGAAAGAAAAAAAAAAAAAACAAAGAAAGCCCAAGTTTCTAGCAAAAATAAAGAACCAGTCTTAAAAGGGGAAGAAAATGCTGACAATTTTCCTGATTTGAGGGCCTGTCTTTCCCATGCAAACTTCTTTTCTTCCCCAAGACTTTTGCTTTCCCCATCAAAGAAAGATTTGGACTTTTTATCTCTTTGAATTCTTATGAACAAGTGTTTATCCACTGGAAAACTACCCTGAGAAATGGACTGCTTTATATTACTTCCTTCTTATCTTTCAGACTTTTCACGCGCTATTCCTGAGAAGAGACTCAAGGTCTAACCCCAATCTGCTGCAGTCAGTGGGCTTTGAGCCAGGTTGAAACCCCAGATTACTAAAGAATCAGTCATCAACCACTGCCTAAGCAAAAGATGCACCATTTTTTATCACAAAGCAGCCCTCTCACATCAGCAATCCCTCTGTTGAGACACCCGTTGCTAACCACGACGTCTGGAACACAGTCTCTGATTTTAGGAAAGCTCTGGACAAAACAAAGTCATTTCTTTCCCAGAGACTGGACAACTCAAACCACTAGAATGAAGCAGTACTGTGGTTTCATGTTGCATGCTTGTAATTAGAGTGCAGATTGAGAGTTACTTCATTATCATCCTTCAAATCCTTCCTTAAGCTGTCTTTTGCCAACAAAAAAGAAAAAAAGTTGCAACGCTATTATGATTGCTTACAAAGCTAAGCCATACCTTCTCACTCCTGCTCCGTCTGCATCCATCTATTGCCTCATACTAAGAAGCTCTTTATTCTATATTTGTAAAGTGCCCATTAAAATGGGACCCAGACCCACGACTGGCTGTTCCGAGCATCACAGCAAGATGAAGGCATGTCAGCATCAGGCTTCCTGGGTTCAAAAGGCTGATAATTTGAATGCATCTTTTAAGTCTACCTTGAGAGGTAGCACAGCTGATCTCATGAAATGAGTGGGTTCACGTTTCCACAGAGCAAAAAGAGTGCATGACCTACCGTACTCTTTCTGATGCATTCGGCAAACAAATGCATTATCTCAAATGCACAACGCAACGCCATCACCCATGTCACGGCTGTCAGAGTTGGCAGACCCTGCTGCACACACGTTCCCCTGTTTGCTTACAGCCCCGCACCCACGATGGAAGGAGGCAGCCAGCACACCTCAGGTGGCTGTAAGCTGGGACAAGGTAATGGCAGAGTCCGAGCAGCAAGACCTCTATCCTCAGGTCTGACACACGAGTGGCCCCCAAAACTGCCAGGTAGAGCACTACCATTTTTCCTGTCAGCAGCATTTTACTCACATTGGGAGAAGGAAGGAGTGCCTGAGCCCAGGTTTTTCCCATATAATTAGGGAAAAAATAGGAGAACTTGCTGAAGCAAAGGATTTAGCGCTCAGGCAGTGTTAATGAAGCTCAAGGGATGAGCTTCCATTATTTTTAAGACCTTATCAGAAAACTTATTACAAGTTGAAAAGCCTACCCTATGCTGTTGTTAGTCATCCTGAGCCTGTCCTTCACAGTCACAGGAGTTAGAAGACAGTGCTGTGGTCCTGGTGTTGCTGATACATCGTTATCAGCTCTTCCCAGAGAAAAACAATGTCAGCAATGTCTGATGATGATGTGGCTGCTCTGCTTTACTACATTGTGCTTCCCTAACAAACATACTTCTCTCAGAAATTGATTTTCTTCAGCCTCCATAGCTTTTTTTAACCTGGGAGGTGTGGATTTGTGATTAGCCACAGGAGAAGCTATCACAGTCGGTGGAACACCACGTTCCTGAGGTCAGAACCAGCGTAACTCAGTAAAAAACAACCCAGCATCTGGAAAGGGTCTCTTTTCAATGCTGGCATTTCATTCCATTTGATTCTTTTCTGGAAACCATGATCTCTTGCATATTTTTAAGTCCCAGGAAAAACCAGTCCAGCTTGTTCCTGAAATAACTCCAGCTCTATTATGGCAAGGCAAGAAGTCAGGGATTTGTTGTTCTTTCTCTCCTGGTTTGTTATTTAGTGCTTTTTAAGAGACAGGCATGTGGCAAACATCAAATTAAAATACAATCAGTCTCAACACTATATTGACAGTGAAGACAATGCTTTCCTTCATAGTCATTTGAAGACGGCTTATGTCTGTAACAATATATGTCTGTCAACTCACTACATGCAGAACTACGTGCACTGCCTTTTAAAATGTACAGGGAACAGGATAAAACACTTATAATCAAGTTTCATTTCCTCCAAAACTGAAAAATTACATTGGAACAGATATAAGTACGTGTATTCAGATGCAGATGTATACAATTAAGCACTAAAAGGATAATAAAAAACTTGGTTGAATCCAATTAAAAAGATTTGAAAAACATTGAAGGTCACTCATCCATCTTGAAAACAGTACCTAAACCTGAATTAATCTGTGAAAATTTGCTCCTTCATTGAAAAGCTATAGCTTTGCCTCCCATCCTTGTATCAAAGGCTTGAAATTTGGCAGAAAGACTGCACTAACACCAGGTACGAATGGTATGTCCAAGAAAAGCTGCCCAAATCTGGCTAAAGTTCTGAAGGAAAAGAAGAAGGCAAATGCAAATACTTGTTAACATTTGGCAGCAAAATTATCCCAAAATGTATTTCACTGAGCATGATCCATTGTGGATTGATAGGGCTTGGTCAGGACTTTACATGCAATCGCTCTTATTACCCCTTTCTGGAGCCCACCGTGGGGACAGACACAAAGAATCACCAGAGGGAGTTGTTCCTTCCTGTTTTCTCTCTGGACACTTATTTTAACCCCTATCATGCCATTCTGGTTTGTCAAAAATATTTAAACCAACCAAATAATCTGAGCCCTATTTCATTCTATGAAAGCCTCATCTTTCGAGTATGCCAAAGAACCTCTTATTTGACTAGATTTTGGTGAGAACAAGATTTCAAGTTACCTCATCCTAAATTACAATGGATATTCCCTCTACAACTCATTCTTCTAACAGAAATTTAATTTGGCTAATGACTCACAGTAAAGCCCTCTGTATTTACAAAATACATTCCTGAAGTAGAATATCATTTTGCACTCACTGAAACACAAAACATGTTCCCTAGGGAGTTTTTGTCCATGGCAGAAAATGTTGAAAAATATTGTTATATTTTTGGAAACCTTCAAAATTTGACTTAAGCACAGAAAGACTGGGAAGATAACTTGTACAAATTATGTTGCTTTTAATTTAAATACCATTTTTCTAATGGGAAGGTGGTGTTGTCTGGGGGTTTTTTTGGTTTTTGTGTGTGTGTGGGTTTTTTTTTGTTGTCGTTGTTGGTTTTGGTTTTTTGTGGGTCTTTTTTATGCTACTAAATGAAAGTGTGCACTGTGCAAAGAGTAAAGATACATATTTACTTTGCTTCTTGAAATAGCAGGTGATTTTTTTACTTCTTGAAGACAGCAGCCAAGCTGAGAAATGGCATTTCCCAAGAGCTGAGCTGCTTCACACTGAACACTAGAACTCAGCTCTGTTCCAGTCCAAGGAAGTCTCTTATTGGAATCAGAACAAGTGTATTGGAAATAGTTTTTTCAGAATTTCTTAGTGAGAACGAGTACCTGGCAAGATTATTAATTTTCTTGCCTTTTTATTAGATATAGCCTTTAATTCTTCAAGATTCTTTGGCAGTTTCAACTTATCCAGGATAGATGGAATATTATCGCTATAAGGGCATGAAGAGGAATGTATGCCAAGATACTTCACATTATCTGGTCCCTTTTTTTTTTTCTCCAGGAAAGCTGAGTCAGTTATTTTATACTAAAGGCAGAGCAAAATATGCACATGTGCCAGAGAGCAGCTGACATGCACTGAGATCCCATACTGACATACCCCAACGTAATGCACCCGTGTTCCCAAAACTCATGAACACGTGTATCTCTTGAGCTTTGTGGATTGATGCAGCTCACAGAAAGCCCCTGGAAGATCAGTAACTGATCAGAGACAAACTTCTTTCTCTCCCTCTTTCTTCACTGTTACAGTATGCAGGAACCTTGCCCCACACACCTAAATTCCCTGAAACCAGCTCCCCTGGATGACAGACCTCACTGTCTGGAAATGGCAACGTAGAAGAATAAGCCTTCCCCCTATCAACTGATGAAAACATCTGCATAGGAACTTAATAATTAAACCAGAGCAATAGGAATGCACTGCATTAAATCTGGAGTGCCCCTATCCTTGTATTACTTAAGACACTGACAAACACAGCTGGTTTGTATTTATTAGCTGATTCTTTTCAAAGTGAAATTGGTTGTCATAATTATTTAGTTAGCCAAATAGTACCCATCAATATTTATGAATGACGGGAAAGTAATGTAGACTTACTTTTGAATAAATTAGAGAAGGACTAATCTATGGTAGTTACATAATGCAGAAATGACCTGCTTAACCTTTAGTTGCATTTCCCAAATCACTTTCCCAGAGTGAGCAGCCTGTACAGAGAAAGGAAAATAGGCAGACCTGTAGAACAGCATAATGTTAAATTACACGTAAGGAATATAATGTAAAATACCACTTTAAACTGAACGAAATAATGCAGTCAGTATGAGCTCACGGTCATTTTATATAATAAATACTAAATTGCTGTGTCTAATATTCCCTTTGCACACAGTGCATTTCAGCAGGAGATGTGATGCAGCAAAGGGAAAGGATCAAACAACAGCCAAGGGGATTTGCTGCCTGCAGGCCCCCAGTCCACAGGCACACTGAGGTTCCACAGGCACTGACCATAAGCAAAATAACCAAGATGTGTGTCTGTGGTAGGAGTCATCTCAACGACTTCTTGAAATCAGAGCATTCCTAAGATGTGTTCGTGCTTCCGGGAATGTTGCTGAAACTGATATTGTTATCAAATATTTAGTAGAACAGAATGTTAACTCTTTTATGTTTAAACATTCACAATATTTGCTGATTATTTTTTCCGATACTTGATAAATTTTTCACAATCTCTTCCAGTACATGAACTGAGGGGCATCCACTGGGAGGAGAAAGGGGCGGGCTGAAGCTAAATAAATGAAAATGTTTCTTCACACATTAGGTCATTCAGCTGCAGAAGTCTACCTACTTAGGTAACCCTTCCCTGCTGGCCTGAGTCCTTTTCATTTGGACACTTTCTTTGAAAGTATACCCAAATGAGACTTTAGTATGGTCTCCTGTATACCCAAGCCATCACAAATTACCCAAACATCTTTATTAAATCTGGAAAATTCAATTTATTTCCTTCTTCAAGAAAATACAAGTAAAATGAATACAGAAAGTGTGAAAGCGCTTGAAGTCTATGATAGACAAGATCTCTAAAAAGGGAAAAAAACTGACCACAATAAGGTTCAGTTCATAACAGAAACTATGTCATACCTGTGTTAGTATACTATGTTATACCAAACAGATGGAAAATCACATCAAGATCCCTGACAACGTGCTGAAGAGACGGCCAGGAGTTGAGATGGCCAGGAGATAAGATGGCCTGTCAGCTTCGTGTAATGTAAAGACAAGAAATGCCTCAGTCAGGCAGCAAAGCCAATGGGATTTGCTGCACAGTATCAGGGGATTCATAAATCCGGCCCAGCAGCCAGACCTTGGTATTCTGGAGAAACATAAAACAGAAAAACAAAACAAAAAAGTCAGCAAAGAGAGAACATATCAACATATCAACAACCAGGGCTTCTTGGTGAACAGCTTCTCCTTAACCTGTTCAAGACCTGAAACTGCTATTTTGCTCCTCAGCACAATGGAAGTTTACCCTGTGAAACAGACTTTGCTTGATCACCTGTGGCAGACATTTGCAAACATGACCACAAGCATATAAGATTTCCGAAGCCAAGGACAAACCCCCTCTTACCCTGGCTTACATACCCAAAACTTGGTATCATTCTACAGCAATAGCCAACACATCAGGGTTTTTTAATATTTGTTTGATTAAAACTTTGCCCAACATATGCTGGATCCTTCAGTCCTGAGAGAGAGTGGGAGAGGAATATTCCCAGTGCTATGGTTTAGCCCCTGTTGAACCGAGACAAAATCATCACTTGTTTAATTTTTGGGACTGGCTTGAGACCTTGACTATATTAAATCAATGAAAACAGTGCTGTTGGCTTGAGAGAGCTTAGCATCTATGAATATACTAGTCAAAGCTGGGATAGGGAGAAAAGGCTGTAAAATGCAGACAGCAAGGAGTTCTGCAGTACAACTGGACTTGGTCCTTCTATAAAAACGTAAGTGTGTGTTCCCCAGCTTCATAGGGTCCATGAGACCAGGGTTCGCCAAGGTGCTTAGACCTTGATGCATGTGGCAGCCCAGAGCTGGAACTCAGCCCTCTTCCTCCTTCCAGCCTCTGTCTCTCTCTTGGCCCTCTTCTTCTGCCTCTCACTCAGCCTGTACCACTGCCATCATCCCAAAAGTATGGCGTTCACTCAGGGGAAAGGACACAAGATTTCACCCCAGTAAATCAGTATATTTTTCTCTAGCCTCCTGCCTGGAAACGATTGCCCAGGAATCATATAAAAATGCTGACATTTCCAGTTTTTCTGTCACCTTCCTATAAAAACAGAAAAAAAAAAAAAATCAAAAATCTTGAGGCCAATGCCCAGCATGGAAAATGTCAGACAAAATGGTTAAAATTTAACAAATTTGTTTATGTCTAAGAATGGGACCTGGTAAGAGAGAGTGCTAAGGAGTCTCACACACCACTGAAGTGTGTCCAGGTTTGAGCTGTACTGGAAAGTCATTTTATATTGCCAGTACTATGCAGTGGCTTGTAAAGTAAAGGAAGAATGGCCATCATTTCTGCACATGAAACTGCTCAGTCAGGAGAAACTCCATTTGGGAGGCAGCAGCCTTGAAGTGTCTGACCTGGCTGGAAATTTGGTGACATAACAGAAGCCAGGTTCAAAGACTCTTACAGGATACAAGGGGAATACCAGATGCATCAGGGACCTTGGCTTGGATCAAGCTTTTATTGACTACACATTGAAATCTGCTGAGGTTGGCAGATGCTGCTGAATTGCTCCATTGCTGGCTGATGGGAGTATGACATCCTTCAGCCTCACAGCCTCCTTCTGCACTCCTGACTTGTGTGTTTGGTGGCATTTTGACCTGATTTGGGATGTAACCGGGATCTAGGCAAAGATCTGAGCAGTTTTCACACCTGCTAATTGGGGTGATTGATGGCTTTTCTCCATTTCTCTTTTGCCTTCACACACAGGCAGAGAAATACTGTCTTTGTTTTATGTGAATACCTTTTATACTGCTATCTGTACTTTAAAACACATTCAAGGGAAACAACAAATGCAAAGTCTACATAACAGACTGTAATGAATGTGTCCAGACTGCTTGAAATACCTTCTGCCTCAAACCTTTTCAGCATTCTTGGAAATTTCAAAAATGCATCTGTGAAACAGAAGAACAAATACAGGCCATTTTATTATACAGCAGAAAATAACAAACTTCTAGACACACTTAAGTCCGTAGCAAAGAGGGCTTTTTTTTTTTCTTTAAGAACCATTTCACTTTAAAAATTCAAGAAAATAACATTCTTTAGAGCATTAGCATAATACCATTTTGTGGTCTCAGATTAAGCAAAACATTATCTTCTCATCACAATTATTGACAAATATCTATTTTGGCACCCACTTCTGCATCTAGCCAGCCTGCCTAGGCCACTTTATCCATTGTGATGGTGTAAAGGGCTTGTTTCCACATGAAACTGTCTCTTACTTACTCCAGACCTGAGACAGAGGTTGAACTCTGAGCCAGATTGACCACCCCAATTCCTGGCAATTCAGAAAGAAGTGAGGATGTCAAGGATTTAAGGACATACCATGATCGCCTCTTGGTCTAGACTTGTACAGATCAGTCAGGTGTGAAACCAATTCAGTTCACGAATGACTCGCCCAGTGCAACCAGTCATGCCTTCTGAGGCCTCAGATGCCCAGAGGCCCAGCTTTGCTTCCAGCATTTTGCTCTCCTGAGCTGTCCTCCTCCTCTTCCCGACCCTGCGATGCCATAACTTACCTCTTCAGAAGAGGGGAGAAACGATGGAGAGGGAGAGGAATGGTGGGGTGCCACACCAAAACGTGTGCTGAAAGGACAGCTTTGGTGAGCGTCACGCCCAAAGGGAAAAGCCTGGGATGTAAGGCACAGGGAAGCTCTGTTTGCTGCTGCTGCATTCCCCTGCCCCTGCCAGAGCCAGAGCTGGGGTGGGGGAGAGGCAGAGGGCGCTGCCTGAAAGTATCCTTATTTGCTGTCAGAGAGCGAGGCCGGCTGCTGCTGAGGACAGAACATCACCCGCCGCTTGGAAAGAATTAATATGCAGTGAGACGCGAGCTTTGGATGCAAAGCTGCGGTGCCTGACCCCGCGCCAAGGCAGAGCCTGGGCTCCGTGGGTTACAGGCATGTCTGTGTGGACAGAACGGTGATAGGTGAGCCGCTGGCTGCAGTCAGGGCGGCAATCCCTATGGCCCTGTGTTTTCCTAGCTAATATTTAGTTGAGAGGCCTCCAAGGAAAACCCATGGGATGCTGGTGCTGGTGATTCAATAAGTGTCATTCTTCCCTCTGAGTCAGTGCACAACCATTTCCCATAAATGGGGTTAATAAGTCCTCGATGGCTGGAGAGAGCAGTCTTTTGGGCCAGACATAAAAAGCAGAAGTCCTGAACAGTAGTGTGAAAAACATTTGTAACTACAGCAAAGTGAAGGGATTTTCCTAGCTCAGTATAAACAAATGGGTTCACTTCTGCACATTTTGTTAAAGCAGTATCAGGCCCATTTTCCATTGAGAGCAAGCCAGTTTCGGAGCAAAACTAGTCCTGGTTTGGGGTGAAAATGACTTTTTTATTATGTACGAACAAGGTGATATTTTTGTCTGGGTTTTGTCCTGCAGTGAGGGATGTGAGGTCAGGCAGTGAAGAGGAGCCATCGCGCCCGATGCACTAAAGAAGAGATGTTGGGGGGAAGGACCACCACAGTGGGGCTCTGTCCAGAGGGGTGCCTCAGGCTGGGGTTTGAAGGGCACATATCTGAAATTATGCCACAATAAATGCCACTGTTGCCTCCAGCTGTGCCCTGCTAAGCAGTGGTGCTGAGCCAGCGTGCCAAGGTACTCAGCAGGCAGGGACGTGCACAGTCACACCCAGCTGTCCTGGGAGAGCTGTGTTTCACTGGCTGTAAGCAGAGCTAACATGCAGCCCTGGAGTTCCGCTGTTCTTAGGGATATAGATTCTTCCTGGTGGAAGAGAAAATAGTTATAAGGCAAGGTGTAGCAAAGAAAAAGTAATTTGGGGTGTACCTAAATCAGAAAGTTATATTGAAGACGCCTCATAAAAACCAAGTTAAAGGCAGGTGCAAGACATGCTGCTCAGTGCTGGCCAGCACTAGTCATTTACATCAGCTCCACTACTCAGGTGATTCAGGCGAAATAGGTTTTCATGGCAGAGAACTACAGATCCAGAGAGGTGTGAGAGCTTCTGAAGGCAGCACAAGGTGCTGTGGGGAGGTGGTCTGACAGCCACGAGCGGAGGAGGAAGTCTCCACTGGGGGGATTAATCACAGCAGCAGTCACTGCTGTCAGGAGGGAAGAGAGAAGGGCCATCCTCACACCTGCCCAAACCAGGTAACCGCAGGAACTTATTGCCATAACCTCAATGTTCCTCACCCTTCCTCCCATGTTTCTGCTCTTGCTGTGCCCTATGTGCAATTCCTGTATAAGCTCTTCAGAAACACTCATCATTGTTATATGTGGCTATTGCTACGATTTGTATGTTTAAGGACCCTAAACATGCAATGATAAAGAAAATGGACACTTAATGTGCAGCTAGCAGAAGCCAGAAATTGTCCCAATTCCATACGACTGATGGACATGGTTCTTCAACAGAACAGATGCTGTGGAGTTACTTAACCCTCTCTGCACCACAGCACTCGTAATTCTCACTTGTAGTAATCTGCCAGCAACCTACACAAAAGCATGACTCTCCACCAGAATTCACGTGGCATAGAAACAACACCCCCGGAGCGATGTAAATTTTCCAGTGATACTGTTCCAGTCAAAATCAGTGCAGGTGCCCAGCGCTTGTGGAAATCCAGTACTTTGTTTTCTCCTTGTAGCCTGAAAACTACCATTCCCTTCTTCTAACCTCACTTTTTACAGTGGCTTAGAAACCCTCACTGGCTTTTCTCAAAATGTTTAAAGGCTCCTTTACTTCTGTTCTCTCTTCTTGCAAAACGAGCCTTGGACAGCCACACTGGAAAGTTTTAAAGGAACTGCTCTGCTCAGACAGGCTAAATTATTTGGTTGCAGGCAGTTATCAGAAGTCATTGTTCATGACAATTTTTCTTCCTGTTGGGCTTTATTTAATTGCTATTTGATTTCACCTCTGCATGAACTCCAAGGCATTTTAAAGAGACTGGGAATAAAATCTCACTTGCAAGAAGCCGATGTTTCTCCTACAGGGAATACTTAGGCCAGGAAGCAATTCAAGATTAAGACACCTCAATTTAAAATGCCTTCTTGTGAAGTAGGTGACTGAAATTCCGTTAGAGATGGAGATTGAAGGGTGACTCAGCTTACCATAAACACCCTGCAGCTGTGCAGTGCATCACCTTGTAACCTGCAGAGACACCTAGGACAGGGCAGAGCAGATATTTTGGGTGCTTTGGGTTTTCCCCATTGCCCACTTGCTGCCTTTGCTGTCCCTGGAGATGATAGCCTGTGCTGCACACTGAGCACACGCAAGGAGGGGGCACCTGCCCCTAGGCACCAACATCTCCACTCAGGTACCCTGGCTCCTGGGCCCTGTTGCCGTAAAACCTTTTTCACCATTCAGAGGCGTTAACACATTTGGCACCAGCTTTGGGAAAGTTCAGAGTTTATTCTCTGACACTCGTACAAGCACTTTGCAGATAGTGCTGATTTCTTGATTTTATTATTTATACACAGCCATGATTTATTATTTTTAGAGCTGAGACTTTAACCATGTTGCCAAGAAAATGTGTCCTCTGGCACATTTGGTTTCTCTCTGTTTCCTTTTTTGAGCATTGACACAGTGAGCCCCTTGCTCTGCCATCCATTAACATCTCACTGGAGCCACAGGCAGGGATGTAGGGATGTTGGACAGATATCCCTGCATCCTTTAGGACTGGGCAAATGCTACACAAGCCCTTTGTCTCAGCTTGGCTTCAAACTCATCCATCTTTACCACCCCAAAGTGCAGCCCATCGCAGCCCCCGGGACACAGATCCAGTCGACATTTCCTCAGATGGAGATTTTTAATATCAGTTGACTGTCTGGACTGCGTTAATAAAATGTACTTTTAAGGTTCATCAGACCTAGAATTAAAGCTTAATTTTATTAGAATGTTTGGTTGTTGTACCTTTAACTAAGCAGCAGTGGTATCTTTGAGTAGATGTTCAAGCAAACACATGAAGCACTTCTATAGTTGAAGACAAAATTGAAATTAAAGGTGCCAGCAAGAAGCATAAGCACAATGAAATTATCAGGGCAAAGAAAAGGCGTTTCTGGAGTATTACTCTGACAGTAGTAGAATGCTCATAAAATGTAATCAAAGTTTAGAAGCTGTTTCCCAGATTGCACATGAAAATACCACCAAGAGGAACATATTTACAAGCAAGAGGAACATACAAGAAGTGCTACAGCAGCTGTGTGTGTGTGCAGCTAAAAGAGTGACAGCTGGGTAAATAGCCATGACCTCTGGCTTTTGGCTCCATAAAGACCTTCCTAAACAGCAAATAGCTTTGCTTTAACTGAAAGCAGCAAACAAGGTGTGTGCTGATGTTATCTGCCGATAAGAGATTTTTATTTTGTCCATGCAACAGATAAATTGCACACTGTATTCTAGTAAATAAGAGTAATAACATGGTTATGACATTTTGATTTTGCAACAGTGTAGTCATGACTGTTAAAGAGAAATTGATGGGATATTTTTCCTTTCAACACAATGCTGCCAGTGCTGATTTTATAACACACTTACTTCAGGTATTCTTTTCCTGTTTAGAGAAGGGGAAAAATTGGGCTGAATTTGGCTTGAAATCTGCATTGGCTCCTCGATTTGGAAAGATGGCTTTGAGAGACTCAGCAGAGATTACCAGTCTGATTCCATTTGTGACACTATGCGAACACATGTCTCAATCCTGAGCTGACATCCTCACGGTTATCACTGAAGCACTGACTGTCTCCCCTGGGGCCAGGCCTTCAGCCCTGGGTGACACTGCTACCATGGTAATCAGAGGGATGCATATGTACAATACTTTGCCACATCCTCTATCACTTCTTTTCATCCTGAAAAATACTCAGTCGTGCAGCAGCTCCTAAAAACACCAGCCCAGCCAGATGTTTTGGTTTATCCCTCAGTTCCCAAAACAGTGGCAACTTCACAAAACATCTACTGATGCCTACAAGCGTCTTTTATTTAGAAACAGAAATGAAACAAAATTTAACGAGTTAATTACCCATACAACACGTTATCAAAATTAAATGCAATAAATAGTCCACTCATTTCGGAAAGTTCAGTAGGGTAGTGAGTCTTTGTCCTAACTCATGAAGATGAGGTTTGTAAATGTGCAATGAGTTTGAGTGGGATAAACACCTCCCCAAAAGGCAGCTCTGCAGGGGACACTTGCAGCATCCCTCTCACTGATAGGCAGGCCCCAAATCCTAGCTCCTCTTCTGAGACCCAGAACAGGAGACAGGGGATGAAGGAATGGGGACAGGGGGCAAAACATGCTCCGTTTCCATCATACTTACAGCATATAACCACAGAAAATCTCCCACAGCAAATCTACCTTTTATTGACTGTACATGAGGGGTAGGATTAGAAAAATCAGTAAGAAAATTACCAAAATGGCAGATTTCCCTGATGGCAATGACAGCACTAAGACGTCACGGGAGCTGGTCTGACTCTGTGCAGCACATACTGAAACCACAGCAAACTTCCCTAAACCATCGAGCACCCAGGCTCCACTGCTGCTGAGTTTCCTGTTGATGTAGAAGTTATAGATTTCTCTTGCTGCCTGTAGTAACTGTATCTTTGTCTTTTAAGTACACAGAAAAGAGTCACAACTCTTTTTGTGAAATCATCGAAGTTACAATGCCTACAATGCCTCTACGACCTTTAACATAATTTATGTAACATCATCAAGCAGTCTGATGGAGAGATAGTGGACAGCTTAGGAAAAGAAGAGGAAAACAGGGTACAACAACAACTTGAATCTGGAGCTAAAAATCATGAATATGTCAGTATTATTTTCTGGTGATATCTCTAAATGGAAGGTAAAGTGTGTTTTATTACCATGTAAGTACAACATTCTAAATTGCCACAACTCAGTAACAAATTACATGAACATGCATAAATGTCAGGAAAAGTTGTTTCCAGAATAAATAATGTTTTGCAACTCTTCATTTAGCTATACATTTTCCTTTTTTTTAAAATAAAAATAATTTCTAATTATTTCTAATTATTCTAATTATATAATTTCTATATTTTTAGACAATACCAGTTATATACTGCATTTCTATGGAGTCAATTATAAAATGTAAATTTTAGTGATTTGAAAAAATACACGCCTTTCTTTTAGATAGACCTGCAAGAAACTAGGCTCTTGTCTTGCTGGGGGACTTCAACCACACTAGCATCTGCTGGACATCTAGCACAGTGAGCTGAAGGCAATCCAGAAGAATCCTGGAATGCATGGAAGGTAACTACTTGAGCCAGGTAATAGACAACACTACCAGCATAGGTGAGGAAGGTCAAGGCAAAGCTGGAGCTGAACCTGGCAAGGGACACAATGAATAACAGGAAGGGCTTCTACCGTTAACCAGTTCTGCCTGTTAACCAGAAAGGGAAGGTCAGCGAAAGTGTACTGCCCTGATAAACACGGCTGGCAAACTGGCAACCGTGGATGAGGAGAAGGCTGAGGTACTCAGTGAATTTTCTGCCTCAGTGTTCAATGTCAGTCTCTCTTCCCACACCTCTCAAGTGGGTGGAATGCAAGATGGGGACTGAGGGAGCAAAGTCCTTCCCACTGTAGGAGAAGGTCAGGTTCGTGACCACATGAGGAACCCGAACACACATAAGTCTATGGGGCCTAATGAGATGCATCCCAGAGTCCTGAGGGAATCAGCTGATGTAGTTGCCAAGCCACTCCTCATGATAATCAAAAAATCATAGCAGTCAGATGAACCCCCTGGTGACTGGATAAACGGAAACATTGGACCCAAGTTTCAAAAGGGTAGAAAGGAGGACCTTGGAACTACCAACCTGTCAGCCTCACCCCTGTGCCTGGGAAGTTCACGGAACAGATAGATCCTCCTAGAAGCTGTGCTAAGGCACAAAAGACAAGGATATGATCTATGACAACCAGCACAGTTTCACCAAGGGCAAATCCTGCCTGGCCAACTTAGTGGCCTTCTATGACAAAGTGACTACACCAGTGGACAAGGGAAGAGCTATGGATTCATCTATCTGGACTTCTGTAAGGCCTTTGACACAGCTCCCCACAAACATCCTTCTCGCTGAATTAGAGAAAGATGGATTGGATGGGTGGATGGTTTGGTGGATAAGAAATTGATTGGATAGTCACATCCAGAGGGTTGTGATCAGTGGCTCAATGTCCAGATGGACATCAGTGGCAGGTGGTGTCCCTCAGGGGTCTCTACTGAGACCACCATTATTTAATATCTTCATTAATGATGTAGATGAAGGTACCGAGTGCATCCTCAGCAACATTTGTAGATGTCACCAAGCTGAGTGGCGTGGTTGAAATACCTGAAGGATGGGATACCATCCAGAGGGACCTGGACAAGCTTGAGAAGTGGGCCCATGTGAATCTCATGGGGTTCAACAAGGGCAAGTGTGAGCTGCTGCACCTGGGTCTGGGTAACCTCCAGTATCAATACAGTTTGGGGAATGAAGGGATTGCAAGCACCTCTGCTGAGAAGGACTTCGGGGTGCTGGTGGATTTAAGCTGGACATGACTCAACAATGTGCACTTGTGACTCCAGGTCATTAGAGAACAGGAGTGGATTGAAAAGTGCTTCCACATACAAAAGAATTTAGTAATGTGTAATATCCCTTAAATCATAAGGGTCACATGAAACATGAGGAGGCCATGCTTATGACCTCAGCACACCTCACAGAACAGGATTTTTCAGCAGCTCCATTTCCACTGTGGGGTAGGCAGTGCATAAGAAATGTGGGTGGCCATGGAGGGGGTAAGGCCTGGGAAATTATCTTGGTTTTTCAGCAGAGCTCTTTGGGCCTCATGACTCACTTAAGGACTATTTTACAGCTTGATGCTCTTCCACATTTCTTAAGTATATTCTATATTAAACATGAACTAAAATAGACAGAGAAGTAACTTACCATAGAAATGTTGAGGGCTGCAAGCTGAAAGTAGAAAGAAGTATTATGTTCAACCATGCCAAATCCTGCCTACAGCTCTGGAGTTTACCTGAGGTCAAGCTAAAATGAGGCTTACAAACTATCACTAAGAAATAAAAAACTCTGCAGAAAAAAAGCCTTCCATATTGGCTTTTTGACATGTCCAAGTGGACCAGCTTCTCGGGTGTTATTTCAGGGCCTGGGAAGGGGCCAGAGCAATAGCCCCTTACAAATGGAACTGTGGGAAGGGTTTATCTAAGCACCAGAAGCTCTGGGGAGAGAGATGAGAAGGCAGAGATAGGATTGAAGGAGATGGCAATGGGTACAGGAATGTTCTGGGCAACCAAGAGCTGGAGAGGGTGGAGGTGCACTCAGAACTCTTCAGCTGGGCTGGATGCACGGTGAAGGCACTCTGGACTGTCATGTAAAACTGAGATTAAATGAGAATTAATTAACAGTTCCTTGCAGTTGAACAGAACACAGCTCTCCTACAAAGCCATATTTTCATTCAACTGTGCATCAAAAGGAGGGATTAAAGCTTCTTATAGCTAAAATCTGTGCTCTTGTTTTCCTGTTAGTTTTCCTTGTTTGTTTACACACAACTTAGGAAAAGCAAGATGGCATCCAGAAATGAGATTGAGGATAGACTGTGAACAACTAGCTCTTTAAACTTGTTTTATATCTTGTTGCATTTTTACAAATACATTTAGCATTTCTTCACCACACTGATCAATGTGTTACAGTAATGTCCTTATTGGTTATAAAATTCATTCCGACCAATATGATCATGACACAATAACCAAGACAACGAGATACATAATACAGTTAGTCTTGAGTCTCACAACTAATTAAAAATAATTAGTGAGGCACTACAGACATTCTGACTTGAAAAAAAAAAAAATTTTGTTATTCTTGCCATCCAGTTCAGAGGGTCCCAGAAGCTTATGAAGGGAATAAAATACAACAGATTAGCTCTCTCCTCCAGATATTAGTCCAAAGTGTCCTCAAATGGAAGCAAAAAGGTCTTGTGCTGTCAAATGCCCTGGGAGGGAAAGAACCCCGAGCTGCCTGAGAGCAGCTTGTATCTTCTTCAGCCCATTTGTTGCAGATCCATGTGACTTGCTCTCTGGGTACTCATAAACTGCCCATTTTATGAAGGTTTATTGAAATACAAGTCTGCAGCTCCTTCAGGGAACCCATTGTTTTTCTGTTCCTGAAGCTCTGTCACAAATAAAGTCTGTCCAGTGGTCTCTGTCACTCCAGACTGCATGTGTGTGTTGTATCTGATACCATGACAATAAAACAGTGCAGCAGAGTTGTGGGGTCCAAGTAAAGGCTTTGGAAGA
This sequence comes from Cnemophilus loriae, assembly GCA_013397755.1. NCBI lineage: Eukaryota > Metazoa > Chordata > Aves > Passeriformes > Corvidae > Cnemophilus > Cnemophilus loriae. The sequence continues at coordinate 3,896,569 of VZTF01017490.1, read as the reverse complement.
GGTGTGTGTGATTTCAGGGGGAGTGAGGGGCTCTTGTATTTCCCAGCAGATAACTGAGGTTCATAGGGAAAGAGAGCAACTTGTTCTCACATTTGAAATCCCTCAGGAGGGATTAATGACATCTGGGTGATGTCTGTGCAAATAAAGACACACTTCATGTTGCTGCTGCAATCCCAGGAAATGAGGGAAAGGTGAGTTTTTGCTCATGTCCAATAAAAACTAAATGGAAATTTAATCTACATGTACTTCTCTCAGAAGTGATCAAAGAAGTAATTGAATTAAGCAGATAAATTGCAGTGGCAAACCCCAAGCCCAAACATATCTTGATCAAAAAGCAAGTGCTGATAATGCGTGAGCTGCGATAAAACTGATTAGGCTGCTGACTGGGAGGAAATTGGTCTTTTTGTTGTTGTTGTTATATTGACCAGATCCTCTAAGTCTATTAATTCCTTAGGCCTGTGCTTGGGTAACAGAGCACTGCAGAACCTATTCTTTGAGATATAACCTCAGTAAAGCCACAGATGCAACATGCAGAGACAAATGAGACAGGAATCAAAGCTACAGAAGTTGGCTATATTTCTTCTATCGGAAGTGATGCGAAAATCATTAACTAGCTCTCAGAGGGAAACTTCAGCAAAAAGTCCAAGGGGGTAGGTAGGAGAAGAGGTGCTGCAGTGTAGTGCTATCCATTTCAGCTAGCTGGCTCTGGTTTTCATTCAGAAGTTATTCAGCTTTGATCCTTTGCTTTCCTTTCCTACTATATCCTAACCACCACCAAAAATGAGTTGTGATCAATGCAATCTCCTCATAGATGTTTGACAGAGCATGTGACGTCCTAAATACCATCACCAGGCTGAAGTAATTGTCATCCCACTCCTGCCTGTCTGTGATTCTTTAGTAGTCCTCAGGTGTCCTGCAAACAATATCCAAACTACACAAACACCATGTCACTTTTCCTTCCTGTTTACGCAAGAATATACATTTGTACAGGTAAACATAGACCTGCTGATTACTGTGGAACTGACCACCAGTCAGAGGGAGGGAACATCTGGAGGATAATAATTTTAGCTTCAGCTGCTTTTGCTGGGAATGGGCAGAAGCTTTAACGCACTCTCCCAAGAGGCAGAGGACAGAAAGTAGTGTTTGCGGGTTTTTTTAACAGGCATCAGATTTCTAAGCGGCATGTGCCGCAAGAAACTCTGCAAGACCATGGGTGAATGAGGATCTGAGCAGAAGTGATTGGATGCTAAAGGGCAGAGTGAGGGACTGTAGTATACAACAGGAGACTTACAGAAATGTGGGAGAACTCCTCAGTGCACGCCAACCACAGGCCAGCTAGTATATTCCCTACTCCCTTCTTCCCACTAAAATTTCAGAGGAGCAGTTGCAAAAAAATGTGTTTTCATTGCCATCAGAGTGAAGTGTTTTCAAAAAAGTACCATGGGGATTAAGGTGTCACTGGCTTTCAGCAATTTCCTCCACGCTTTTGAAATCCCAGCCTGCTTGCCTCACGTACTCACGTGACCTTCATGACTGCAGCATCCGAGCACCTCACCATCTTTCAGACATTAATCTTCCCAGCATTCTGCCAAGCAGCCTGGCTGTACCAGCTGCTTTACAGCAAGTGATAAATGGCAGTACAGAAACCAAGGGCTAGAGACACAAAAAGACTCAGGCATTCCGCTGCCCAGCACAATGAAATGTGTGCCGGGGGTAGTTTAGGTCAGATATTAGGAACAATTTCTTTACATAAAGGGTGATAAGATTCTCAGATGGGCTGCCCAAGGAGGTGGTGGAGTAACCATCCCTGGAGGTGTTTTAGGAAAGACTGGACATGGAACTCAGTGCCATGGTCTAGTTGACGAGGTGGTGTTTGGTCTTAGGTTGGACTTGATGACCTCAGAGGTCTTTTCCAACTTAACTGATGCTGTGATTCTGTGAAATGTAACATGGATCCAGCAGCATGTGCAGCCTGGTGCTTTTACAATACATGGAGAGGCTCAGGGATGTACAAGCAAGTTCCCTTCCAGTGCCCCACATGGACTGCAATGCATGGGCAGCAGGAGGCATGTCACTGCACCAGGAGGGCTCGAGGGCATCTGAGGGATGTGAAGGCTTATCCCCAGTGTCACATAAATATTTCCATACACATAGTAAGGTCCTTCTCAAGCCATCCCAACTCCTTGACACTCTTTTGTTAGAAAGCTCCTGCCAGATGCCATTTCTTAGGTAACCAGACCATTTCTCATTTCTGACCTAGTTTTCTTCATCACCATTTCTTTTTTTCTACTATTAACACTGCCATTTAACCTAAATAGTTATTCTCTCTCACTATGATTTCAACACATGATTTTTTCATGAAGGTCCTGTTTTCTTCATATCATTAAGCCAAACAAGTCACTCTCGGTCTCCACGTGGAAGATAGACTTCTCATTGCCTTGATCACCCTTTGAGCCTTTCACCACATCTGTTTCAGTTTATCTTTTATTAAAACACAGCTGATCAGAGCTGGAACCAGTTTTCTAAACAAAATCATGCACAAAGCCTTGCACAGCAGTGCTAATGCTTCCTATCTCTACAGGGAAGATGTTGTCTGTCTCATCCTAAAACTTGAATAGATCCTTTTAGCTCACATTTTGTGTGCAGCTGTTGCACTCCTGCAGCTGGGCTCAGTTGCTGTGACTGCTCAAGAGGCACAAGAGTTCAGCCTGCCTCACGCCTCCTTGCTTGTTGCATGTTTAGCAGCTCTGGGATCAACACACTCAACTTCATCCCTACTTCATACTTAACTCTGGGCTTTATCCACTGGGGTCTTTTGTGAAAAGTGCCCATGGGCACCACAGGAAGGAAAGGAAAAGCCACCTTTTGGCTATCCTACCTATCAACAGGAGCCCAAAATAGTAAAAAGGCTCAAACCTGACTCTGCCAAGTCTGAGGCTTTCGCTTGCAGGTGCTCATGTCTCTCTATATTTTGAGCAGGTTTCACTGAAGATGACAAAACAGCCAAGACAGCCCCGCTTGCTTGTGTTTTTTTCCTTAGCCAGTGTTATCAGAACCTTCTGACTAATTATCAAATAGCAAAGGACAGTCTTGTGCTTCGGAAGTGCATATGGCCTGACACACAGAGCAATTTCTAGAGCATAGAGGCAATTACTCTAAGGAATACAAATGCAGTAAGAAACAGTTCCCTGGAGCTCCCCACACCTGCTGCATCCACCTGGCTGGGTAATTAGTCTTTTTTTTTTCATTAATATAATTTTCTGTGGCAGCCCATAGTCCAATTTTAAATACCTGTCATAACCTTCCGGAATATGTACACAAGCACTTTACAAAGCTTTAAAAACAAAACAGAAAAGATCTGTATAGCAACAGGAATACCAAAGCTGCTGCGGTGTCCACTGGCAGCCTTCCTGTGCTTCTGGGGTTAAAAGAAAACAAACATAATCTGTGCCCAGCAGAGCACAACGTAAAAAGCCATGAACATACCGAGGTATCCTTTGACAGAGGTATCAAGCAAGTGTGCTGTAACTGCTCAGCTTAGTTCTTCATGTAAGAAACTTCTAACACTGAGAAGTGTCTTTGATCTGAACAACAGAACAAACGTCTTTGATATGGAAAAAGATAAGGGTGCTTAGAGAGATACATATTCCATGACTCTTGTATAATTATAGAAATGTAACCAAAATGGAGTTCTTTGGTGAACTACAGGCATCTTTGATGAGATTTGCACAAGGAAGTGACTGGACAGACTCTGGGAAGGTGTGGGCTAGAAGCTTACTGCACTTCTGAAGAGATGTATTGTGGTCTCCAAACAGCCATCAGCATTTCGGAAATAAGATGCCTACCTCTAAACAGAGGTGATTATGCAGAAAACAAATTTAGAACTTATTTTGAAGTCAGTCCAAGTTTTATGTCACAGCATTTTTTGTCCACATTCCTAGCATTGCTTGGGAATGACAATTGAAAAGGAAACTACCTCATCTAGTGAACAGCCACACTTTGCTTCAAGATGAACTGTTTGAAATGCTCTGTGAAGGAACTATGTGCCTTATACTTCTGGGACTGCAGTAAACAAGAACATCTCATGACTGACTGCATCAAAGTTTCATTTCAGAGAAAACCAGATCCGATCCCTTTCCATAGGTAAAAGAAGTTTTGGCAAGGCTTTCCATTCTGTCTACTGGGTGAAATCCTGAATTTGCCAACTAGAGATGTAGAAACTGAACCTGTATAGATCACCAGTGCTGCTTTCTCCACTGGTCTTCCCAAGCGGACTGCAGGCTTACCATGGTTGTTGCTGTTATTAGAAATTTCAGTCACAAGATGTGATATGCCACTACCTCCACAAACAGGAGAAAAGACTAGCACATCAGGGACTTTCCCCTGCAAGTCAATGAGCATCAGGAGCAATGGAAAACACCAGATCCATCAGTCATGCTGGCGTCCCAATCCACAAGCACCACAAGGCTGTTAGTGACTGAGAAATACTCAGTGTCACATACTTGAATTACTGTGTCATGGTGGCCTTCAGTAACACCCTGTAAAAGGTCCTCAGAAACTTTTCCCCAAACTCTCAGGAATGTGACAGAAAAAGTTTGTCCTCAGCCAGGCTCCAAGCAAACAGAGCACATCGTAAAAAAACACAGTCCACAGCTTGCTGCATCCCATTTGGTTACAGATGCAGATGCAGCCATGTGCACACATCTGGCCATGAGTGCGTGACAGCTGTCACCTCTCCAGCTATTGCTCTGGGACATTAAGTTCTGCATGCAGTAGTCAGTGGCTTCATGGGAAAGGAAAGTAGCTGGAGCTGAAAGCAGTGGGATCCAGCAAAAACAACCTGGTTTTGCAATGCTCATCACCACTTCCAGTGTCCCACCATAAGTGTAGTAAACAGATGAAAGGAAAGCAAGGGAACAGGCCAAGGTTCCCACGTACACTTACAATTGATGGCCACCAGATTCACGGAAGCAGTGATGCAAGTGGTATGAATTAAACTCACAAGTCTTACTCATTTTTCTGGGTGTAAAACCCCCTATTTTTTAATTCAAATACGGAGGGAATCAGCAATACAGTACATGCAAAATAAATTAGTGGTTCATTCCCAGACCCAGCAGGCCATAACTCTGCCTGCCCAGTTCTTGTTTCTATCTGGTTTTGGTCTCTGTGACTCATAAACCCAGCAGATGATTTCTCCAAAACCGCAGATGTTGGTCCTTTCATCTACTTCTTTCCAGCTGATCTTCAGCTCATTTAGGTCTTTGCTAATGTTTTGTTGACACAATGCTCTTGGTCATCCCTGACTTGTCTTTCCAAACATTTTCTGGACCCCTGTTGGCCACAGGGCCCTGCTTTCCACTTCAGTATCTTCCTGATCTAATGAGCTTTCCTACCATAGTTTACTGGCTGTGGTCCAGCTCCCTCAGACATTTCCAGACCCATAACCCAGTATGTTCTCTCAACTCTTATTCCCTGTCAACATCATGAGAATATGTGAATGACTTTAACTCTTACCACCCTTATTTGTTTTACACCAGGGAGAATGATATGTCACTGCTTTGCTGCTTTACCTGTTGAAGGATTTTTGCCAGCTTCTCCTGTTGATCTTTCCTCTGGAGTTTCCATCGTTGCCTACCAGTACAGGGTCACCACGGAAACTAAATTCCTCAGCACTACCGGCTTTACCGTCTCCTGCTGAGCTGCACCCGCTGGTTTTCTCCAGTGAAAAGCAAACAATAATTATCCAGGCCTTCCTGCAGTGTCAGATGCTGCTTGGCACTTCTGCCTGCATGCCAGGAGTAGGTGCTGCAAGGTGTCTACTCACCCACACACCCAGGGCTCCTGCCAAAAGCTGGCACCACCCCAGTGCTGCTGTTCGAGGCATCCCTTTCACCTAAACAAAAAAGAAGAGGTGATTACTATCACCTTTGTCCAATTCCTGATGTTAACTTATAACAGCTGGCTGGTTTGGGGATGGTGTTTTACACCATGTTCGCTGTTGACGTAGAGCTGCAGTGTTGTTTTTTCTGTTTCTTCTAACATCTCCCAGGTGCTATGATCTTCCCTGGGCTCTCTGCAAACCACTGCTGCTGTGAGGAGACCATTGCCAAGACCTTATGGGTCATGGTTGGCCCAGGCTTTCCACTGCCATTTCCTGAATCTCTGTCACCGTCCGTGCTTAGGCCATACACAACCTCTCATCTCTGAAGCCTTCTCATCTACCCCCATCAGCAGCCACTGTCCCTTCCCGTAGAGCCAAGCTTTTCTTGCTGGTTGAAGACCAAACTGCAATTAATCGTAAAATGATTTGGTTTGGAAGGAAACTTGAAGAAATTTCCCTGCCACAGGCAATGACACCTTCAACTAGACCAGGTTAATCAGGGTCCCAGCCAACCCGGCCTTGAACACTTCTAGGGATGGGGCATCTACTACTACCTCCTTGGGCAACCTGTTCCAGTGCTTCACCACCCTCATAGTAAAGAATTTCTTCCCAATATCTAATCTAAACTCACCCTTTTTAAGTTTAACACCATTCCCCCTTGTCTTATCGCTACATGCCCTTGAAAAAAGTCCCTCTCCAGCTCTCTTGTGGGCCCCCTTTAGGTATGGGAAGGCTGCTATAAGGCCTCCCCACAGCCTTCTCTTCTCCAGGCTGAACAATCGCAGATCTCTCAGATGGTTTTCATAGGAGAGGTTCTCCAGTCCTGTGAGCAACTTCATGGCCTGCCTCTGGACTTATTCCAAGAAGTCCATATCCTTCTTATGTTGAGACCCCAGAGCTGGACGCAGCACTCCAGGTGGGGCCTCACCAGAGAGAAGCAGAGGGCAGAGTCACCTCCCTCATTCTGATGGCCACGTTCCTTTTGATGCAGCCCGGCATACAGTTGGCATTTAGAGCTGCAAGTGTGCATTGCTGGCTCATGTTGAGCTTCAGAGTGCCCACGTGGCCAAGAAGGCAAATGGCATCCTGGCCTGTATCAGCAATAGCCAGCAGGACCAGGGCACTGATTGTCCCCCTGTACTCAGCGCTGGTGAGGCCACACCTCAAATCCTATGTTTAGTTTTGGGCCCCTCACTACAAGAAAGACATTGAGGTGCTGGAGCGTGTCCAGAGGAGGACAATGGAGCTGGGGAAGGGTCTGAAGCACAAGTCTTGTAAGGAATGGCTGAGGGAGCTGGAGGTGTTTCGTCTGGAGGAAAAGAGGCTCAGAGAAGACCTTCTCACTCTCTACAACTCCCTGAAAAGAGGTTGCAGCCATATGAGGGTCAATCTCCTCTCCCAAGTAACAAGCAATAGGACAAGAGAAAATGGCCTCAAGTTGTGCCAGGGGAGATTTAAGTTGGATATTAGGAAAATGTATTCACCAAAAGGGTGGGCCAGACATTGGAAGAAGCTTCCCAGGGAAGTGGTGGAATCACCATTCCTGAAAGTGTTCAAAAATGTGTGGATGTGGCACCTGGAGACATGGTTTAGTGCTAACATGTTGGTGTTGGGTTAATGGTTGGACTCGATGATCTTAGAGGTCTTTTCCAACATTAGCAGTTCCATGATTCCTGTCAAGCAACACCCCCAAATCCTTTTCCTAAGAGCTGTTCTCAATCCATTCTCTTCCCAGCCTGTATATGTGGGCTTACACACGTGCAGGACCTTGCACCTGGTCTTGAACTTCACAAGGTTCACATGAGCCCACCTTTCAGGCCCGTCAAGGTCCCTCTGGATGACACCCCTTCCCTCCAGCAAGTTGACACCACCACAAAGCTTGGTGTTGTTAGGAAAACTGCTGAGGCTGCATGCAGTCCCAGGGTCCACACTGCCAACAGAGATGTTAGACAGTGCTGATCCCAATACTGATTCCTTAGGAACACCACTCATCATCGGTCTCCACACATTAAGCAGGCAACCAAGGCATTCCCAGTTATCATTACTGCAGTTAGCACACGTGCCTCTGTGCTGGCCAAGCCACAGCCTCTCTCTCCACTGCAGAAGATGCCCCTCTGGGACCGACCATGGTGTTGTTAACTCACACCACACTTCCACACTTACAATTTTGCCCAAAGGACGTCTGAAGAGCAAAACCGGAATGTTTTGTACAGGACAGCTCACCCCAGCAAACACTTGCAGTAAGGATTACACCTGGAAAACCAATTTTACCATTCATTTCTTGGTTTTCTCAGTTTGTATCAAAATGCAAAGTGGGATTGTGGGAGGACACAGTGAAAAATAATACTTAAAAAAATTCCAGCATGAAAAGGTTGCTATATGTTTCTGGCACAGGGGTCTGAATTAGAAAACTTCCAATATGTAAACACACCCAAAATTCTACAAAAGATCAGGCCAATCATATCCGCCACATGACTGACTTTATTATAACTGGAAGTCATACAGGTACTGAACACGGATTTTTTTAATACTTTCAGATATTTTGTGAGCTTCAGAAGGGAATTCTTGGCACAAATACTATTTGAAAAAGGGCTTTTCAGCAAATGTATTAACCTTACAGGATATGCCAAAATGAAAAATCCATCTATCCATGGATTTCCTGTATCTTTTGGAATGTTCATATAATAGAAGAAATTTTGGGGTGTTTAATTATGATTATTATTTTGGAAGCTCAGTAGCGCACTCAAGACTTTAATCTTGGTAGCTGAATTGTGCAGTCAAACCACTGACCTGTGTACTACTTGCAAAATAGAAAACTTACAAAGGGCTTGACAAAGGTTATTTGTCTCTGCAAAGCCACGAAGGTGCCAGTAGGTTTGGGTCCAGGTGCCAGCCTACAGCTTCCCCTTGAGGACATGGAAAACAAGGAATCAGCTCTGATTTTTACCCTGGAACCCTTCCTGTTCCAGGAATGGCAGCTGGGGCAGGGGAAGGCTGAAGGTCCCTTGGAGCCAAACGATGAGCAAGCTCCCCTGGGTTGAGCATCCTCATCAGATCCCATCCCATCCCATCCCCACCACTGCTTCCAGAGCTGACACGCTGCAAACACCCCTGGCTGGGCTGGTGGCACTGGTTTCCTCTGATGTGTGAGAGGCGATGCCCGAAGTTTCATTTCTCAGCAGGTCCCGCTCAGTTCAGTGGTAAATAACATGTTTGCTGCAGGATGTAAAAATAGAAATGTATGGATGTGGTAATCCCTCCCTGAAAGCCCAGCCAGTGTTGCTTAGGGAATGGCTAAACAGGCAAGCTAACCCCCATCACATTTTCTTGCATGTTTTTTCATCATCTCTAGCTGTACCTGTGCTGCAGGCTGAAGGTGGCCAAGTCGGAGAGGTGGGGTTGAGAAAAAAATAAATCAAGGACTTTGTTTAAACAGGTTTTTCTCTCAAAGAAATTGTGTCAATTCAGAAATCTTACATCTTCATGGAAGTATTTTTAGCTACCATTGCTACAAGCCCTGCCTTTAGTCTCTGGAGCTAAAATGAGATTTTTGCAAACAAACTAAAGCATAACCCCTCTTTTTAAATACTTTTTCAATATATTTACCTGGGTGAGTTTCTGGCATATAGCACACTGGCAGAAAATCAGCACTTTTCATTCAGGTGTTTTTTGTTTTGGTTTTTTTTCACACAAGTAAAAGGAAGAGAACAAAAAAAAAGGTTCAGAAAAGAAAAAAAAAATGGGGGAAAAAATGGCGGGGGGGCATGTTGTGTTCAGGCATATACAACAGAAATTAAGTAATTCTCCTTCTTTTAATCAGAGATCTGTTCATCAAGTCCAATTTACAGAACCAATTTAGTACATTGCTGGCCAGAGTTTTAGATGTTCTTGACATAAAACACCAGAGATGCCTCTTGGACATTTTTTCCATTCCAACAATGAAGGCAAGGAAAATAACAATAGGCAAGGATAGGAGAAGCAAAGGATTTAAGCTGAACTTTGGTAATACATGCAGATTCCATCCCAGCAAAAAAAATAGTCAGTCTAATAGTATATACTAGGTCGAGTGTATATAATACAGGCATATATTAGTATACAGTGTTTACTGAAAATACTGGGGTAAACTTCAACTAGAAATGCAAGTGATGAGGTAGTTTTTAAGGTGGTGATGCTGACAATGCTGGGGGAGAAGCTCCTCAGCTGTTCCCTGGTGTTCCTGCGCTTTCCCCTGAGAGGACTGCTGGCTGAGGGAGTAGATGAGGATCTCATCCTGCTCATTGCATGTATCACAACATTCCAGTGGAATTGCACCCATAACAGCACATAATCCAGGGCCTGCAGTTTCGACCGGACAACAGCCTTTTGTTCCCAGCTCTGTGGCAGAGCAGAGCTGCTCCTGCTCTCAACACCGTGGCATGGGGTAGCCTGCCTGCTCAGTGCAAGGCCCTACCTGTTAGCCACACAAACAAGAGATGCAGGCGCAGGCACATCCGTGTCACTGCTCATGAAAGACATTCCCAGTGTGACAGCAATGCTCTGGGCAAGCTGACAGCAACCTGGTCACCGCCTTTCAAATCCCTGGGCGCACCACCACCACCTTCATGGAGGCCTGCATTCTTCCATGGCCTAGAAGCTCTTCCTAGATGCGGGACAGAGCTAGGGCCCCTGTACTCTCATGGTATTAGCCAGTTTATTTCCACATGGGCTTGCAACCCAAAAAGCCAACTGTATCCTGAGCTGCATCCAAAGCAGCGTGACCAGCAGGTTGAGGAAGTGATTCTGCCCCTCTGCTCTGCTCTTGTGAGTCCCCACCCGGAGCACTGCATCCAGTTCTGGGGTCCCCAGCACAGGAAACATATGGACCCTTTGGAGTGAGTCCAGAGAAGGGCCACAAAGATAATGAAAGGGCATCTATGAAAACAGGCTGAGAGCATTGGAGTTGCTCAGCCTGAAGATAAGACTCCAGGGAAACCTCATGGCAGCCTTCTATGATGTAAAGCAGGCAACAAGAAAGCTGGAGAGGGACTTTTTACAGGGGCATGTAGTGACAGGACAAGGGGGAATGGCTTTAAACTGAAAGAGGTTTTTAGGTTAGATCATAGGAAGGAATTCTCTGTTCTCAGGGTAGTGAGGCAATGGAACAGGTTGCCAGAGAGGTGGTAGATGCCCCAGTCCTGGAAGTGTTCAAGGCCAGGTTGGATGGGGCCCTAAACAACTTGACCTAGTTGAACATGTCCCCACCCATGGCAGGAGGAGACACGAACGACCTTTAAAGGCCCCTTCCAACCCAAACTATTCTCTGATTCTATGATTCATGCTTAACATCCCAGCTCTGTGAGTTCCTGCATGAAACCCCAACAGTTTTCAGGTCTAGGAGAAACCAGACCAGGTCCCATGGTCCATATGTCCACCTCACAGCCATTATCACTGCACTGTCAGCAGTTTGAAGGTAACAGGACAAAAAGGTTTCCAGCACTTTCTCCTCCTGTTTATATTGCCTGAAGCAATGCTTTTCTCCAGACATCCCAGATCTCAGCAGCCAAAAGGCAGAGCTGAGTTTACCCTGGGACTAAGAGGAGCAAAACAAGGAGGAAAACAGAGCAGTCTTGCAGACAGGAGTCCAGAAGGAAGACATGGGGATGGGGTGAGCCACAGCTTGCTCAGGGATCCGCCTGCAGCCGCTGCGCTGTGCATGCCTCTCCGCCTGGTGCTGGCTCTGACGGCTCTCAGACGGGCAGCAGAGGAACCGCGACTGGCACTTTGGAGTAGGATAATTATAATCTGGGCTCTGCAAGTGTGGGTTAGCTCTCACTGAAATAAACTGCTCAAATCTATGATGAATATCAACACTGTAGGCACAAGGGGCAAGGCAGTAAATTGTAGTAGGATGAAATACCTACATTTAATTATGTGAAATTATATAGAATTTGAGAGTTTTTCTGATGCATGCTATTTAAAGCTACGCCTAAGTGCACTTCCTTGTCTGAATAAAGCAGCTTTTGTTGCAAGATGTGGGCTTACTTTGTAGTTTACAATTTAGAGTCTTCACCACATTTTGTCACTTTCTTATTTCTTAACGGAGATGTTTCTGAACATCTCATTTCAAATAATGGAACAGAGCTCAAGTGCTGCACTATATACAGCCTCTTAAAAACACATAAGCGGTGTTCAGTTGATTTTTTTTTCCTCCAAGATATTCATACTCAAGTATGCCCTTCACCAAAGTGTGCATGTAACACATGCATGCACAGACAGTAGTCATTGCTCCACCAGCCTAAAATTCATGCACTTGTACACCAGGTGGATGCGGCTAACCCCACTGATTTTCATGGCAAATAATTTCTGATCAAACCAATCAGGAGCATTTAAACAGGCCCAGACCGGCCGAACTGGGCTCACTCTCAGTCTCCATGGTTGAGCCCTGCTTTGGGATACTGCCTCAGGAGCGCTGAGCCGCACTCTCGTCATGGTGGGGCTCGCAAATTACAAAGTAAGGAGCCATCCATCTCGAGGCAGAGAGACACTTAATCGTTTCCAGTGTGGGCAGAGGAAACAACCAGCTGGGGAAGCTGAAAGGGTTGCCACCCACACAGTTCAGCAGCCCCGGAAACAAAAGAGGGTTTATGTGCAAATAAGAGCCTGGAATATTCCTGCCTAACGGGCTTGGCATGCAGGATTGCGCAGACAGTGAGCTTACAGCCGCAGGCCAGTAAGGATGCACAGCATGTCAACAGAGGGACTGAAATTTTGTTCGGTGTCAGTGAGCACAACATTTAGCTGGTGGTGGTGACCCAGACCTGAACCACTTATTCACATGCAAAGACACATGGGAACATTTCTGATTGGGTGTTCCTGCCAGTTCACAGCCCTCAGCCCCCTCCCTGAGCTGCGCGGTTGCCCTGAGGGTTGGTCAGTCCTGCACAAGGCCTGTCGCTGCATTGGCTGGCAGAGCCAGGGCCTGGTGATGAGGCAGCAAGCATTGATGTTCCCCAGGTGTACAGGACAGTGTAGTCATGGCTTTATTTCTCAGTGTTGTGGTTTAAATCCAGCCAGCAACTAAGAACCACACAGCCACTCACTCACTCCTCCCCTCCACCTCCCCAGTGGGGAGAAGAATAGGGAAGAAAAAAGTAAAGCTTGTAGGCTGAGGTAAGAACAGCTTAATAATTGAAACTATTATTATTATTATTATTATTATTATTATTATTATTATTATTATTATAACAGTGTTGGAAAGGAGAGAAAGAAATAAAACCCAAGAGCAACAAGTGAGGCACAACACACTTGGTCACCAGCTGCTGACTGATGACCAGTCCATCTCCAAGTAGCAATCCTCCTGGCCAACTGCTCCCAATTTATATACTGGGCATGGCATTCTATGGTTTGGAATATCCCTTTGTCTAGTTTGGGTCAGCTGTCCTGGCCCTGCTCCCCACCAGCTTCTCATTTGTCTCCTCACTGGCAGAGCACGACAAACTGGAAAGTCCTTGAATTAAGGTAAGCACTACTGAGCAAAACCCAAAACATCAGGGTGTTACCAACATTATTTTCACACTATATTCAAAACACAGCATTCTGCCAGCTACTACGTAAAGAAAATTAACTCCATCCCAGCCAAAACCAGGACACTCAGATACAGTATCAGGTTTTTATATTTCCTGGCAGTGAAGGGGAGTGTTCACAGACATAAGGCACCTCATTGCAAAGGACTGCAGCAACACTTACCTAGCAGATTTTTTCAGCATAGCATCAGAATTAATGAAAGGATTAAAGAGCTTCATAAATAATAAAAGAACAAATCTCACTTGAATTTAACTATTTCCCCTGGCTGAAAAACAAGCAAACAAATCCAAAGAACCTGCTTAGAAGATGGCTCCATATTTAATACTTATTGAAGGATATTAAGATTTCATCTATGGATATAGACATATGTTACCAGCACAGTGGAAGGAAAGTACTGTAACCTAAGGATTGCTTGTCCTTAAAAATAAAATTAATCAAATTCATTGGGAAAGATACTTTAAATTTCAATCTCACGGAGCCAGATTCATTCAAGAGAAGCCTGACTAATTTCAGTGTGTATATAGATGCAGACACCACAAACATCAGTTTGCTTTGGCAGCTATGCTCCACCAAGATAATTCTAACTGTATTAATAACTTGAACATCGTCCTTCCCAAAACATCAGGATGAATGCAGGCGGTTGCTGTGCTGCCACAAAACAGATTTGCAAGAGCAGAGGCAGATGAAGCTGAGGGGAGTGAGCTGGTGCAGCAATGACAGAAACCCAGACAAATTTGCACGGGGCCTCCCTTAAACCGCAGTACTATGGAAGCCAAAGGCTCAGTTAGCGATGCTGACAGCAAAATGCTCAGCGATTTCACTGCTCGTAACACAAGATGAATCACATGCTCTTTGTCGAAAGCTAATTAGATAAAGTGTCATCTCCCAAAGGCTCAAGCTGTGCATATGACAACACCCAGATCACTGCCTGAGTGGGTGTTTCACAGCCTGAGCAGTGAATTGCTGTAAGTCACCAAAACTGCCTCCACCTGGGGGAGAAGGAACAAGAACGAATGCTGAGGGGTGGGACACGATGGCTGCAGGCACCACAGGTAGGTAGAGATGCACAGTCTGTGATGTCCAGGCTGGCTCCCTCTCCCAAGGGACTGAGGCTGGGACTGGCAGTGTAGTGGGAAGCCTGGGGAGGCTGGGAACACTGGTTCAGGGCAGGCAGGGCTATGACCCCACTACGAAACGCTAATGCCTGCCTCACATCTCTTCTCCCTCTCACTCTTCATCACCCAGCAGCAGCAGCCACCACTGCTGTGGTACTCGCCTGCCCCGGCCCAGCCCCCTCACCTGGGCAGCGAAGTCTCCCCACACCCAGGAAAGTTGTGGGTTGGTTGTGGCATGGGCCAAGCCAGGAAGGAAGGACCAAGAAGGAGGCCAGTTCTTCAGACCAGCTCTGCTTGGCAAGGCTGTTCAACACCCACTTGCCTTTGCTTCAGTGACCCCTAACTCAAGTGTAACACACCAAATGACGAACAATGGTTTTATTACAATACAGTGTGACAAAAATCACTTCAAAAATTTAAAAGTTTTGTAGTTGAAGGCGTAACTAGGTTGTTGGCAAAAAGGGGGGGGGGAACTTTACTGAAGAGATGGGTGGGGGGACTGACAAAAAAATCATTTGAGAGGACTGTTACAATTATTCTAACCTTGTCCTTAGTCCTTTTTGTTCTCCATGTATTAACATTTGAATGCCAATCTGCTCATATTTTCCTTCCCAAGCTAAATTCTGTTTTGTGAATAAACCACAGGACAAGTAGGTTACAACATGAGATGCCATGAAACCATCAGAGCTGCACCTGAACAAGGCTGCACTTTGTTCCTCCACTGCCTTGCTGCTCTCTTGAGAGGCATCTTTGAAAATCCCCGAGGCCAAGCCAGTAGGCATTAGAACATTATCATCACGGCAGACATGATCTGTCTGGGTTTTATGGGACAATTACCCAAAAGCACTCTAATATGTGACACACACCTCTCAAGCATCTTTCGCTTTGACTTGAGGCACTACCCTGCAGCAGGCTGGATGGTAGAGAAAAGCATACAGCACTGTTACTGCCATGGGTCCTGCTGGAGGCACCTTCCCTGCATCTCCTGCACAAACCGTCCAAAAGTTTTAAACCTATCTAGGTTTGCCCCTTCCTGCAAACCACTAGCCTAGCAAATAAAGGGTGTGAGACAGCCGAGCTGTATGTGGAACACTGTGCACTGCAAATGCAGGCAGGCTTGGAGTCACAGTGCCTGTCAGGTCCCAGGTCATCACTGAAAAACAATCTCTAATATCTCCCTGTGAAGCTGCCACTGAGACCCGCCTGGATGTGCTGCTCCAGACGCGCCAGAGCCCGTTCCCGGCTCACAGACACGAGCGGTCCCGCTGTCACAGCTCGCACAGCCGCCCGGTTCTGCAACCTCTCCTGCCCCGCCCCCAGCCAAACCAAGGGTACCTGGGATGTCGGCATAGCTCCGCACACCCACAGCGTCCTTTGCTAGCCGGACCCTTGGCAGGGAGTGCCTCAAGGCCCTCAGCACAGCTGAAAGTGGCTCGGCAGCAGAGGGGAAGGGGCTGCATCAGCTTTACTACCCGTAGAGCCCCGGGAAGCCAAGCAAACCACATCTGCGCACGGGGGCCTCCCTCTGACCCACAGGTGCACGGATGGAGACGGCAGTGCAGACTGCTCTTCCCACCTCCCCCGCGCCTCCGCTAATTCCTTCATCCTCTAGGTTTCCCCCTGGGAATGGCAGGATAAGTCTGAGTCAAGTATAAACAGCCCAAAATCATACTGGGAGCTAACACCAGAAAGGCTTTGCCTGGAGGGGGAACGACGGTGCTTGTCTGCGCTGCTCCATCACCCAGGCTAAAGGGGGGCGGCCAGCCATGCTGTCACTATACATAATCTCCACACTATCAGCACTGTTTGCAGCACAAATCCAAAACAGAGCTGCGTACTAGCCACCGTGAAGAAAATTAAAGCTACCCCAGCCAAAACTAGCACAGGTGGAAAGGTGGAAGGAAAGCATCTGCCTGCAGCCCGGGTCGCTTACCTCAGAATTGCCCGAGACTGCTCGAGCCTGGAACTAGCAGTGGCTCAGGCAGGGCAGAGCTCACCAGTGCTGCAAGAAGAGAGCAACCACAGGCATCACAAATTCAGACAATTTCTCTTTTCAGCAAGTACTCAGCTGCAAGCAGAGTGCACATAAACAGGAATGATTTAATTACCATATAAAAGTAATTAATTACACACACGAATCAAGAGGGATGCCTTATGAGACACTGGTGGCCCATTACTGTCAGTTGTAGAACAGTTAGCCACAGACCTACATGAGCAAGACCAGACACTAGTTTCTGCTCTTAAGAGTAGCAGAATTATTTTGGCAGACAAAAATAGGTTTTAAAAACATCACCAAAGACCATAAAGCAATTTCAAAGCAAGTAACATAAAACCAAGGCTGGGGCTGCTGCAGTGTTACCCTTGAAACACGAAAATAGGCAACTGATCAAATTAATTGGTATTGTTCATCAGGAGGTTTAGTTCTTTCTGTTAGGGGGCTGGAGATGACTAACATGATCTGAAGTACGGATTAGGCCAATGCTGCTTGTAGCAGCTGGACTGAGGGACAGACCATCCTCTCCCAGTTTCTTGCACCACTTAGTACATGGCCCCAGCATCCACATTACACTTCATGTGCTTCCCCTCCACTCTTTCCCTTCTGCCAAAAGCATGGAATGGATAATTTCACCTGAAGCTAAGCATCTAATGTCTATGTTTGGGCTGTGATCCCATGACAGCCACAGCCACTGGGGAATTAGATCCTGCTGCCTGCACATTTAGCAGTAATGTCCTAGGTGACTTCAAGCATGGTGAAAGATGTACCTGAGTAGCAGGTGTGATCGAGGACTGATGGGAGACCTGAAGCTTTCCAGACAAGCAGCCGAGGGCCAGGCAGGACACCTTAACAGCATCTAACATGGCACCAAGAGACAACCAAGGCAGTCAGTGGAGTCAGTGCAGCCTGCAGAAGGACTCCAGATTACCTTAAAGAAACTTAGTTCCAGCTCAACTGCTCTGCTCAGCCATACACACCTAGATCTTGACACATTTAGGTGCCTTAATCCTTAGCTGAATCCTACACAGAGCCGACAGAGAGCAAGGGGACTCATCTCCCATTAACTCACCGCTGTTGCTCATGGCTTTGCTGAAATCAAACCAGGTCCTGCCCACGTGTTATCTTCGGACATTCATCAGAAACCTTGTGACTTACAGCAACCAATTCCAGCCAGGCAACAGTTCCAAGGCTGGGGTTTTGCTCTAAATTATTCTCCTTGAGGAACTAACAGTCCAGTGCAGCATCAGCCCATCACCTAGGAGACGATACTTTCTTTCACACACAACGTCATGTATCCCACCTTATGTACTTACTGAGGATTTGAGCAATTTATTTGAAAAATCAAGGAATGCATCAGTCTCAGTGCTGGCATTTTATGCAAGCTCACAGAAAAATAGTCAGACATCAGCTGTCCAAAGCTCCAGAAAACAAACTGCTCCATTTAGACGCCTGAATGCCAGCATCTATGCTATTTGAGATGCCCTGAGGCACCCAAGATATACATGAGGTTGGCAGATATCACGTAGGACCTATGGAAGCAGCAGCTGGAGACATGGAGACCATGCAGGATACCCCAGGGTGTCTCAAATGGTATTCGATGCCAAAGCATAAGTAACCAAACTAAGTTCTAAAAATCTTGTTTATACTGAAGTCAGCTGTAGCTGTCCCATATCTAATCAATGTGTATCTTGCAGAGCAGCTAAGCTGAAAAAGAGCTACAAAAGAATTGCATCCTTATTTCGGGTCTGCTGAAATCTGGCAGCGCTTACAGACTGTGTCAGCTTATTTTGTTATGAACATATAATGCTCACTGAACCCCATGAGCTGCTGTGATAACAATCTCTGCCAGCTTGCTGAATGGATTCCTTTCAGTTGCTGCCTCTGAAGTTATGTGGCTAGAACAGAGCTTCTGCAGTATACCAGTGCACTGGGAACACCGGGTTTTAGCTATGGGAGCAAGAAAGCTGTCTGGAAAGATTATTGGGATCAGAATTGATTATCAGACCGTAGGAGTAGAAGGTCATTGTGTCAAGGCTCCTGGCTACCGCAGTGAGAATGTACTACCAGCTAATCCTCTTATAAACACATGCACTTCCACGAGGAAGAATAACTCTAATGATTTAAATCCAATTTTTATATAATCAGTGCACTGTTTATTACACTGAGGTTGTTATGGCACTACAGTCTGAACTGAGCTGAGATGACAGAAGAGGATATAAGTCTTTCATCTGCAGCTAATAAAGCTGGGGTCCCATGAAGGCTATGTATGTCTTTCACAGAATAATAGAATAATTTAGGCTGGAAAAGACCTTTAAGATCATCTCAGTTCAACCATTAACCCGGCACTACCAAGTCCACCACTGAACCATATCCCTAATGTCAAATCTACACACCTTTTAAAAACCTCCAGGGATGGTGACTCCCCTACTTCCCTGGGCAGCCTGTTCCAATACTTGACAACCCTTTTGGTGAAGATCTCAGGACCCAGCACTAAAACTTTGTACTGTAAGTATTCCCAGCAATTAGCGTTAAATGACCATGACCAGACAGATTAATAATTTTCTGGACTATCAGCAAGGAGTAGTGACATGATTTTTCCTGTAGGAGTAACTTAGAGTGAAACAATCATCCCCCAGGTTAAATCTGAACTATCTAATTAAGAGACCTAAGTGGTTAAAAACCAGAAAATATGACTTGTCTTTGGATTTTTTTTTATTAAGAAACATAATAAGAAAGTTATTTGTATGTACCAGCATACACCTTCCTGACCAATTTAGCACTGTAAGTCATTTTTCCATAACACACACTTGAAACAGCCTCCATCCTTGAGCACAGGTTACGTGAGTGAATACTGCCATCTAGGCAGGCTTTTGGGAGCAGCACCTATTTTAGAACACTAATCCATCTTTGACAGAGAAAAATATTCTGTTACCCAGAACAGAGGAGAAAGGAACAATTTTTTACACTATTAAAATTGAGACAACACCAGTCACCAAAAATACAAAACCTGCCCCTCAACCAGATTGTAGCAGTCCACATTAAGAGCAAATATTTTCTGTATGTTTATTAAGAAATATATTACTCCATATTTCAATACAGGCAACTTGAACTTAGGCTTTGCACTAAATTAGAAATTTCTATGAAAACTGTAAATACAAACTATATTGTATTAAGGCTATTAATTACCAAAGTACATTTTACTAAGGCAGTACTATAATTGCATCTATTTTATATGCTTTGAAATACAG
Source organism: Cnemophilus loriae (assembly GCA_013397755.1). Taxonomy (NCBI): domain Eukaryota; kingdom Metazoa; phylum Chordata; class Aves; order Passeriformes; family Corvidae; genus Cnemophilus; species Cnemophilus loriae. The sequence continues at coordinate 3,876,766 of VZTF01017490.1, read as the reverse complement.
TAACAATATATTTTTAGGAGACAGTTACTAAAATATTTATTGATGTCCTACAAAGACAGAAATAATTAAAAAAATTATTTTTCTTCATATGACCAAAATAGCTTCCATCCAGTGCAAAAAAATATAAAATATGTAGTGCATCTATCTTATTTCAAACAATAAAGAAGTTCTATACACAGCATTTACAGGAGACTTACAAGACTTGACAACAATCTCATTGTGATTGGACACATTAAGAACTAGCTTCATTATCAGTTGCGGGATTCTTTAGGGAATGCACAAACTATGAACGCAGAATCTTACACAAAATGGTAGGAACTGAAAAGGTAACAATTTAGCACTTTCCATAGATCCACTGATATGCACAGTGAAGTTATCCTCCTCAGCTTCCTCCCGGGTGTGTTTCAGATGTCATATTGAGGACTATCTTGAGCAGGTTTGTATACAAAGGTATTCTTCTTTCTCTCGGAAAGGCCCCCTTGAATAATCACAGAAATGTGATTATCTGGCTACTGGCATCCATGTCCTCAACCCCCCACTCCTTCCTCCATTTGGTAAGAAGCAATGTAGCATGAGACTGATTTGTACAGACAGCAAAGCAGGCAAAAAGACAAGGAACTGCTTTTTGCACAACATCTTAGTAGCAAACACATTCCATTTCTAGAGGGAAGGATATTGCAGCAAAGATGCACCAATTAAGCCTCTAACTCACAGCAACAAAGCAAAAAAAGCTCTCCTCCCTTCTCCCTTTGCAGGAAGGGAAATCAGTATTAGGGACTATGCATGAAGCCACTCAAGTGAAACACTAATGCCACCAGTTAAAGCAGGTCTCCATCACACAAGTTGGTCTGGCTGTCTAAGGTTTATTGTGTTGAAAATACAGTCACATTCAAACAACTTCTTTGGGTTTTTCCAAAACAATAGCAAAACTAAGAGACAACATGAGCATAATATGTTTTATTGAATAAAATTCTGCTTCTAATATTTACACAGTGAAGTCTAGATGTAACTTAGTGAAGCACGGCAATGTGCAATATTCATACAACATCTGGAATATCTTTAAATACATCTGAAACTACTTACTCTAACAATCACCTGCCCATCACTGATTTCATAATTAAGGAAAATTTGAACTTGCTGAAGAATAGCCAAGATGAACATTAAGGATAGCTGAGTTAAAAGTCTGCTATGTGAATTCCAAACCCAAAAGATCTGATTAAAGTGTCAAGAGTTTTGAAGGCAGCTTCTGTATTTCCCTGTTGTTCTTCTCCTCTCTGCAGAAAAAGATGACAAAATAAATTATAAATCTGGAGACTGAAACTAATATATGCACATTAAACAGACAGCACACTCCAGGGTAATCTTATTTCTCAAATTCATAATGTCTTAACTTCAAGGTCTATGAACTAAAACAAATTACTACCAATTACTTACTCATTTTGTATTAAATACTATGTTACATCTTTAAAGCTGCCAGAGTAGACCCACAGAAATTAGAAATGCTGCAAATGATACCTAGAGTCAACACACCACTAATTATTGCCATTTACGCAAAAAATTTTATGATGAACTATCTTCCCTCCTACTCTAGAATGTTAAGCAAATGTTTTGTATTTTTTCTACTAGATATACTATCATTCTACTATTACAGAGAAGAGGCATCTTGTAAAGAAACTATGGTCAACACCTTTCCTTTTTACAGGGATTTTTCTAAAGATAGATAATTTCATTATTGATCTTGCATGAATTCTCAGCAAGGTCTGAATGCAAGTATAGACTTGCAGCAGCCATACTAACAGTCTAACTCATAGCTCTAGTAGAGTGGTATCTTATATGTGGACCACTCACTGACTGTAAATAAGACATGATTCACTGGCCACTTGCATGATTTTTGTCATCCAGCAGGAAAATATTATAAACCAGGAATGTTGTGTCCTACTCAAGCCTCCTGAGGTTGTTTGTGGGTTACAGTCAGCACATTATTAAGCAGGCAGTCTAGCCTGCCACATTTGTGATTTATGTATTGAAAAAAACCTGGTTGTTAGTCTCAGGTTAAAAAGATCTTGCAGTCTCTCATATCTTATTTATCAAACAGAGAGAAGAACTACAGTTTTCCTGTGCTCAAGCTAACCTGTATCAAGCCCTGCCAAATAGCCAGGAGTACAAGACACCATTACTAATTAAAGTACCTACCAGGTCCCTTCCTGTTTCCCAGCACAACCAATTTCAAATGCATGCTTGGAAAGAAAAATAAATTTAAATCAACCCCCCAAGATCCCCTAACATCACCTAAATTTTAAGCACCATGATTAAACTTGTCATAAAATAGTCCCACAATGAAGTTCAGTGTGATAACCTTGCATTTTTAGAGACTAAGTTTGTAACAGTAACAATGGCTCTCCATGAAGACACACACTATCATGGAGGTAAACTGTAACCTAGCAAGGAACAGCTTTAAAATTCAGAATTTGACAAGAAAACAAAATATGCAAATGTGGTAGTAAAAGCTGCAAAAGATAATAGAAAAGCACCTAACTATCTGCCATTTCTATGCTGCAGTCAGCTCTCAACATATTTGTGAACAAGAGTATATTTTATAAAATTTGTCACTATTTTCTTCGTTATCATGGCTATCTTCTGTTTCTTCTTTTATGGTTTTCTTTCCCTCCCCATACAAACAGCCAGACTTTTACCCAGGAAATGTATATCCATCCTAATCTCACTGCTTTTTTTATCTTTATCTGTTTTCCAGCTACAGAGAGTTATCTGGAGCACAGCTGCCTACCTGGAAGCTATTTCTCTTACAGTTAACATAGCTACAAATTTTAATAACTGAGAAGTTATTAAAATAATTTAAAAGCAGTTATTAAAATAACTGCTGAAAGATAGAGACTTTGCTCTTGCCTGTCTCATTGGTGAGGTATACAGGGCACATTAACAAACACTGTCTTTGAGCAGGAAATCCATCTGTACTGACAATCTAAAGATAAGCAACTACCTGTGTGTGAGATGCTGTCAACACAGGCTGAATAAAACTAAATGTACATTAAGATATAATAATGCTACCTTAGAAATTATTAACCACAGCATCCAGCTTTTTTTACTCTTCCAGTTCTCTCTCCCCTATCCCACTGGGGGGAAATAAGAGCGGCTGTGTGGGGCTGAGTTGCCAGCTGAGGTTAAACCACGACACCAGCTTGACCATTTCTGTAAGTCAAAAGCCAACCCTACATCCCTCTTCACTGCAGGGAACTCCTAGCTCCTCTGCCTCTCCAGCAGTAGCACAAGAAGGGGCCCAACTTCTCTAAAATCCAGAAGGACTGACTGTGCTCAAATCCACACAAACTCTAAAACTATTTCTTAGAACTACGTATGAGATGCTTTGGAACACATAACCTCATCACTCCGTACCAATGGTAAGTAACAAAGGTTACAACGAGTACAAAAAGAAGCAAATGTAAGCCAAGCCTTCCATTTCTCAGAAACGTAAGTGGGCTACCTTACAGGCAAACTCTGTGGAGCTGACAGAAGAATGGAGATCTATTGCAACTGCTGTGTCAAGTATGTAAGACCAGTGTGTAGCACACAGAAAAATAAGGGAATACTCCCCTGAAATGTGCCTTACAACAAGGCACATTAATGTTCTCTCATAGAGAAACACAGAAAAACTTTAAGCAGCTCATTCCATGACACTAATATCTAGTCACATCAACCAAAAGATGTGGTGCTATGGGCCCCAACACCTGGATGTTTTGTTAGACAAAGCATAAAGCAGAGCTGTGTCTTGACACTGTTTTTCAGACAACCCCTAATAAACATGCTCCTTGATATGCTAAATCCACATTTTCAGCTGACCAATAACCTCCTCTGATATTTGTGCGTGGGCCAGCCCACAAGAGAAATATAAGCATAAAGGCGGATGACTTTTCCATGTTTTAGACCAGGTTTAGTGTGGACTTCCAGTGTGGAAACTGGATTGTGCACAAATTCGATGCAATCTCAGAACCCATTTTTTCAGCTCATACCTCCCTCACTTTACCATCCTACAGAGGAACAGGGGGTTAGCTAAGTCTCTGAACCACCAAACATCCTCAGTTTGTCTCTCTTTTCTTACAGAGGTAACATTTGGTCCTTTGGTTTCCTTTGAAAACTAACAGATCAGAGGCTAACTAGCATGACCCAGTAACTTGCCTCAAGGAACAGATACAACCAAGCCATTCTCTTTAGGAAAGATTCTCTGACTCTGTTACAGAGGTGTCAAACAAAAAAAAGAAAATAACTCTTTAATGAGTTTACTTCAACCTAGACAAAAGGCAAGGACAACTGTCGTAAGAAAGAGAGCATTGACTACATATTCTACAAAAAAGATGACAGGTCAGAAAACGGCTTTAGTTGTAATTCCAAGGAAATGAAGTGCATTAAGAACTGCATCAGCACCAGGCAAGGCAGGGGATTGTCCCACTCTGCCTGCATTGCAGCGGCCTTGTCTCAAGTCCTGGGGGCAGTTTTGGGCACCATAGTGTAAGAATGACATTAAACTATTGCAGAGTGTCCAAAGGAGGGCAACAAAGATGATGAAGGGCCTTGAGGGGAACTTGTGTGAGGAACGGCTGAGGGCACTTGGTCTGTTCAGCCTGGAGAAGAGGAGACTGAGGGGGGACCTCATTGCAGTTACAACTTCCTCGTGAGGGGAAGACAAGGGGCAAACACTGATCTCTTCACTCCCATGATAAGGCAGGACTCAAGAAAACAGCATGAAGCTGAGTCAGGGGAGGTTTAGGTTGGATATCAGGGAAAGATGTTTCACCCGGAGGGTGGCTGGGCACTGGAACAGGCTCCTTAGAGAAGTGATCACAGTACCAAGCCTGACAGAGTTCAAGAAGCGTTTGGACAACACTCTCAGACGTATGATGTGACTCTTGGGGTGTCTTCCACAGGGCCAGGAGTGGGACTCAATGGTCCTGATGGCTCCCTTCCAATTCAGCATTTTCTGTGATTCTATGAAATGCTCCGGTATGTCAGTAACAAGTGACTCTTGAGAAAAGCAGAACTACATTATTTTTTGGAGACACTGCCTCACTGGTAGCAATCCCATTTCTCATAAAGGCACTCCACTATCAGCTATTTAGGGAAACAAACAGAGCGGAAGGCCAAGAAGTCTCCTGAAAGTAACTATGCATCTAAAGGAAATTAACATTATGCTATTGGTACCCTTTTATCCATGGCTCTAAATTAAACGCACAGGTTAATGTAGAGGTAAAATGGACAGAAGATGGCGTCCCTAATATAGGGCCCACCTTGGCCCTCCTGTCTTTGGTGTCAACAGCTAAAAATCCCTTCCCTGCCCATTACAGAATCTGTTGTTTCCTTCTTTTCATTTCCCATGTAGAAGATACATCAAGACTGTATCTCAAAACCTAGGCTACTTTGTTCAATTAAAGGAAGCAGAGAATACATTGTGTTAACACATTTTCTGAACTGTTAAACTTTGGCCATTAAACACCAGAAGTTCTCCTACAGCCATGCTCAATCCTAATTCCTGGTCAACCACCCCAAAGTCAAATGCTACTTAGTATAATATTATAATGAAACAAAAGATGTTACAGACTGTAACAGACACAGAAATACGTATTCCTTCACAGTCTTTGTACTCTGCAAACAGAAATCTTCAAGCATGATCAAATTACATTGAAGACCATAAAGAAAAATTATTTTTAGAATAAATATTGAATATTAGTACTTCAACAGAACTGTAAGACACTACAGATGCTTCATGTATTTCCAATGGTTTGTGTACGTTTACAATACAGAGCCAGTATCCGGGGTAAACTGGGTGTTATTCGTACCCTGCAGGATTACAGGACACCCTGAGGAGTGAAAAATCATAAAATTTAACACTGTGGTTTGCCTATGAAGTAACTCTTGAGTATTCTAATAGAGATGAAAATATATTCTCCGCACAAATATTACTTTCACCCTTCACTTTATACTCTTTTCACTTCTCAAGATTCAAGACATTTAATTTTCAGATTGATTAAGCAAGGTAATTAATTTTGAAGACTGACTTCAATGGCAGCACTCAAAAATATTCAGACGTCTTTAAGACTGAAGGCTCAAAGCCATAAGAGGTCATTCATATTATAAATAACTAAATAAACTAGTAGTAAATAAACTAAATAAACGAGTAGTACTGTAGCCCCAAACCTTGCAGTCATCCTGTCAGAATCCTTACAGGTCAGTATAAGATGTTATTTCTCACCTGTACTACTGCTCAGTAGTTAATCATTTTTCTAAGAGCATCATAGCATTTCCATTTGTCTGGGATGTAGAAGGGCTCAAAGATGTGAGGGAAGGGAGTGTCATAGCCACATACTCTTGAAATAGGAGCTTCTAAATTCAAAAAGCATTCCTCCTGTTAACAGAAATACAGAACAAATGTTAGTGAGGACATTATTTTCAGGAGTCTTGCATCACAAATTGAGGTCAAATCAACTTTGCCAGATTAACAGTCCTGGAAACTCAAAACTTCTATTTATATCACTGAATAAATAGTCATAACCAGAATAGTGCTTCCTTTTGCACAAAGGTCCTTATTAAAATAATAACTTGTATTAATGTTTTTTTCATTCTCTACATGTGCGCTGCATTAAATCATAGGCAGGTTATATTTAGTACATCTGCTATACATCCAGACAACTGCTGCCAAGAAACAAATATTTTAGGAACAAAGGAGTAAGAGTCTCTTTCCTGTACCACTTTTAAACATACAGAAGAATTATATAATCTAAGAGTGCATATTATTTGTTGTATACAGGAACATCATATTCAAACTTCTTTGAACTCTTAGATTATTAAGGCTCTGTCTAAGCATTAAGCAGTTATGAAAATTAAGTGGATTTGCATATCTCCAACCTTTGAGTCAAATCCATGCTCTACTCAAAACCCCTCAACTTGTGTTCTGCCTGGAGATCAGATTTGATAATGACTGTGAGAGTTTCAATACTTGACCTAGAACGGCACAAAATATTACAAATACCACATTAATTTGAAAGTAATCTATAAGTATGTAACATTATCAGCCTTAATAACCAAATAAATAGTGGGGTTTTAATCTTACTCTCAAGTACCAGACTGATGGCATGGACCACAAAAATCTGCAAGAAGTAGATGTAGCAATAACTTAGCCAGACCAAACTGATATTGGTTCTAATTATCAGCTCCCTTTCTCCCCATATCTTTGGTATAGGTATTTGCTATCCAAAGCAGACAAATGAAGTGATAAAACATGTCTCCTCCTGGTCTCTCCTTTATGGTGTGCAGCAACTTAGACATCCTGGCCAACTTCCTCTGTACTTGGCCCAGCACAATGGAAGATGAAGTATTATCTACCGGTCCTTTTCCGCCAGGCCCCCAAGGAAAATAGTTAAAAAGCTGCGCTTTTCTACAAAAGAGTGCTAAGTATTTTCTCAGACTGATGAACTGTTTTGAATGCACATTGCCTTGCAGTCCGTGGCAGCCCAACTCCACTTACTGTGCTTTCTATACATCACAGTATTTGTCAGTATAGAAGGTACTGGTAACACACTGAGATTGCAACCTTTCACTCCAGCATTGTGAAGTGAGTTTTTCTGGACAATGAATGGAAGTAAAAAGTCCAAGAAGTTGTGTGATTGCACTCAGTATCAATTACACTTAATAGTGCATTAATTCATCTAGAAAACTTCACAGTCTGAGTAGGTCTGAGGTAAAATATATATGCAAATGATATAAATATTTTTGAGCTCCATTTCCAGGCATTCTTTTCTTTGTAAAGGAAAAGATTCATGTTAGTACAAAACCCTGGAAAGTAGAGTGTAATAAATCCTTTATCTGTCCACGAGGTTGATCATGATGTGCTACTCCAACCTGCTGGCAAGGCTAATTTTGATACTAACCAGACCTTGATTCCCATGTTGTAACTGACCAGTAAGACAAGGCAATAGTTTTTGGACCATCCCAAATCTGACTGCCTAATCCACCCCTCAGTTACATTACACCAAAACATGCAAGTATATTCTAGACCCACAGCCTCCCAGTCCTGCACTGCTGTTTTCAAGTACTCAACACAGACCACTATCTAGGAGACAGACCATTTAAACAAACTGGTATCTTTCAAGGAAAGACCTAAGAAAAAAACTTTAAAGTTAAATGGTTTTGGAAGTAAAGTAGTAGGCATGAGATTTCTGATTCAGTGTAAAATGTTTTAGACTCAGTTTTGAAAATCTGTATGAAAAAGTCATATACATTTAGCAGGATACCCTTAACTTCCAAAATTCAATTAAAGTAAAAACTTGTTGTTTTGGTAGAAAAAACAAGTGTTTACAAAAGTAACAGATACAGTTATTAGTTCAATACATCTAATTTTTTCTTAATGTAAAAGAATCCAACAGCACATTAAATTGATATTCTTCTTGCTCTGCTTCCTAACTGCAGAGGCCAAATTCTGGCCTCAGTTATTCAGTATGACCTTTGCCAATTTTCCTTTATTTGCCTGATTTTCACTCAAAGCTTCCTGGAAAATACATTATTATATTAGTATATAAAGGCATATAATTGGTCACATAATTCTATCTCAACATTTGATGCTTAATACACACTAAGACTTTTCAAAACAGTTTAGGAGAACAGGTCCCAGTAAAAATCTGTTCTTGAAATTCACAGCAATCAGTCAAATGTATCACACACACAACACTTTAAAACAATCATATGCGTTGATTTTTAGAATAGGAACTAAAACCAAGGACTAGCTGGATGTTGCATAATAGTATGTGAAATGGACCCTCCAGTACTTGGTACACTCAATCTATTTCTCCAGATTACGATATCCTAATACACTAATATAGAAACACTTTATCCAAGTTTATTTTTGCTTTATTTAAAAATACATTTTACTTTTATCAGGGATTCAGGTACTCATTGCTAAATCAAGGTTTTGAGTGAAAAACTCTTAAAAACGTTTGAGTGAGAACTGCAGACATTTACAGAGATATACAGTTGTACAAAAAGGATAAAATAAGAAAACAAGTCCATTATTGGGCATTACTGAAAGAAAACATTACTCATCCGTCTGCAATGTATGGAAAAAATAAAGCAATCTCATCTGCCGTTTGGAGGAAGTGCTTTTAGGCATCTGGTCAAGAAGAAGATAGTTAAAAGAGTTTTTTTGCTCCAGCCTGTCCTTCCTCTGAAGGGAATCTGCAATTCCACAGTCATAGTAAACAAACCTTCAAAAGCAAACACTTTGGTAAGTAAGTACTGGTAAATGAGACTGTTTAATGCATAGCTAGCAAATCAGACAAATTCAAACTCAGTCTTTCCCTCCATCATAGTCTTACTTTCTTTACTTTCATATTTTTTGGATCTATTTCATTTTTCCCCTCTAGCTGACATGGATTAAAATCAGTAAACAGGATTTTTTTTTCTTTTTTTTCATTTCTACTTGTGTGTAGAATACTTCCTAAGTGAGAAAGCTTTCCTTTAAAAATAAATTATTTCAGCAACATTTCATGTCCTCGGGGTCTCTCCCATACTATTCTTATTTTGCAACACCACAAGTACCCCAAAATATTAACAGCTACTAGAATGTCAGATGACTTCTATATGAGACGACTGATTTTACAACTCCTTTTTCAGTACAGGAATTTACTTTCTGAAGGATGATAAACAAAAAGTTTATATTAAAGACTAATATGAATACAAACAGTTGAATAGAACTCTTGATATTTATTTTGGTATTACAGCTATTATAATAAAAAGAAGACTAAACTCACAAGGCAATCTGTAGGAACATTCTTCATGCAAGAGTATTAATCTTTTGGCTGACAATAACTACAAAATTTAGAACCAGGAATTCATGTGACAGGTTGCAAAGCTTTAATTAAATTGTGGTCAGTTCTGTCAATTAGAACTCTGAATTTTGCCATCTCATCTACAGATTATAAAATTTTAAAAACCACACATTTAATTGAAGAACTTTTCAGAGGGAAAACTTACTGCATCAGAGTTTCACTTTCTGTTCTGGATTTTTATTCAGATTTATTTATGCTGTTGCCATAAACTAAAGTGTGAGGTTTAAACAGTTAAGAAAATTTATTTCAGATCACTTTTTTGGTGGTTGTTACATCTATACTATCTATTACTTCCTCATATGGATTTTCAACTGCAAATTACCTACTATTGTTAAAAATAAGATTAAACCTACTATAGGTTAATAATGAACACAACAATCTCATTTACAATAAAACCGATTTTTTTAACTCGTAGCTTAGATAGATTTTCAAAAGAAGCTTTCCAAAGAGGTTGTCAATCAAGCCCCATTTTACAAAAGGTGGATTTCATGCAATAAAGCTGACACTAAATAAAGATTAAACGTCTTTTTCCTTGGTTTCTGCATAAAAATCATGTCTAATTTGAAAAATCTACTTTCTTTAACAGAGAAGTCAAGCACCTGCAGTTTTCATATGTTTCTCAATTGTAGTACAATACTTTCTTTTACAGCTGCAAGCACCAAATGCTACACATTTTAAACATAATTTGCTTTGACAACATATATATGTCACATTCCTATGAACAGTCACTTCTGTGAGCTACGTAAGTACTATACAATACACCCACAAGATATTTTCAAGTTGAGATATGTGTACAGAGAGAGATAGATATATTCTTTCTTTAAAGGAACTTTTTTTTTTCCAACAGCTTAGCCATTCTCGTCTTAAAATACTTTTATAAATCTTTTCCTGATAGTTACAACAGTGTCACAATTTTTCCTCAGAGAACTCTGCAGTTATATGTTGTAAACTTTTAACTTCTATCAAAGAATTTTCTCCTTTTCAAATCACTTTACGACTATCAATTTATAACTTAGCACAGATTAGTAATGATCCATTTTATATGTTACCAATTCTTTGAATTTATGTAATTAATATCTTGTCAAATACAGAAAAATAGTTCATTGCTAAAATTATTTATCTTATGATTGCCAAAAGAGATCATATTTTTTTCTTACAAAATACTTCAGTAATTATAAAACAAAGAAAAATTTATTAGGGGGGAAAAAAGTCTGTTCTGTATAATTCATTGCTTTGTTACCATTAAAAAGCAATTAATTGCAAATTCTGTCTTTACAGTAATAAATCACATAAAACAGTATTTATAGAATACGTCAAATTTACTATATAAAAGATGAAGTATTATAACATAAAACTAACAATTCATACACAGGCTTGAAGATTGGCTATGAATTTCATTTCAGCCAGCTTCAAAAATGAATAGAACAATCTTTAATAACCCAAAACACGACTGGTATGGTCTGTTATATTTTCCTTATCAAGTTAACAACAGAACCACTCCAACAAACATCCACAGCAAGAACATGAACTTGAAGCTGTTGGAATTAGAGCCTTGGTCAGTGGCTGAGTTGTCTTGGTGGCAGAACTGCACAAAGAAATCAGCCCTGCATTCCCAAGGTATTTACAATACCAAACAAAAAAAACCCCACAAACCAAACAAACCCAAAACTTTATTTAGGTCAAATAATTATCTTTTCAACAAGAAGGAAAATTAATAAAAAGTAATTTTTATTTCTTCACAACCTATCCTATGTTTTATGCAAAAAGGCAAAGACTGTATGAAAATTTTACACCATTTAAATTGACTCTGGTAGAATATAGGACCAGAATTGAAATATATTCAATTCAGAAGAACACACAGGAATTAAGTTCTTCCCAGTAAATGTATAATTTGCATTGTTTGGGTATGAGGTGCAGCAGCCAGCACAATTCTTCTCCACGAAACAAATGGCACAAGACAGATACACTCAAGAGGATGTAGCACGACTTTCAGGTTATGGAATATGCTACTTTAAGTGAACCATAAGAATGTCTTTTGAAAAGTCAGGTTTTTGATAATGAATTGCAATCCACTAGATGATCACTTCCCACCTTTTTGCTACAAATACTATTTTTTCCTAGGCAATTATTGCTAACCCATAGCTGAAACAATGTAAGGTCTTTCCTAAATTGCATCTGCTGTATGTTAGATATGCAGAATATGACAAAATTATTCAAACAGAAGTTCTTCCTCTGTATAGCAGCATACCACCTTACAGCAAATTCACTACATTCTATAAGATATTCCAAGTTTCCTGTGCACTTTCTTAAGTGGCAATTACAAATATTAGCACCGGGACCCACGTATTTTCTAAAAGCATGCCCAAAGCCCCAGAGCTAGAATGATTTCCCAGGCCCATGAGTATCTGAACATGAGTTCTTGCTTTATTTAGCTACTTGACACTGGCACTAACTCATCTGTTCAGCAAACGATCCTGCAAACTGCTACGCGTACGATAACATGGCTGAATAATCCAAGGGAAATCAATGGAGCTAAAGTGCCTGCATAAAATTATTCTATCGTGAAAATGTTTGCAGATCACAGGTCATTTTTCTGCATGAATGAGCAGTTGTTCTGCACAACAAACATTTATTAAGCTTTTCAGTAAAGATTAACCTACTTCTAATTACTTCTTACCTTTTAATAAAAAAGCTAGAAATACGCTACCAATATAATCAGACTTTATACTTTTTGATCATCATTTATCACCTACCATTCTAATTACTTATATAAGTATTTTGTAAAAATATCTTCTGGTTAAGCTCAGCGTGCCAAAAGTGACTGGAAGGATTTGCTGCTATGAGTTTTAATAGTCAGTGAGTGGTATTTTTATTTTTACAGCTGTTGAGGCAGCTGAGAGACTCCTGCAAAGACAGCCTTGTCAGTCCACGCATCTGGCATAGTAAAATTCTCATAGAAGTACTTCGCTCAACACACACTAATGAACTTCAAAGGAAATGCAGTTTCAGATGCTGTTACTTAACAATTTAAACCAGCATATTTCCCTTTTTATATCGAAGCATTTGCACTTTGGAGCAGGGCAGTGAGAATGATGCTGTCACTGTGACTGTCACCAAATCCTTCTCCAGGGCAAACCCACAGCTTGGCCAGGCAGCCAGGGAGAGACAACTACAAAGGAACTATCCTGTCCTCTCATGAAAAGGTTAGGGCTTACCTAGTATCTTTACACAATTTTTTACATGTTCGCCTTTGCAAAACAGGCTCAGAGTAGAGGGGATTATTAGATTACTTGACACAAAGATATAAGGAATTTCATAGTGTATTCTTTAAACCAAGCCATCATTTTACTTATAAATTTAATTTATCGGAAGCTGCTTGATGGTTCAAGCCCTCAGGTAGAAGAATTCTAGTGAAAAGCTTCAAGTGAATAATAAATATTCTCTCATATAAAGGCAAAATTAATAGTTAAGAAAGCTGACTGGTGAGAACAGAGAGGTAATTTTTATTCTACAGAAAAAGTGTAAAAAGTTGGAGAAAAATGTAATGAGGTTTTAATATAAAGGGTTATGCAAAAAAAATACTCAGAAACACTAAATTAATTACATTGGAGACTGAGATTTTGGGTACAGGCTAACCTAAAAAGCATGAAATAATTATTTTACCAAATTTCTCACAGTAATTAGTTTTTCTTCTTTCCTGGACAGATGTAATTTTTTATAGTTTTGATCATTCTACACTTCATTTCCTAAATTACTATTCAAACAGGCTACATTGATATTCCAGAGTAATGAAAAATTGCTAACAAAACAACAAGACCTCTAAAAAAAGTACGAAATTAATACTTCATTAATTTTTGCAGCTATAAATACTCAATACAACTCTGTTACAAAAGACCAAGAAACAGGCTGCAAATGAAACACTTTTATTTTGAAATGTTTAATAAGACCATAAACAGTTAGCATTACATATCTTAATTTAAAAACTGGTCCAAAAATGAAGACAAAGAATAACGTATTTCGGAGGCTATGAAATTTTGAGTTTCTTTTACGCCAGAACAAACAGTTCAAAATTATTGCCCTGATTTTGAAGAGTCAATGAAGTGCATGTATAAAAACAAATATGTGGGACCTGCAACAAATCCAGGAATATTACACACAGAAACACAGATAACAGAATTAATTATTTTTACACAAGAGAGAAACATAACAGTAGAAGTCAAATGTATATTTTAGGAGTCTCACTGAAGTTTTCATTGGATTAAGCCCAAGTATTTAACTTGGTCTATGTTTTAGAACTGATTGTTTAAATAAATTTCATACTTTAAACGGTTATGTGAACTTTACTTTTATACTACATCATTTCCACAATTTTAATTTTCACTCCACTAATGAATTTACTGCTTTAAAGTCAAAACTATAAATCTTTTACATAACCTAACCTACGTCTTCCACCAATGTTATCAACTGTACAGTGAAATCTCTTAATGAAGAAACAAAGTAAAATACCTACACAGCTGCCTTAGTTACTGTGAAGCACCTTTGAGCTTATGCCAAAAAAAAGTCCGTAGTTCCTAGCCATGTAGAAACGCTGCTTCTGAGACCCTCAATATCAGCCAGGTTCATTACAGGATTCTGATTTTTACTGTATCAATAATAGACCGAATTTGTGACTTAAAAATTCTGGGGTTTGTAACTAAGAAACTACAAGAGTGTTAAGATCAAACCAAGTCTTAAAAAATGCTACTCTTTACAACTTGGTAATATTTTCTAGAGCCCACCATACTACAATACCCACATCATTCACCTTGCAGTTCTTGTACTGACAAAATTTTTTAAGGTCAGGATCTAATCTGTCAGGTTAATCTGGCACAATCTACACTCACTGTATAAAGTCCAGCAAATTCACTGACAAATTAAGTTTCAAAAACATCAGGCTGACAACTTTTTTATCAGAGCACAATAACAGAAGAAAATTAGTACTTTATGCTTTTAGGAGGGAATTCACAGCTATGAAGACAGAAAAACAGTATTCAGAAAAATCCAGCCAGTACAGTGAATTACAGTTTCCCAAAACAGTATTCAGAAAAATCCCCCCAGTTATTATGGGGCTTGTCTCACTGCGTCTGGCGAGATTTTTCACTTGTCAGATGGCAGAAATACAGTCAGCCAATCCTGCTAACAACTGTACAAAGGAAACCTGCGGACACTGCTGATATGGGTTTAGATCGCAAAAGGTCCAGTTTAAGTGTTTGACATTGTACTTTTTCTCGATCAAGACAAGAAACACACTCTCACATGTCTTCTTTTGTGGTTGACTTAAAAAAAAGTCATGAAATAAAGATCATAAACCCTTTTCATGATTTGTATCTGCTATGAATTCAGGGATACTCCACAAATTATGGGGTTTGTTGGCTGCATAGTTTCCTATCCATCGTAAAATCAGTATTACTTTGAATGCTCTACAAAAATAAGAGGTTTAAGCATCTTTCTCTGAACAGTATATAATTTTCCAAGGTATTTTAGTGATCACCACAAATTATACAGAGAAAGAAAAGCTTAGCTTGTAGTGGTTAATAAACAACTTCAGCCTAGAAGACCCAGTGACCAAACAAATCAGTGGCTGAGATTTGCTGTAGCAGAGTGACCACAGCATGCTGAAATTCAAGTTGCTGCTTTGCAGTTTTCTTATTGAATACAATGGTTTCTTTTATTCAAACATCATTTGTAAGTTTTCTTAATTATTTGATATAACTTTTCTAAATGATTACAGCTGTTTTAAAGACTTCTTTCTTTCTGGTGTCCCCCCAGCTAAGAATCATTTAGGGGTAAAACAGGCAGTTCTGTGTAATTCATTGGTTTGTTACCATTAAAAATCAAGTAAAGCTGTTTATGTTCTTGAAAGGGACATAATTTTAGGAGACAATCAGAAACAATTTTAGGAGACAATCAACAGGATCTCTAGTTCACAGGCACTGCTAAAAAGTTTCAAATCTCTCCATAGGGATATTTACTCTAAAATAAAATGTACCATCCTTTGAAGATGTTAATCCTTATTGACTATAAAGGATGCCTGTAGTGCATAGATTAGAGATGCAACTTTTAGATCAATCCCAACTGAGTAATTATGAAGAAAAATTCAAATCCATGCCACCTCACTGCAGTGGCTGTCTTTACATAGGTAGTTGCAGAGATGAGACGAATATTCACGATTAAATGGAATTATTGCAGAAGTTAGACCACTACAAAATCTGTAGTACTCAGTAAGAGTGTCCATCAAAAACAGCAAAAGAGAAAATGATACTTGAAAAGTTGATCCATATTTCCCTCTCTTTTCAGTCCTTATCTGCTGCCAAAGGTGGTAAAATCTTTATGGACATAAAATACAGGACAACATATATTGTCAGTACACAGACGATGAAAGGTCTTCAGATCTTTCAAGTTTCTCAACTACCTGGAATTCAAAGCTGGTGTAATATTCAGCTTTACAGGTGAATGAAGATTGCAGGTAATCAAACATATAAAAGGAAAAAAAAATGCCATTCATTAGGTGACTTCTGATGTTGCTCCTATAATTTGGGTAAACCAATCGGCTTCTTGAAACTTCTAAACCATACATAATATTACATATAGTATTTAGAATCAAATGTTTCCCTCCAGTAGCTCAAAACTCCATATGAAAATTGGGTAAATTTGGATCTTCCTACTCGAAGTTAAATCAGAATTTCTGTCCTTAAAGAACAGTAAAAGTTTCTTTATAATTTGTGCAAAGATGGTAACATCCACATTTATTCACATAATACCATCATGCTTACTTATATAAGAAATCCTTTTCTTAATATTCTGAATATAGACAGTGATTAAATACACAGTAATTAGAGTATTTTGCCTCAGAGGAAAGTAGATTTCTCAATTTTGGTTTAACCAAGTAGGACTCCTCTCAAAGAAAAGCTGCTAAAATTGTCTTGGTAATGCAACACTGATGACATAATTTGATTTTTCAGTAACAGTGGATTGCTTCTTCTGTATTACTTACCAGGTTCCTTGCGCATCTGAAACATTCTCAATACATTCTGGAGATAAATTGCTTACCTGAGGCATTCTGAATAAATGGGAACAATTTTCTGGCTCAATACATAGCAATATATGGTGTTACAACTGATATTTCAGAGACATTTTGTCTCCTTTCATTTCTGCCCTTTGAGACTGAATAGAGCGTAAGTCCATCAATATATTTATTAGCATATAATCACATTAATTCCATCAATATCAATATATATTGTGGTTGACTCACACATATGCATATGCAGACTTGAACTTGACACCTACAATACCCAGAATATTCAATGTTAGCTTTTTATACTCAGTATTTCTTATTCTCAGCCAAACAGTATTCTTAATGTAAGGTGGTGGACAGGGCAGCAAGAATGTGATGTTTGGAACCCAATCCCCAAGTAAGGTAGCTGCAGCTGTTCTACAACAAGCAAATAAACAAACAACAAAGTCTAATTTTTTAAGTACTCACATGAATAATAAATAACCCCAGAGAGGGGCAAAATTGCAAAGAGGGGAGTTCTCTTTGCAGCACCCCAAAAGTCACAGTGCCACTGAGCAGCAAAGAAGGGAGCCCAAGTAGGGCACTTCTGCCCATGGCCAGGGTGATCATCTCAGGGATGGCAGGTCTCGACCCCCCCGTGCTCCTCACATAAGCATTTTAACCAAGGGACGTGAATGCAAAACAGAAAACAGTCCAGGGAAGAAGCTCAAACTTTCAACTAAGAACACCAAGTTTGTCACAAATTCCACCTGGAAAGACAGAACTACTATTCCCTGAAAAACCGCCTGCTAAAACTGGCAAAAAGATTTGACACTGGCATTTTCTGACAGAACAGTATTTTGCCAAAAAAACCATGATCAGTCTTAAAATAGAAGCACTATATCTTTTTTTTGCTAAAGAATGGAAGTGTTGCATGTAATTAGCTTCCTGCTTGATTAAAATAATAGATTGGCAGGGACTAAATATTAGCAGCCCCAGTGGAATTGGTTATTCCTCCTCCAGGTCCCCAACAACTTTCATCTGTCTTCTTTTCCTACCATTAATATCTCTGATCTAACCATGACTTGCAGATGTATTCAAATGTAAGAGTCTGAACATCTTTTACAGTTCATCTTGAAGAAAAATATTGAAACTATGTTAGGAAAAGGGACAGATACATCATCTTTCTACTTGAATATTTCATAAATGAATTGCAATGCTTGTTTCTCTGGAATAACACCAGTCAATGCTAGCCACCCAAGGGGCCTTCCAGGATTCAATTACTGAACTTGGGCCTGCAGATAACTTTTTTTCTGTGGCAATACTGAACAGTGTAAGTTTGACTGTATTCAGAGCAGCAGCCAATCTTAAAATACAACTCATACATCTCAGCTGTCCAACAAAAGCATGGAGCTTTCACATTATAATACAGGATTTAAGGAGTGGGGTTTTCTGCCTTTTTTTTTCTTCCCTTCAAGATTTTGCAGGAACACCACGTGAGTTGTCTTTGGCCTCATCAACTGTTTCTCGCATGCTTTTTGGATATCACTGTTACCACTATTTCTGCCTCCCTGACGGAACATCTTAGGTCTGAGGTTTCATGATTCAGAGGAATTATATCATAAAAATTGAATGTTAAAACAATTCATTTACACGTATGTTTATACTGCTCCAAAGATTTTGTACACTGAGATCAGATTATAAAGCACATGGAACTAAACTTGTGTTTCAACTTCAGCTAACAGGCTATTCACATAGAGTAAACTCTTTTAAATTAAGATGCCTGCACTTGATTTTAAAGTTTGTGCATTTTTGTAATTATATTATACTCTAAGGTATTTTGCAATGAATTAATTACATTATTTGGCAAAAATACAAATGTAGCCCCATTAAGTTTCTATTGTATTACTTAAAACTGGCTTTGATTATAAAACCTATGAACAGCTGTAGAAAGAATAATTTTTCCTTTAGCAGTAAGTTATAAAAAAGAGTTAAAATGTAAAAAATTAAATATACAGAGTTCCATGTAACATAAAATAATTATTATCATATTTATAAGGTATCAAAAACTAATTTTTAAGGTTTACAGTGTATCAATCAGTGGGTTTTTAAAATCAAAAGTTATGGGTTTTTTTCTGAAAGACGATTACTAATATGCTCAATGTTTTTCTGATCTTTAGAATTAAATTTAGTATTTTGTTAAAAAGTAATAAATGATAAACACATCAATTTAGTACAGCAATAAACTATTTTAAATGACAGTTCTGTATTTAAGTTCTGAATATATGTTGCAATTCACTGTTAAATTTCATGCTATGAAATAGGCATGAGAATGGCTTTCAGATTTTAAAGCTGTAGTGCTACTACAAACCAGAGCACATGGAAGCAATTAACTCAGATTGCAATCAACTTGTTCTGTGTTTATAGAAAATTAAGCTTTAAAAATACTTCTTTAAAATTGTGATAATTTGCAAATATGCTTAGGGTATGCATAATGAGAATTAGAGGTAACCTATTATTTTTTAGTATCAAAGTATGCAAAGAAATATACTATATTACTGAGGTAATAACAAACCTACACATTTTCTCTGGAATATATTTCATAATTGTTACTAATATTTATATAGATAAGCACACTAAATTCTTTCATTATTACTTTCTAATCACCATTCTGAATTCTTTCTACAATGTAAACAAAATGACTGGCTCAGAATTGTCAAAAAAAGATAATATTGCATAGACATTAACGACTCCAGTCCTGCGAGTTGCAAAATGCTTTCCCATGTTTACTTAAAACTCTCAGATTTCAGTCAGAGGTGACAGCAATAAATAACACAAAGGGTTAGGTCTGAATTTTTTGTGAAAGAAACAGTACAAAACATGCTAATGCAATAAACTCTCTTACTTTTACTTATTTTACCGCTCGAACATGTTACAGCCCACTAAACTGCAGACTAAAAGCAAGAAACATTTCATTTTTAAAACAACTCCTCAGTTTGGTTTTTGTGCCTCCAGGCAAGGACTCCAGTTCAGCTCCCTGCGTATTTTGGCTATACAGGAAGATAGGCATCCATACCATCAAATAGTCACATTTTTGCAATACCTGCTCAAAAAAACTGTAAGAGCTAAAACAACTGATTTTGCTTTATATTTATTGTAATTCAATTCATTCGAAGACAGCGACCAGTCTGCTTCAACCGCTGCTCTGGAAGTGGGCCCTGAGAAAAGCCATCCGTTCCACTCAATAAAATCGATTTTGTGGGCCCTCTTCCACTTTTATTTCTGAATTCAAGTGCCAAACACCTGCAAATTCTCCAGGCAACTTCCCGACCCAAAACTTTCGCTTCCCTCAGGACACATTTCAAGACGTAAGTGCACCACTGCAGTGACTGGCCAAGCTCCTCAGGGTGGAGTCCCCACAGTTAGGGGGCATCTCCCAGAGGGGACAGAGCTCTCCCCTGCGCTGAGCAGGCAGGGATGGCATAATGATCGCTCTCCAATCTTGGGCAGTACAATTCAGTCCCTCGTCACAAAGTAAGCACCGAACACTCAGGTTTGGCAGTTTAAGACACCTAAAAGCAGGTTTTGTTACTCAGAAGCCACTGAATAAATTTGCGTTACTGTACTACCCAGAGGAAAATGGCAGCAACCACGGCTGAGCATTACCTGAAAGAACTTCAAGATGCATTTAGACAGTAAAATATTTAATTTAAAACTGTTTTGTCAATAAAATGTCTGAAATCGGTCCAAGAGAGTGGGCAGTTTCTAACCTCAACTGGCTATTTTAGAGCCAGCATTTGGTTTAAGCCAGATGTCCGAAACCTCCTCACAGTTTGAGGGAGAAGAGAGGCCCCCCGTGGAGCACGGCAGACCCCGGCCGCTCCGTGTGACCGAGACTTGTGACTGCAGAGGGAGCTTATGGCACCAAAATTTCCCAGGCCCTTCACTTACCCCGGCCCAGGCAATTGCACAGTGAAGCAACAATTAAATCAAAAATTAAGTTTCTTTTTTATAAAAAGTTATCGCCACTAAATATAAGTTATTTGAGCCATAAAGAACATACAAAACTGCATACAGAGTGTACACAATTACCGTGAGCCCCGGTCATCCTGATGATTGCCCACATAGTGAGGTGAACCTTTATTTTTCATACAGTGCAATAAATCATGCTGGTAGATGTCACCGTAGAGCGTGTCTAAATCAAGAGAGCCACTGAGGAATACCTAAAAACTATGCAGCCAAAGAACTGTAAAGAACCAGCATTAAAACCTCCCACATAACAAAAAGTGCTACAGGGTTAAAAGGAAAGTATAAAAATACTTTGTGGTGGGGAAATGCTCAACAGCTTTTAACACTGTAACACACTTGCCTATCAGCATGGTTATCTGCCTGGTAGCATCTTTAATCTATTTGTCTTATATCAAAGATCAAATCTTTTCTCTGGCTCCAGGACTTCACCATATTATGGCATCGCTCAGTGCATAGATGAAATAAGTGCATCTATCTGGGATTAATGACTCTGCCCTCCCTCAGTTTAAAACTTACATATCCACATTCTGCAGCTGAAAATCCTAATTTTCAACTCTCTTGCTATAAATACTAAGCACTTCTGAGCTGAGAAGGAATTTTCTCCCCTTAATACTCAAGGGTGAAGACTCGCAAGAGGAAAATGATTAATGGATCGCTCACCATTTCCCAGCTACAGAAACGAAACCATCGGCGGTTCCAACCGGATCAAACGCTTTGCTCTGCTAAGTCTGAACCAGCTTTTCCAACCGAGTTGTTAGAGATTACAGCACATGATAAAATCAAAACACCAACGGCATTTCAGAGTAAATTACTGCAAATATGAGGACTGTCAAAAATTTAAATGCAGATCATTCTTAAGTCTTCTGAACTGTAAAATGCGCTCACTTCTAAAATCTGGCACCCACATAGCAATGTGGATCTTATGAACCTGAGCAAAAAACTAAGAACAGCATTTAAAGTTTCAATTAAGTATGTTTTATTCTTATTCTCATTCTCTAGAAATTGTGTTCGCAATGAAGAGAAAAAAAATCTGAAAGTCCAGAAAAGTGTCAACATAATTACAACCATATGCAACAAATCTCCATAACAAAATATCTGTGGAAAAGCCTGAGTGACATGGAAGAATATCTCTCAACAACAGAATATATTTTCCTGATATAGTCCTCTTGCATTTCTAAATACAATTTGTGCATATTTTTATGTATGTAATCCTCTCAGTCTGTACAATTACTAAAGATAGCAAGTCAAGGGTAATGCCAGTTTTATACCAGAGCTTCAATCACACTTACTTATTT
The DNA here is from genome assembly GCA_013397755.1 of Cnemophilus loriae. Taxonomy (NCBI): domain Eukaryota; kingdom Metazoa; phylum Chordata; class Aves; order Passeriformes; family Corvidae; genus Cnemophilus; species Cnemophilus loriae. The sequence continues at coordinate 3,854,522 of VZTF01017490.1, read as the reverse complement.
TGTTGTGCTTCATATGCCTGTCCTCCAGAGTTAATGTCATCTGTCACTTTCAAGACTATCATCTTGACTGCATATCCCCTCCTCTTCATGAATTCTGAACTTTGCAAACACTCCTGAAATCCCCTGAACTCAGTCCTCCTTTTGGACTCTATTCTGAACTCCATTACTATTTCTTTCCAGTACTATTAGTGAGAGAATTACAATTAGAGCAATTGCTTTGCACAGAAATTCAAATGTCTGTCACTGTTTCAGGATATTTGAAAACTCAGGCATTGAGCAAACACACCACACTGATAAAGCTCATGTTGTTAGTACATTTCTTACTAATACTTAAAAATTTCAAGGAATTTCTGCTTCCTTTCACTTAGTAAAGCTTCATTTTGTCTATAGCACTACACTAAACAAGTCAGATTTTTGACAGACCTATTTCAGCTTCTTGTATTTTAATATCTGAGAGAATTCTTATTTAAGTCATTTTAAAAACCTTTTAATCCTCACATTGCTCAGCTGCATTGTGGAAAACACTACTGTTTACTCTTTATGTATGTAGTAATGTTTAAAAAGATACACTACCCCTTTTAGAAAAATAATTTAAGGTTGGGATTTGAAAATTTAGTGTGATATCCCTTACAAACTTCCCATTGAACATTTGCTGTTATAGGGTAAGAGGCTGTTTTTGCAGCTGTCTTCAGAAGAAGAAGTGTATCTTTAGCCTTTAATTCTTCCTTTTCAGAGACACCATTACAAGGCGCTCCTACAATCCAGTGAGCTTTAGGCATATAAAACTAAGACTTCTGGATACTTGGGAAACTATATCTTGCTAGATCATGCAGGATCTTTATTAGAGATGCTATGGTAGCTTAAATAGTAATTTTGATAGGGTTATGGTACCATAAGTACTTATTCACCGATTTTCCCTCACTGAGAATTTTAAGCGTGAATCCGTATTTTATAGCAATCTAGAGGTATGTAGATATATTCAAAGGTATTTAAAGGGTAGCTGGTCCTTCTGCTTCACTTACATTTTACTAATAGGCTCACAGAATCACAGAATTTATAAGGTTGGAAAAGACCTCTAAGATCATTGAGTACAAGCATTAACCTAGCATTGCCAGGTCCCCCTCTAAACCATGTCCCAGTTTGCCACATCTACATATCTCTTAAATACCTCCAGGAATGGTGATTTCAACCACTTTCCTGGGCAGCCTATTCCAATGCTTGACAATTCTTCTGTGAAAAAATGTTTCCTAATATCCAACCTAAACCTTCCATGGTGCAGCTTGGGGCCATGTCCTCTTGTTACATGGGAGAAGAGACTAACCCTCACCCGGCTACAACCTCCTTACAGGTAGTTGTAGAGAGCAACAAGGTCTCAGAGAGCTCAGCGATCACTTCCATCAGCTCCCTCAATACCCTTGAGTGGATCCCACCCAGACCCATAAACTTGTATGTGTCTACACGGTGTAGGAAGTCGCTCATCATTTTCCTTGCATTATGGGATCTTCATTCTGCTCCCCCTCCCTGTCTTCCTGCTCAGAGGGCTGGGTACACAGCTATCCGATATCGCCCTTGGTGCAAAATTCTTAATGGCCTCTGCATTTTAAAGCTAATTTCCACATCACGTCTTCAGAGATAAAAACGTTAATCTCAGTTCTAAATGCATTCTTTATCTTATTTGAAGAACTGAATTATCCTAAATAAACAACTGTTCTTTGAAATAGCACAACAGTCTTCCTTTTCTTGGTAATGAATCATTTATCTGGAAATAAATTGTTTGATTCTGAATAGACAAACCAGAGTGTTTTCAAGTGCTAATCACAAATAATTTATTAACGTCTCCTTTAAACAATAAAACTGAACAAGTACTCCTGAAAACAATGTGCTGTCTTATGAATACTCATGAAGTGTCTGAAGAGATGATATTAGCACTCCTTACTCAAAACTAGGGATTTTCAGCATGTAATTCTTACCAGACATGGAATTAATAAATCGTCTATTGTAAATCATGCAGTTTGTTCTGTTTAGTTCAGCTGTCTGTAATTACTCCCTCTAAGAGTGGAACTTCTCCCAAACTTCAGTTTAAGTCAGGCATCCTAACCTAGCACCAAATGTAAGATACAGCAGAGATTAAACACCCTCTGCATATGTCAATCAGTTTTAGAAAAAGGTCAGCTCTTCTGTGTAAAATCCTATTTCATCTGCTATTACAAAAAATAGATAAGAAAAATCTGACCTTAATCAATTAAAATTATGTCTGACAAAGTAGTTTGCATTAAGAAATTGTCCATCCACAATACAATGTAAACTATTGGCTAATATGCAATTATAGAAGCAGCACATTTGCCTTTGGAGAACATTCACAGTCAAACATAGATATATGCAGCATAAGAATATCAAACAGTCACAAATGAAATAAATTCAACATTTGCTTCAACTGTTATTAAACAGTTTTTAAGTAATGCCAAACTAACAGATACCAATCAACAAATTTCTGAGTTACAAAGATCATATGTTGCTATCATTTATAAGTGAAGCTAGCAAGCTTTATATAACAACTCGAAGTTTAAAGAACTTCTTCTCAGTTGCTGACATTTTTATTGATTGCATTGATGCCAAAGTGGAGGTAAATTACATGAGCAGTGGAGCTCAGTTAGGCAGTAACTCAATACAACTACACAATAATTGTTGATGAGCACCCACCTAGAGCAGAAGTCTCAGCAAGATCAATTAGCTATTTGACAATACTGCCAAGGTTTAGGAGATGTCCCCTGCATTCTAAGTCGCTGCACCTTTCCAGCTTCTGGAAAGACTTTGTGCTGCATTCTGCAAAATCCCTCATGGAGTCCCCTTGCTTACTCTGCAATGCATCTTAAGACAGTAACAGGTTTACTCGCAACTTCAAAATGCGTCTCTAATTATTTTTATGGCCTGAGTTAAAAACAAATCACTTTACCATTACTGGTTTTCCTTAAATCATTTTAAAATATTTTCTTGCAAATGAGACCATATGACTGCTTCCCTTCCAAGAATATTTGAAAGAGCTGCTAAAATAATTGAACAGTGCTGAATACAAGAAAAGGCAAAACTGAAAATAAGAAAGGCACCCTAAAAACAGAGAGTAAGAAAAAAAAATAAACACTAATCTTTAATTATGCAACAGGGTCATATATCTTGATAGTGTGGAGATCTGATCTGAAGTGCTCTCCAGAACATCCAGTCCAGTGCCCCATACAGAACCATTCTGTTTCACATAGATAGCTTCCAGTAATCCCAAAGATAAAATGGATTCATGCACTAAAACTTTACAAAAACTATTTGACATCAAGAAGTAAGAGATAAAGTAAAAGTCGTTTGTCAACAGCAGTCAAGGCTTATCCAGCATCAAGGATCAGGAGAAATATGTTCAAGCAATCCGAGATAAGAGAGGGACACCCATGCTCCAATGCTCTACTGCTTTTCATGCTAATTATTCCCACACAAACACGTCATGAGTTCCCAAACTTTCCAAACTAAAGTTCCATTTTATCTACATTAGTCAGCAATATAGAAACCAGGAATCTAGGAGAGAAAATTCTCCAGATTTCCTTCTGAGCACTGTTCCATTTGTCTACTTTCTGAGCCTAATTCCAGCTGTTGCAAAGGAATGCAGTGCAAAAAAAAACCTTCAGAGAAATCTGATGCTGAAAACCATGCATGTCAGCAGGCTATGAAGCCTACCAGACTTCCAGAATAAATACCTTCCTCCCTTCAAACATAATAAAGTATTAATTCAGCTTATTTTTTCCAAATATCTCAAAGTGTCACTGTTTGAACCTTAAAGATAAGTATGTCAAGAGAATATTCAAAGAAACCCCAAATTGACCTGTGTGATGATGACTGTGCTTGACAGACCAGATGAGAGGTAATTTAGGTAGTGAAAGATGCTAACACAATACATAGTAAAAGCATTCCGGTCTCGTATGGTCACTGCAGCTTTTCATATTGACACAATAACTGCCAGGCACTGAGTTGTTATGGGTTTTTTTTCAGAAATGCTATCATTAGTTTTCTTTTCTTTCCACCATAATATTCTAAATTAATTAGGAAAATTAGTTATGTAAGAATAGACTAGCCCATGCACTTCTGCCAATCCATTCTGTTCAGGCCACTGGGTACTGTATAAACAAAACCCAGCATGACCTTTCAACTAAATCAGGCGGTTGACACAGGGTTGGAGTTTTTGCTTAAAGGGACTGACTCCCTGGTACCACAGAAAGATTTATAACAGCTGATTTCTTCCTCAAATCCTGTATAATTGTAGGAATCAGACACAGCAGGGATGTGATCTGCAGAGCACTATAATTAATTCACATTTTTAGGCAGGGCAAGGAGGATCTACAGAAATGTGAACCTACAGCTGCAAGCCAGTTAGCCAAATATCAAGTTTCTAGAAAGATAGAGCAAATCATTCTCAATGCCACATCCAAGAACACCAAGGGGCCTCAATGCCATGTCCAAGAGCAAAAGTTGTTTGGGAACGGTCCATATGAATTTAACAAGGGCAAACCTTGCCTGATCAACCTGACTGCCTTCTAATATGAGATGTCACAGATAATGGACAAGCATAGAAGAGTAGATACTATCCTACCAGGACCTCAGCAAGGCTATCAACAGCCTTCCTTTAGTCAAGATGGTGAAATACAAGCTGCGAAAATGAGCATTAGTGGAAAACTGCCTGGATCAGTCAGGTTCAAAGGATAGTGATCAGCAGAACGAAATCCAATAGGCAGGTGATTAGTAGACATGTTCTTCACGGATCAGTGTTCACCAACAGCTTTATTACCAATCTTCAGGATGGGATGGAGCACACATAGCAAAAATACAGGTGACAATAAACATGGGAGGAAAGGACTGATAAGCTGGGACATGGAGCAGCTATTCAGAGGCACCTCATCACACAGAAAAACGGAATGACAGGCACCTCACGGAGCACAACAAGTCCTGCACCCAGCACCAAAGCACCCTGAGCACCACTGCAAGCTGGGGGCAGCTGGCTGGAAAGCAGCTGTGTGGAAAAGATGTTGGAAATCCTGTCAGGCAACGAGCTGCACAACAGGTAGCACCAGGCACTCCCAGCAAGGGCAGGGAATGGCGTTCTGGGCTGCGTTAGCAAGTCCGAGATCAGACTGGTTTTAAAGACTTTGCTTTCAATGTCTTTGTTTCGTGGTTTTGAAAATCATATTCCTTACATGACACAAATGTAATCTTGTGGGTTAATACTACAACTGGGAGTAGTTTTCCGCTAATGACTTCTTCCTCAGCTCTTGCTGTCTTTTCTTTCACATATTTGGACTTTTCATGGATTTTCATTTAAAAAGTAAATTTAAAAGTTTGGAAAGGAAAACAGATAGGCCAAAGTCTGACAGATACATTTTCATCTAGTTGGTTTTTGGGGGTTTTTTTGCTTTAAATGAACACTCTTGTGCTAATGAATCATAACACATAACCCCTGTTCATACTATATTAGTTCAAAAGAATAAAAGCCAAAAATAATTGGCATCGGCAAAGATTTCGGATTTAAAGAGAGTGAGCACAATACATGCCTTGTGTTATTCCTCTGTACTGTACTAGAAACTCTGTAATATTCCATCATTACAAAATGTGCTTGTGAAAGAATATAAAAATAGGCAAACAAAACAAAGACCAAAACACTCAAGCTCAGAACACACAGTGCACAAAGTACATTCCCATTGTATTTACCCAGTCATTAGCTATCTGTTTGCATTGTATATGGGGAAGTGCAAAGTAAACCAGAAAGCCTGCTTGCGTAGGCACTGACATCAGGACTGCGGGGTTATTAGACACTGGACAACCTTTTGCAAAAAGCTTTTACGATTTGAAAACTTCCTAAAATAACAGATATGGATTTACTGTGAGAACTGAGAAAATTCGAAGCCCTCATTGCTCTGTTTTCTCTAATTAACATTCTTTGCTACGGCAGGCACAGTCCCAGGCATTGCATGACAGAGGTATCATGCCTTCTGTTGATGTAACACTCTTGAATTTCAGCATGTGATAATGTAAAATCCATGAACACGGAACACAAGATTATGCATTTCCCTGTTAACCAAAAGCCGTTATTCCTCTCCCATGCCATCACCAAGGCACGCAAAAATGGAAGGAAGAGTAGCCACGGCTGTGAAAATATCCCCAAGATCTGTTAATGATCTTCTAGAGAGCTGCAGCTCAAATTGCCAAGTACAAATGAGAAAGCAGGGAAAACAGCCCAGAAGAACAGTACAACAAACACATCCTTTTCAGTCCCAAATAAACTATGGAGCAATAATTCAATTTATTTATCTTTAGGACAAAACACAGACATGACTCTTGAGCAGAATGGCTACTATAAACCTGTGGGTTTTGCAAGCATGATAATAGGAGAAGAGTATAAAACCAGCATGCTGACACATATCTCCCCAAAAATTAGTTTTTCCTATTCTTTCTTGTTATCTAAAAAAAATGTTTTGTCGCAATGGACAGGAAAACAAAATCACCTATATAGGAAGCTTAATGTGATGACTGGTTTGATTTTTCATGATTGATGTATACCAGCAGTTCAGCATCATTCAGTAACTTAGTCCAGACAAAATCTTGGGAGGAACAAAACCTTCCCCCAAAGAAAGGGAAAAATTTTGCCGTCTAAAAAACCTAAGAGTTATTCTTCCGTTTTGGAAGCATCAAAACAGTATTTATTTCACTATTTTCAAACTTGAAAATTGCCAGTAAAATCTGCAGCCGTATTTCTCCATTCTTTTTCCTTCTGATTTTTGTACCCTAAGGTTTCAGGAAGCACAAGCCCTGCCACTTGATTCAGGGGAGATACAAAGGCATGTTACAATACGATTGCTTTTAATCTCTTCAGCTGCCAAGCCAAACTTAATAGTATTTGAAACCCTTATCTTAGCCATCTTCCTCAACTGCTTCATGTTTTAATATATCTACTGCTAGTAAATTATGACAAAATTTAAAGCAAACACAGATTAGAGCACTTTGTAACTGACTGGAGAAAGGTATGATGAACATGTAGGACTCCTAAACAGTGAAGCTGCCTGGAATACAGCCAGAAATTTGTCTCTATGCCGTTGCAGAAACTGTCAGTTACAAGGAATAAAGCTGTTGCACAGTGCAGCTATTTCCAAGCAAACTGTTAAGATTCCAGCAACTGAAGTGGGTGTAAATGACAATTCTTAAAGAGAAACTGGGGGTTTCCTTCTAGCCCTTAACAGATGTCAAAGGGGAGAGGGAGAAGATACCACCTTCGGATTTTGTTGAAAATGATGCTGTTTGCTCTATTCAAGTTAACACATTTGTGATATCCAGTGAGACTCCATTCTAGCCAATATCAGAGGGGACTTTAGTTCTGACAGAAAAAGGCTTTGGGGTGTTTTAATACTACTCAGGTCATACTTTTCCTCTCAGGGACAACATGCTTCGTATCATTCCCTACGGATTGAATTGAAGAGATTTTCTTCTCTCTGCTTGTGACGAAGAGGAAAGTAAAGGAAATGTACACGTGTCTAACTCAGTCACGACTGGATGGCTTGTCAGATCTATATATCCAGTAAATCATGAAGCACAGCCTTTCCTAATGTTATCCCACACTTTTATAGTTCTTTCTTCCTGATGGTTTCAATCAGCATTTTAAGCGTTTACTTTCATTGCAATCCTGGCTGTGCTATTAAAGTTGTCACATTCAGACAAGAATAGAAGTAACCTATATATTGGCTCTTATGTATCTCATAATTTATTTCAGCCTTGTTTTGAAACACTGCAATCACTGGCTCTATTTTTATGCTTCTCAGTACTACTCAACCTTAACTACTGCAAAGCAGGGCTCTATTAAAATACACGTTACACAAGGGCTGATAATTGGCCCTCATACATCTCATGCTCAAAGTACCAGGTAACTCGCAAGGCAGTGAGTGCTGGGCTCCCGACTACAGCTGGCACGATACCTGTTAGCACAAATAAAGGACTGGGATCTCACACTTGCAATGAATTTTAAATATTGCAAAGGGCTTTTCAAGTCAAATAAATCTGATTTACTTCCACAGGTGTAAGTGATCCTCATCATATTTTTAGCAGCACTCCCAGCTCATGAGTCAGAGCAGGACCAACTTGTGCAGAACTACATCCCACAGTAAAGCACTAAAGCACTGGAACATATGCAAACAACCAGCTTTTTTTTTTTTTTTCCAGAAAATACTTTAAAATGTCAGTGAGGAGGACCTGGTTTTAATAATGTAAAATATACCTACCATAATAAATATTTTAAGGGCTGATTAAAGAAAAACTATCCACATAATTATAAAAATGTGTAGCCTATAGAACTTCAATAACAAACCAAAATTCTATTTTATTTAACACTGTAAAACTGTTTTATTTAGGATATTCAGCAATTTTATTTAACTACCAGCTGCAGTCAGATTAGGGAAGAAATTTTCTTTGGCAATGCATGTTTGTATGCTTAGAAATACATTTTATTCTGGTCACAGTTTAAGTTATGAACACTGGAATGCAAGTTTCAGTAGCAGATTTTTCTTTCATCTTTAATTTGAGGAGTAGTGTGTACTACCACAACTCAGACCAGAAATTCACTTCTGCAATACAAAGTCACTTGGCTGCAAGCATTTCAATAGTTTTCAGAGCACAACTCTAGTCTGTATCACAATAATTCTGAATTTAAAGCTGATGTGTGGTATTTTCTTTGAAATTCATAGCGGCTGATTTTATTATGTCATCTAGAGTGTATTTAGCTGTGATGTTCACAAGAAGCAATAATGAGTAATAGCCTCACCATGGTATCAATTATTATTCAATAATTTCTGCTTACTTTCTATTAGACTGTTTGCACACATTAAATACAAAATATATCATCAGTGTAACAGAAAAACCCCCAATTATGTTACCACAGTGGATATTCCTCCATCCAATAAATGTTATGTGCGTGGTAGAGATTATTACATCTGCATTTTTTAACTGAATCAGTTCCTGGAAAAGCCATGTTTTTAACCACGGGAGGCTCAAATTATGTACTCACATCATCACAGAAGTCAGACAACTCTCTAAAAGTTAAGTGATTAAAAGGTTCACATCTCTGAAATGAAAACTCTGAATTCAGTATGGAAAGATGTCTGAAACAGTTTGCTGTAATTCTGAGCCATCCTTTTTTGCAAGCCATCCCACCTATTAACAGTGCTTGCTCAGGGGCAAGTTCAGCCCACAGGTAAGGAAATAAATCAGAGGGAAGGACAGGAAAAGTAATTTTTATTCCAAATGTTAATTTTATTCTTATTTCAAAATAAATTCTCATTAAATTAGCATAATAGATTTCTGTATCTATTGGCATAATACATGTGCAAGCCAAGTGTCAATCTCTGTCCATAAGAAGATGAATTTCATCATTTAAATTTGCAAACCATGAAACACATCACTGTTAACCACAAAAGTGCTGATGCCTCAAGAAATGATACTCCCAAATCTACAATCCACTTTAAGAGAACATTTTAGACCACACAATTTCATATTTACTTATTTCTAAAGCACTCTAAATTTAAAGAAGTTCTGAAACCAGTAAATAAATGGGAAGATACAGACAGATAACCCAAAACCTTTTCAGTCACACAATTATGAGTGCAAAATTGCTGTGTAAAAATCAGGTCTCTCTCAAAAGGTAGAAAAGCTTCTTTATAAAGAAGTTTTCAAATGCTAGCTCCGCCAAAGTTAAATAATGACTTGCTTATCTCAGTGGTTCAATTACCTTTGAATAGAAAACTTAGTTACAGACCTTTCCTTTTTCATTCAGTACTTTCTTTTGAAAAAGTATCACTGAGATTATGACATTTTTCTCTCGTTTCTTAAGCAGATGATTTATGGACTATCAACTTTAAAAAGAAGAACTAGGAGATTAGATTAGATTAGATTAACTTTTTTGCAATCACTCAGTTTTTTCCTGAATGACAAGTTCTAAGAGATAGATGCAAGCAGGAATGTTTCAGTAAGCTTCAGGACAGATGTAGATTTTTTAAATTTTTTTTTAAGTCAAGCCTTATATTTAGGTAACCAAATACAGACTTCTTAGTCTAACTACATTAATCTTATAAAGGAAAAAAAACCAGACACCTTTAAAAAGAAAACTTATAGGAGAAGGACTGAAAAATGGAAGACTGCAGAGTCTCACAAATGCCTTTTAAAAATGAAGGTTAAAATAATAAAATTTCTTTTTCTGATTCTCCATGACAGATCCACCATAACTGTGGCATATTCTTCAGATGGTTGTGTGATGCCCATAAATGTATTGCATTGCCTTTTAAAACTTCCAGCAAGGCAAGACACACTGGATAATAAAAGGTTCCTTCTTTACTACCGCTTTTACCATTTCATGTGGCATGGGTGCAATTTTGATCTGAATCACTGTGTTGAGGAACATTGAGTCCTCTCAAAAAACGCACTTCATTTTGACTAATACAGGTTAAAATAAGTGTGTCCAAGTTACAAGTTTACCCTTACAGCTGGCTGCTAAACAGCTTCATTTAGCTCTCCTAATATACAACGGGCACTGGATATTCATGCAATATAAAGAACAAAGCCATATAGGATTTTGAGCTAGTATTGCTGAAATCAACAAAATTAGAGCAAAACCAAGAAACGTTTCCTCTCTAGAACACGCAGTGACATTCTTTTTTTATATATCTATCAATAATATTATTCCTAACACTGTAATATTAGAATACAGTCTTGGTATATTCTTTCTTGGCACTTTTCAGCTATTTACTTATTGCAAGATTATTCATCAATGCGCAGCAGAACTAATCTTGTTGGCTGAACAAAAGAACGTACAAAAAAGCAAAGCACTGTAGTCTTTGCTTTAAAGAACTAGAGCTTTCCAATTGTACACATGTGCAATCAGTTAAAGAAAAAAACAGGTGACTCTTAGGGCAAACCATCCTCTCCATGCACTGACATGTAAAAGAAGTGGAATACTAAAAAAGAGGTATTCAGAATGAAATCTTAATTCCACAGACTTCATCACCAGGGCCTGCATTTCCACTGTGGGCAACTCAGAGCAAAGTTGATAATGCCAGAGACATGTGGGGATTGAGAGGGTATGGTGTCCAGATAATGACTAAAATCTGTGCAGCTTGTGTTTCCTACCATCTCCTGGGCAAAGAGTTATGTATTTTTTTAATGTTGAGTAGAAAGTCACATTTTATCTATATTCCTTCCTAATCTGAATTACTCCAAATGTAGGACATCAGTTTCTTTAAAATGTACAGGAGCAATGGCATGTTTTCTCTAGATAATGGGAAAAAGTGAAACACCTCTGTGCCCACTTCAAACATCCATTCAAGAAGACATTTGCACTCCTTAGACATCTAAGTTACTGTTAGTCATCTGTGCATGCTTAGTGCTTCAGCAAAACACAGCTGGGTGATGAGCATGCCACTTGCTGGAACATGGACAAAAGGCACTTCTTCAGTGATGACAGGGAACAAAGTATTATTTCCAAGCAAATGTATCTGAGGAACAATTCCAGCTACAGCTACACAGATCAGCTTTTCCAGAAACTTCAGAAACTTCTGTATGCAGATGAACAAAAGATGGATTTGGCTCTTTATAGAGAAACCTTTTCCGTTTTGAATGTTGTTTTATAAAATTATCATTTCAACGTCTGGTACAGAGGAAGCAGCCCTTCCTTCCTTCTTCAGTCACAACCAGCATCAAATTCTCATCAGCCTTCTCTCCTTGTGAGATAAGTGTCATTAGAAGGATTTGTGCTGTGTGTGCCTAGAACTTTGCCGCCTGCTCACGATGATCACTGTTAAGAGTGGTAAGAGTAACAAACGTTTCCAACAGGATGCAGACAGATGCCAGTACTGCTATAGCTCTTCCAATAAAGCTGCCTTTCAAAATCCCACTGTGGTAGCAAACAGCACAGCTACAAAAAGCATCACAGGCACTGCTGATTCATAGCATATGAATTACATGCACAACTAGGAGTACCTTAGCTCATTCTCTTTTGCTGGTGTTACACTACAGAATATAGGTTTCTCTAGCAGAGATCTCATCACAGACAAGACCCAGGAAGAGAACGACACATAAGGTTCTCTCCCAGTGTGGTTATTTTTCTCATGTAACTGACTGCAACTTTTTTTTTCCTCGGAAACTAGGTCCAGGCTTACATCTGCTATTCAGGCAATTTTAACTGGCTTTAACCGCTTTTGTAGCTTTTTAATTGCATCACTGTAACTGCTAGATGCCTACACCACTGCAATGAACGTGTGCCCATCTGCATTCAAAAGGACTACTGGACAAAAAAGACTGTCCAAAATTTTTTTCCTCTGTGCCTACCTATAACATGGAAACTCAGCACTATCATAACTTATCCTACTGTTGATTTGAGGCTTTAAGCCAGGTTTGACATCTGGGCACTGAGAAGCTGTGTCTGCCCCAGGGAGAGCAGGCAGTTCTCTTTAAAGGAAGCAGCAGAAGCTCCTAGACTAGTTTTTTTAGATAGTAAAACTGCACCATCCATTTTGCATTCTATATTAAAGGTCTAAATGTAGCCAACAGCAACAGTATAAAATTCACAGTATTCTGGAAGAGCACAGAAGCTCAGAAGAGCTCAAGAGGCTCTTTTTACATCCTCCTACAAATACATTCACCACAGAACTGAAATAATTTGATCTTGTGTGCATACATAAAACATCAATAAAAACACAGTTTTACAGGCCTTTTATGTATTAATTAAATTAAACCTGCAAGAAAATTAAAAAGGAGAAGTTTCTTAAATACAGGATTTTTAAAACTTCACTGAGCCATTAACATGGAAGGATAGATTTTTCTGTTTTGTTCTATAATTTTCCCCTATTCTGCACAGATTTTCATGTCACAGGCCACTCTTCTCTAATCATGCTACTCTGAACTATGTCTGTTGCTCTAAACTAATAGTCTAGCCAGACCATTTCTAACAGCCATTCCAAAATATGAAAAGCCACCAAAAAATAGAATATACGTGCATGAATCAGCACTTTACAACCCCAAACCAACTCACAAAAGTAATTTTTTCAGTAAATAAGACAAGCTACTGATTTTATGGTCCAAAGAAGTAAACCTGACATACAGTGCAATTAAAAAACTCGACATTTTTCTTTACCCTGGCTGGCCAGGGTGCCTTAGTACGTTTTAAGTTGCTATACCTGTGGCTAGTAAAGAATTCTAGCATCCCACCAAGGCATTTGGAGAAATGATGCCAAAGGCTGAGTGACTTCAACCACTCAAGAAGTTTTTTATAGCTCCAAAGCACTGGAAATTGGAAGAAAGGTCATTACTACACTTTCACACGGGACTCTTGGGCTCTCTATCATAAACTGCTGTTCAAAGCACTTACTAGTAGTTCTAAAGCAACTCATAATTTATTGGGAGGAAAAGATAATGCCAAACAAAATAAAGCAAGTTACATGCAGTATTGTTCGGTTTTCAGGCAGAAGAGAAGAGAATATCCTTGAATTAGTAGTTGGTTTGCAGAGTTGCCTTATTCTAGAGCCCTGCCACAGATCATCTGTTATCAGACTGTAGTCAGAATTTCAAAAAACTTTATTTATATTAATTTTCATTAAGCAACAAGTCGGCAATTTAACAGGGTATAATATAAAGGCCTGCTGAGTTACAGGCTTAACAGGGACCCAAAATTGCTAGAGGAAAGTTCATATTTTTCATGTCCTCCTAAATCATCATTAGCTATGTTTACATATCAGTTACAAATGCCGATGTTACTGAACTCTAATATGGCATTAGAGGGGAACAAAAAAGAAAAAAGGAAAAATATAGCTGGATTACAGAAAACAGAGCAGAAAACATAGGATGTACAGTTCAGAGAAGGTTCTTTTGCCCTCCTTACAATGTGGATTAAAACAATTTCATTTCTATCAGCTCCATGGGCTATCAGAAATGCAAATGTTAGAATCACAATATGATTCTAATCAAAGCAGTTTGAATTAAAACTGTAAATGTAAACTTTACCTTAGAGTAAGTAAAAACACAAAAAAAGTTCCTTCCATTAGAAGAATTCCTGATAGCTAGAAAGATGAAAATGCAAATGGGGGGCAGTGCACAGCAAAGAGAAAATTTTAATTCTGCCTCATTGCCCATGTTCTTAGTTTTTGCAGAATTATCATATGGAAGACTAAACATGTTGTTCAAAGTTATAAATCACAATGAATGAACACGAGTGTATCAGCAGGACAATGATGCTGGAGCTCAGCCTCAGGCACATGAACATTTGCATGCCAAATTAAATATTAGAACATGGAAAAAAAGTCCTTTTTGGATACACTAAGAGCATACTTCACACTTGACTGATTAAGGTGAATCAAACACTGAACTTGTTCAGTAGTTAAAACATTTTATTTCACTGAGCCACAATGACATTCAGCATATTCTGCCACTTTACCACTTTGTATTGCCCAGAGATAAACTTGTGCCTCTTCAGGAACTTGCATTAAAAAAAAAAAGTACTTGGCTGCACACTTCTGTACCCCACCAATGCAAAGAAAACCAGTTCTGACAGGAGAAGACAAACAGGGTTTGATGCAGCTGGAAGAAATGCTGCCCTCTGCCTAACAGACAATGCAGCTGAAAGTGGGACAGGAAAGGGTTATTTTGTTTCAGTGCCAAAAGCCTTTCTTCAAGACATTACTTGAAAATAAGTAACTCCATAGAAAGCATTCAAGTTAACCCTAAATTTAAAAATCTTCTTTTCTCAGTTGAATGCTTTCATTAAAAGTGCCTATCTTGCAGGGCTTTACCTACCATAAATGTCTGCCAGTTGCAAGCCAACCACTGTCTTGAGCTTTCCCTGCTCCATCCATGGTGAGGTGTTCATGGCACACACCTGTTCTCCAACCCATCCTTTCCATCTGTGAACTCTGGTCCCGCAGCAGCAAAGCTGGCATGTGCAGCACACTCCAGAACAGCAGGCATTTATCCACATACACTGGGAACGGTCCCTCAAAACCTTACTGCTGGACTTGTTCTCTCACATACAGAAGACTTTTAATGAGGCAGCGCTCACTGTTTTCCTCTCCTTTCAGTGCCTATGGAAACTGCCAAGCTCCGGTCTCATTTTTGCCTCTGCCTCTCGAAGAAAAAAGAAGAAACAGCTTTAGCCCCATAGCACATGGGAAAAGCTTACTCCAACCCATATTTTTTTTAGACAGAACAGACCCAAAGCCAAGTAGACAGGGCACACTCACATAGTGTAGAAATCCATGTCCAAATCAGTGCCAGTGGGATCCAAATGTGGTTTAATCATTTGCTACCAGAAGGATGTGCTACAAGTGGCTGACTGAAACATCACCTGAAAGCAAGGCATTGGTTCATGTCCTCTCTCACACAGGGAATGAGACTGTGGCCAAAGCCAAGAGGAACCAGTGTGCATGGGCAACCTCATGGCTGAGACTACTCTTAGCCAACGTGCCCACTCTTGTGTGGACCTCTTCCTGAAGTGTTTCACAGAAGCTGAACAGACTTCAAGCTGAGCTGCAGATGAATAAGACATTTTGATATTTGTTATGTCTAGAGACTGGACTAATTAGACATGTAAACACTCAGTGTTTACACCTTTAGAGAGTGTATTCTGCAGCCAATTTTATGAAAATCCACCACCATTTCTGAGCACTTCATTTTCCCATGTTGTATGTTGTTTTAGGATCTGGGGGATGTTTGCTTGTTTTAAGAAATGTATTTGGGAGGTTTGCACAGTACAGAATACTGTGTGTCCCGTTCAATATTTGGCTATATTGAATTCATTAAACCATTCTTCTCTGCTCAGTACTGAATTTATTCCAGCCTAGAGAGAACACAACACTCCCTTGCAGCTGAACTGATAACATACACCGCTATTATAATAATTTGCTGTTTTCATTGTAGAGGAATTTGTTCTTCCTTATGTTCACTAAAATTAAATAAGTATGCATACAGTCTCATGGGTAAAGTGGACTTTATGACATGGTAACATCAAACAAAATGTCTTAGAATTCCATGTCATCCTGTGCTGCATTTCTCACATCTTGTACTCCATTTCTTAGTTATTAACCAAGACCTCTGTATGGGTATAGGTATCAGAACACAAGACAAATGAAAATTAAGATACTTCCATGCAGTGAGCCAAACTATAATAAGAGACCTTTTGTGTAACATCCAAAACAATTTTGGCCTCAAAGATTCAGTGTGAAGAAAGTCCAGGCATCACCCTGTGAACAGGCATTGCTTGTTAGATTTTGGTTCTCTTTTAAATGTGATACAGATTCAGAAAAATGCCATCTCTGCCAGACAAACACAACCACCAAATCCCTACAGTTGGGCTCACAAGCCCAGGACTGTGCAAGCACTATAGCACTGAGGGGCAATGCTCTAGGAGGGGGCACACAGTGGAGTACGAGGCACAAAATTTGTTTTTTCTTATTTACAAAAGAAAACAAACAAAAAAATTCCTAAATGTTTACTGCTATGGCCAAGCTCTTTGGAAAGCTCTTTAAGATAAAGAATAACTCTTAGCTTGATAATTAATATAAATGATTCACATTAAATTCATACATCAAATTCCTAATCTGAAAGAGGATTTTTTTAATACAGATTTTACTGAACTTTTCAGAATCACTGTTGAATCTTACTTTTCAAACATTTTTTGTAGTGCATAAACTTTTTTTTTATTAGACTAATAACAAAGCTTCCTTTCCTTTGAGAAACCCCGAGTTTGTAACATTTTGTCTATTCACCTTTATTTTCTACATTATGTAACAAGATATGCTGACATTCAATGCTGTGCAAGACTTCAGACTTGGATACCAAAAATTGCTTCTAGTTCATTCTGCATCATAAATTGGGAGTTTGCTGATCCATTTATAGTCACATTTAATAAACATGAGCAACATTTTCATGTTCCTTTGTCTCCAGTCACTGAATGGCAACTTTATGTTGATACTTCCCTTACTGCTCCCAGTCCCTCACTTAAGAAATAATTTTACTGGTTTTCATCATTATGGCTTATTTCTGCATACTCTGATTTTCCTTTCCTTCAAATCCCTGTTCTTTTTTGTATTGGTAAGCAATTTATGCCCATCTCGAATTTATTTCCCTGTATTTATTCCAGCTTGTCTTTATATTCTATACCAATATTTTCTAGATCACACTCCTACGGACAGAAACTGACGGTATGATCTATAAAACCAGACTTTTATATTGTAGTTTGTGATTGCTGCTAGATGTGCCAAAAGAGTGATAGTGGAAGTTGAACAGGATAACAAATGAAGGACCACATTGTGTCAATATTTCATCTCTTCCAATTTTACTGCCTATTGTAATTGTGTCAAAGAAAGTTAAAAAACATCAATTCAGATGTAATAATTTTCTTACATGAGCGGAACAACCATACTGCTGTACCTGCATGTTTTAGTATGCCTTTTCCTTGGATATCTATGTTACGTTTAGTCCAGAGCCTCCTTCTTTAGCAATTCCATGAAATGGTATTCAGTTAAAAAAGTCTGTGTCCTATGAAAAGCTGTCCAGGCTGGCCTCAATTATCTTTCTAATCAACTTGGGGAGACATATTTGAGTCTTCTTTTATTATTTCTCCAGCTGAATAGAGAACAATTAAAATTTCCTTCATTTCCATAATTATGTAGTTCTAACAATTTGTACCTCAAGTTCCTCCAGCTTCTTAACACATACACATTCCATTACATCTCAAAGGTCAATTCAAAAGGCAATTTGCTTCAACACACCTTGTAAGAATGAAAACATTTACCTATAAATGAATAACAATTACACCAGAAACACAGCTTTCAATAAAGTCAGACTTTAACACCAGTTTACAGCCTGTTCATTGAAATAAGATTTTAAGTGGCACCAGCACAAAATCTGATGCTATTTACCAGAATTTCAAAATAAATCCCACAGACAAAGTTATTCACTAACTCCTTTTGCACTAAGTATGGACACAGGTGCATAATCTGAAACTCAAACCTGGTCCCATGGATATTTTCAAGTACTACACTGCACTCACTTCCTCAAAGCACCACAGAGAGCCACAGATGGCTGTTATAGCTTCCTTGGGAAAACCCACCTTAACTTCTACTTACAGGAAAACTGAAATAATGGAACTGTTTGGAGCATTTCGACATCCCAAATTCTAAAGACAGATAATGCAATGGTTTGAAGAAGTATTTGGGACAAACATTCTGAAAGCATTTTGTGGAAAGGTGAATTTTTTTCATTAGGACTCTGTAAAGTAATAGCTACTTAACACAGCTCCTGTTCAATATCAGTCAATACCAGTTCATTTTATTTTAAATGTTCATACCACTGAAATCACTACATTTCTTTTTCTTGTTAAGTTTTTGAGCACATTTTTTCCTATGGTAACCTGCTTTAGGATAAAACTGCTGTGAAACTCTTATGTCTTTGAAAGGTATTCCACAATATACCCACTTTTCCTTCTCCTGAAATGTTTCTCACAAACCAGCTCATCTAATAGTTTCCCCTAATGCGACACTCTATCTAGCAGGAAATAACACCACTTACTGGAGATTAGGCCTTATTTTGCTGCAGGAGGAAGACATCTAAAGCACCACCGATCAAACAGTCGAATACTGTTATATCCAACTTGTAGATACAGAATGCAAGATTTGAAAAAATAAGATCATGTAACTCAACTCTCAGAAACAGGTTCGTTCAGTGAATTTTCTGGGTCCTATCCTCTGATTAATACCAGTCTTCTGGAAGACTGATACCTCTGTGTAGTTCTGAGAAACACACTGAGTATTCTGGAAGGGCTCCTGAGGACTGAACTGTGTTCACCTGTACATCCACCTGACCCAACATCCCCTGTGCATACAGACACCCAAGGACAAAGTACTTACCAGGCAGTAAGAAAAGAAACTGTGCTACAAAGACAGGAACCCACAATTAAATCAGAATTGCTCTGTTCCTGCAAGAATGAAACATCTGTGCAACCGTCTCCAAAAAACAATGTGCTGACTTGTTATTTTATAGACAGCAATGACCTTTACCAGGTCAGCTAACAAATTTCTTTACTCATACACATTTCTTTTATTTTAATAACAGCATATATTTTCATGGTGTATCCTGCTATAATGTCATCAATGTAGACAAAAATCAAAATTCCTAAATGGAACTTTAAATTCCTTAAATGAAAACATTAAAAATTATTACTCATTTTCTATTTTTAAAAATTTTAGCCATTATTTGCAGAGAATGGGTAGAAGACCACCCAGATTTTCCTGAGATGTACTCTTTCTATAATTGCAAGACCAATGCCAGAGGGTATTTGCTAATTCCCTACATTTATTTCAGTCCTATCAGAAAATAGCAACCACCATACTATTGAAGCCATAATACAAGCTTCCTTTTTATCCCTTTCTCTCTCAGTTTTCCCATATCTCTGTCTCCCCAAACCACCTTGGCCCCCACATCTCTCCAGGTTTGGTTCCTCCTCTAAACATCCCACAAGGCTTGTATTATTCCAAAATGTTTCTTCCTGCATCCTGTAACAAGTCCCCAGTGCTGGCAGGCAGCAACTCTGTGGAGTAATCTAAAGAATCCCTTACTCTTTGTGCTGGCTGTCTCCATCCTGCCTGGTTCTCTCTTTTTGTTTTTTTTTTCCTTTTTTTAAATTTTGATTTTAAACAGGACACAGTTACTGGATTTATGTTTCTGTGTATTACAAATGATTAAGGTACTGATGATTTCCACACACAATTCCTCATTATTTTGGAAGCGACATCTCAGTGGGCCTTTCTCCCAAGGCTTCTCGAACTGTGCTCCAATCGTATGTTTTACGCAAGTTTAACACTCTTCCTGCTGAACATGACAGTTTTGCAAGCTTTTATACAGAATATAACCTATTCGGACTTTTAACAGTACCTCTATTGAATTTGTCCTGGCATCTGTTGCTCACTTCAGAATACCCACTGAGAGCACATATGAAACACTGGAGCTAAGGGCAAAGTTGTATCATGTAGAGTTTTAAGTACACCACCTCTTCTTGTTTTTAGTTTTATATGTCTGAGCAGAGTAAACAACCGCATAGTGCAACAAATGTGCCCCTTTAAAATATTCTGTACTCAACACACAACAAATCTGATTTAACATGCTCTCCAAATGCTGCTTTTAATCTCTCATATGCAAAAAGGAAAGTATTCAATGTACTTTTTCCTATAGTTCATGAGCGAAAGCCATCGTTTCCATTTGTACTCTTTTCCTTGAAGTGTGTATCACCATGCAGTGTACGTGACCACTAACTTTAAAAATAACCTATGTACTTTTATTCACCTTATTTCTATGATGAGACCTCACAGCAAGGATGGAATAACAATATGGAAACTAACCATCTAATCCAACTGGACACATTTTATTTAAGTCTTATTACTTCCATGTGTAAAAAGAAACTAAAGCCAACTGCAATCTCCCATTTTTGGCATTCTCAGTATGCACTGTATCCAGCAAAAGAGAATTTCACTTTTTGTTTTCATTTTTACAGCACAGTGATAGTAGACATATGGACTTAACTTGATCATTAAGAGATCGAGATTTTTAACCGAATAAGAAAAGCAAGGTCTTTATTACGCCTAAAGCAATATTGTACTTTAAAAAGTTTTAACTTTTTATTTTAATCTCTTTTGCAGTATAATCTTTAAAGTACTCATATCAAAATTTTAGTATGGAAGATAGAATCTTCAAGAATGGATATACAGAGTAATGACAACATGGTTATAAGACAGTCAAGTCAGTCAATTTATATGAAAGAAACTTGTCATGGATAAATGCAATGCCAAAGAGTTATATTCAAATTTATTCTGAGGGAGCATTTGTAATAGACCAATGTTTCTTAAGATACAAAGCCTAGTTTCCTAAGAAAGATGAATATAAAATTATGAGCAACTATAACAAAACAAGTATTTTCTTTCAATATTGACAGAGATAAACAGCCCTTTACTAAAGCATTTTCACCCTTGTTTTCTAAATATGTGATATTTGTCAGATATATTTCTGATATGAAAAACAACACCTCAAGAAGGATCAATCAGGTAAGTAGCTCTCTCAGTGGAGGTCTGAGGAGATTAAAAAACTCATGTCGCAATTTTAGCAATATATTGGGCATCCTATGTTTTTCCAAAGGTATTTACTGATTAGATTTTTTTTTCCAGCTCACTTTTTTATCCAAGACATATGTTTTCCTTTGTTATAGGGTAGATTTTGACTTTGCTGCTCACCTTAGAATACTGTTTTCTCCTCAAGTGTTGATAATAACACAAGACGCTAGAAGACAGGCTCTTTTGGTTGAGTCTATTTCATATTTTCGTGAGAATTGATAAAGAAAATTCATTTCCTACACTCATAGCTGGCAGTACCTTATGACTTTATAAGTCCTAGTTTATTCAGAGATTATCTACAAAAGAAAGGAGGTTAAAGGCTGATTATTTAGAAGGATGAAAAATCATGGAATCATAGAATGGTTTGGGTTGGAAGGGACCTTCATCTAGTTCCGACTCCCTGCCATGGGCAGGGACATCTTCATTAGACCAGGTTCCTCAGAGCTCCTCCATTCAACCTGGACTTGAACACTTCCAGTGATGGGGCATCCACAGCTTCTCGGGGCAACCTGTTCCAGTCCCTCACCACCTTCACAGTAAAGAACTTCTTCCATACATTTAACATAAATTTCCCTTCTTTCAGTTTGAATCCATGACTCTGTTTCTTATCACTACAGTTCCTAATGAAGCGCCCTTTTCCGGCTTCCTTGTAAGCTCCCTTCAGATACTGGAGGGCTCCTATGAGGTCTCCATGAAATCAAATATTTGATTCTTAATGGAGAAAACATTTTGGTAGAAAAAATTAATTTATTTTAATATAATTACATTAAAATTAGTACAACTACTCTTTAAAAGAAACTGTACCACAAAGATAAAGAAACACAGTATTCTGATTCCTTCTGCACATTTAATTCAGAATTACACTCCCAGAACTAATAACTCTTCCTTCCTATAAAAAGGCTAATTACCAAGCTGTAATTACTGCCTACATGGTTTATATTTTGTGAATATTACAATCCCATTTCACTCTAGTCCTATAATTTAACTATGCTAGAATAATCAAAAAAGAGTCATCAGATAGTGATGGACACACTTAATTTAGATGTTTCTACAAACCAGTACCACTGATGCACATAGGAAAGAAATCAAGTTAAGGGGGAAATTTCCAAGGAGGTACAGGTATAAAATACATCAGAAAGCTCAAAAGGGACTTCCAAAACCTAATGCTCCAGATGTAACTGATACTGACGTACATCTCAGCTTTTCCAAGCTGTTTTGTGCGTACGAGCTCGACACGCGCATAAGCATCACCACCAACACACATGAACAACTTCTGCAGACTCCTTTTCTAGTAAGGTCTCCAAACACTGCGTGTCACACTATGTTATACTGACCTGAATGCTTTCTCTGTGTCTGATTTCAACATTCCTAGAATGTGTTTTTAAGAAGCTCAAGGGATAAGCATATGAGAAAAATAAAAAAGAATATTAAAACCAGACTACACATGAAGATTTTTCCCCTGCATCTCACAGTGCACATTCTCCTTGCTTTGCAGTGAAAGTTAAATTTCTAGCTTAGCAGACACTATGCACAGTGCCTAGTAGGTACATGATTTCTCAGCTGTTCAGATAAAGTAAGGCAAGCATCCACAAAATGGAAAAAGATAATAACTTTCAAAAAATATAAAACCTCAACTTTTAATGTAGTGTTAAGTATTTCTTCAACAGGGAAACATATTCATCCATGCAGAACACGTAAAAACAAATAACATGTGTACCTGAACTGTGGAACTGATTTCAGATGCAAATCCTCCTGTCAAGGGAGCCTCATGGCTAATCAGCAATCGCCCAGTCTTTGCCACCGACTGAAAAAGAAAAACAAATGCCCAAAATGTCATCAAATTACTGCTCTTGTGATTTCTTACTTGTACTACTTGTGGAATATTTGAAATACGTGACTTTGTTAGCAGTGTTAGAACGCAGCTACTTTTCCCCTCTTGCATTTCCAGTGAACAATAAATTATCCTAAAATACTAAGTTGAGTCATTAATAGGATGTTTTTATACTTACTATAAAAGTATTTACATTTTCCACTCAATTTTAAGCAAGTATCAAGAATAAATTTGAACCCATTTCATATGAATTTACCCTATCAATGCAAACTGTAACATTTCTGAAATGGAATAAAGATTTTAACAAGTAGCCAGTAAAAATTTCAATTCTCAAAATACTAAAAGACACATACACAAAGAA
Organism: Cnemophilus loriae; assembly: GCA_013397755.1. NCBI lineage: Eukaryota > Metazoa > Chordata > Aves > Passeriformes > Corvidae > Cnemophilus > Cnemophilus loriae. The sequence goes on along the minus strand of VZTF01017490.1, from coordinate 3,831,118 downwards.
ATCCTTCACTGATATCTCTGTACAAACAGATCCTCTGCAAAGTAACGAATCGTTGCTATTCTGAAAGTAAAATTGCTAAATAAAAATTTTAGCAAGAAAACATGTGGATTAGTGCTGCGTATTTAAATTTTAAGGGCAATTAGAAGTACCATTTTCTAATTTTAGATTTCAATGTTTGTGCAGTTTTTATGTGATCTATTTCATAGCTAAATAAATAGCATAATATATACAGATGACCTAAGCATCTTTGATCAAGAAACCAAAACTGTGTTCATTGTGAAACGTAACAATGAAAGCAAAATATTTTTAATCTGATGGCAAATATAAAGCTTCACTGCACACAAATACATTGATGTTAATTGCAACTACACTGAATTGCCTGAATCAAACAGTATCAGATACCTTTAACATGAAATATGGGAGCAAAGTCTCAGCTTCCATAATATGCACTTTAAAATTATTATAGTAAAAAGGCTCATTAAAAAGTTCCATAAACTTTTAGATATGTACATCAGAAAAAAAACCCAGATTATTGTGTATGTTAATCTTTCAAGAACAGTTACAGTCTGGTATTTAAGATAAGTACATAGTGTACTGCTGGTCTAATATCAGTCATCAAGTGGAAGAGCCCAAGACAGCACTTGCTATCAGATCAGACCTTCTGCATACTCTGATCTTCAATTTAATGTCTACACCAGCACATCCCGCAGTCAGACAGCTCCATGTTACCTACCCAACAGGAAACATAAAGGCAGTGCCCTAATTATGCAGCTTCACTCTGATTCAAGTATTTTTCTAATTCTTTTGTTTTTCTAGCAATGACTCAATCAGTGGCTCTAAGCAGCTCATCCACAGATGTACTGGCAACTCGCAGGCTACGAACATGTTCCATATACTGTAATATGAAGTGGTTTGAAAACATTCAGAGCTAAACAAGACAGAAAAAGTAATTTCAGCAGTTGGAAAGTAATCCAGTTACATAGGCTGATTTCCCTGGGTTTTTTTCCAGCACTGGAAACTCGTATCTAAAGGAACAGAGGTATTAACTGCACTATAAATCTGTCCAGTATATCAAAACAACAGTTCCACGAACAAAACGTATGCTCCAGTTTTAAGCTGATATAATTAAAACTGATACAATCAGGTACAAGTTGCTGGACTAAAACTGATACAACTAATCAATGTTAAAGTTCAGTTTGGTTGATCGAGTTTTTTTAAATCCTCTTTATTTTAAAGAAAGATTCTTTTGCATATACTTCCTCCGAGAGGTTCACATTTTGATACATTACAAGCTATCATTAAAGTTACAGATTCTGTTTCTCAGAATATAATAGAGTATAATCAAACACTGTCAGAAAGCATATAGGAAAATTCACATGGGGTCAGACCAGTAATCCGTCAGTCCAGTAAATTATCTCCCCAAAGAGACAATTTAATGTTTAGGGAAGAATAAGAAAAGGATCTTTAATGTGTTCCTTCACTATGTCTCAGCCTCCAATTATTTTCACATCATGAGTTTTCTGAATCCAATATGGTCTTTTGTACTAAATAATTAATAACTTTTATTTCATCTGTTCTCAAATTGAATCCATGTAAACAATAAAGAAAAAGGGGGGAGGGGGTGGTGTAAGAAAGGGAAAAATAATCTCTTTTTGGTAACCTGCTTCTACTGTGTGAGAAATCCTTGTTTTTACCTATGATTCCCACGGGCTTCAAGGACTCCATGTCTGTGGGAGCTTGTTAAGAGTGAACGAGCAGCTGTGATCACCAAGCACTGCATACAAGTATCTCAGCTCTACTATAACACACTATATATATCCCTTCTGGTACAAAACCATGCAGAGCTTTGGTGCTTTTAGTACCCAAACTAGCCTACAGTGAGTTTTTCAGGAACACATGCAATCTTAAGTATTTCTAGTGTTTGTAAATGTGTCATACCTATTGGTAAGTTGTTCCAGTTTTTAACTCCCTTCCTGATTACAATTCTGCACCTTATTTCCAAACTGATTTGGCTGACTTAACTTCAAAGCTGCTGTTTCTCATTTTATTTCTGTTTGCTAGAAGGAGACACTATCTATTATCACATTTCTGCTCCCAAATGAATACATTAAGACTGTGATCAAATGGTCTCTTAACCACAATTTTGCTAAATTAAGCAGACTGATCTCTAAATCTTTCAGCAAACAGCACATTTCCAATTCCTTCATCATTCTTACAACCCTACCCTGAATCATCTCCAGCCTTCTCTATCCTTCTTGAAGCACACCCATCTGGAACCAGCATTCCAGATTCTTTCAGAACACCATCAAATGCAGAGATAATGCAGCCTCAGTACTGCAGCTCTGGGATGTATGAGGCCTGCTGGCCAAAGCATAACAGGACGAGTCCAGCTTTTACTGATAACTGCAACTCCCTGCTTGTGGGAAAGAAGGTTAAAGGATAATGGCTTCCTGGAATAAAGACAAAAATACAGTGTGCCTTTATTATTTCAAGACACAGAATTATATTTTGGATATACTGAAAAACATCTTGCGTGCCCGAGCTTAGCTCAGTTAATGACCATATCTTCTCTTTATCTGTAACTGCCTATTTTACCTGTTTCTTAGCTGTTTCTTACCTCTAACTTTTTACCAGTAACAGGTAAAATGTTTTCCATATATTTGATAGAAATATTTAACAGGTTCAAAGTCCAGCTTCGCAGGACCTTGAGACTACTATTTCCATTCATTAACACTGCCTTTCTATGTCATACAGTTACAAGCTCAGTACTAATGTCTTACTTTCCAGACTATGATAATTTATTTTTTGAGCACCTATTAAATGTTCTCAAATAACACTGAACTGTTGATCATGTATTTCTAATTACTTTTGAATAGCTGCTTCTTTCTTGACAGCATCTTCCAACCTTACCAATCAGTCTCCCTAATTAATTTATTACAGGTTTTTTTGTGGAAAAACTGATCCATAAGGTATCAGACTAATAAATTCCTGGTCAAGAGATACTTACTATACAGTAATAACAGCAGAGAATAACAACAGGTGTGATTCTTCTACACACTATTTTTAAATACATATTAACATGAAAAAAAATTTCAGTCCATATAGCTTAGAACAAAGCCTGGCAAATACATACATAGTGTCCTAGAATAGCTAACATTTAATTTCTATATCTTCAAATGAAAATTTAACCTTATTTCCTGGAAGTAAAATAGTTATTCAATTAAAAGTACAAATTTCAAAACTAGCTGCTCTACTATCTATAGGGCACAGCAGACATGGTTAATGATTATTTGCAGGTATCATTGCTCTTCTATAAGACATTAATTTCACTTTTTAAATCTATGGCAAAACATTAGTCCCTGTTAATATAGATGAGGTGATCATTCAACCTCTAGGATAACCAAAGCCCAGTATTCAGAAGAGCATTTAGAGTACAAAAAATGCAGCTCAATAACATCAGGTAACAGGGTCGTCAACCTTCAGACTTCATAGGAAATACCACTGCATAAAACTGGAGAAAACAGTGGCTAAATCTGCACAGTGTGGCAAACTGGCCAGCATAGAATCTTACCATTTTACCACCTTTTCTGAAGGTGGACAGATGGAGTGGTTTTATTATTCTGGATTAGGCAGAGAAAAGGACGGCCTTTCAAAGAAAAATGTATTTTGTCCCCTCACAACCAAACACTTGTATTTCTGTAAGGGACTGATTCTCCCCCATTTCCTCAACATCCCCATTCTGTCTTCCAAAACCCCAGTCTTTACACTTTTTCTTACGTAAGTAAAAAATTAAAATTTTGAAATGCATGCACATGCTGCAGCTCATGAAGAGTACTTCTGAAAATATATCTTCAAAAAATGTGGTATGGCTTATGAAATCGGCACTGATAAAAATGTTCCTTCTTTACAACTAGAAGTTGTTGCTTGCTGATCTTTAAAGTCCAGATATACTTCAGAGGGTACTAAGAGATTCTGTACTTATATCACATCTTAAATTAAATGAAAATTGAATTTTTTTTTTTGCCATCTTTAGTAACAGATCATAAAGGGAAGTCAGAGACAACATCCAGGCACTTAGAGAGCATGGCTTCTCTTTGTATAATGGTCACTCTGTGCTGTCACAGCCAAGTTCAGATGATACAACCCTGGGCTTCCAAAAGGGAGAGGTCCTACCCTGCCCAGAACCTTTTTCCCAGCTCATTCCTGACACCTCCTCAACACCAAGAGGGCCATCGGGAAAACCAGCAGAAGGGGATAATCTGACTAATCCAGTACAGTTAGCACAGAGCAGCAAACACTACTTCAGAGACAGATTTAGAGATGGAAGGCACATCAAGATTTGTGCACAAAAATCTTCAGCAGTGCTCTCTCCTTCTGGAAGGCAGCAGAGACCCATGTTACGGCACACCAGTGTCACCTCTGCAATATCCAGTCATTAGAGAAGAGACTCTAGGGCTTTAAACTATTAATTAGCCCCAAAACAAAACTAGAAACCAATACTGACTATACTTTTCCACCTCACTTTCACTGTCATGACTGTTTTACATTGGTGTCATTCACAAGGATGACAGCTGAGGACAGTGCATGCAAGCAAAAGGCTAATGGCACGATCACTCTGATAGGGAAATGTACAAAAACCTAATGCCTTTGCAAAACAAATGCTTTCAGGATGCACTCTGAAGGTTTTCTGAACTGCAGCCCAGTGTTTTTACAGTGAAGCAGATGAGCGAATTGTTTTCAACCTCCCTGACCACACTCTCTATCCAAGAGTTTCTATAATCACTTTTCTGTTCAACTCCCAGTTCATTGTGTTGGATGTTTTCTCCTCTTCCTACAGGCACTGATGACAGAAGAACAACACAAGCCTGGCACTTCCAAGCACTTTGAAATCCAAGTGCTGCCACTACCAGTAACATATTCTGCCCTTACTTAGGAGGAAGCAGTCTTCAACCACAAAGAGTTTGATGCTAACAATTAACACTACTGCTCTCCACATAATAGCAACACCACTACTCCCAATGTAACCAGCTGCTTCACTAACAGACGCTGCCTTTAAAGAAATTATCGAAGTCAAACTTTTCTTAAAAATAGCTGTTATTTTGGCAAAATGGCAAGCTGGCTATTTTCTTTAAGAAGAAAATTCTGTTCTCAGAAAAAAAAACATCTCTTACAGAAAAGGAATTTTTTTTATGCTCACTTTCCCCTTTAAATTTTTGCATACTTTTGATTGTGTTCTTTAGAGACTATAAAAATTTCCTGCATAATCGAAAAACTAGCTTTCCACAATAATTTCTAAAAGGCTGGCAAAAGTACTGAAATTATATTTTTATTGTACCCCATTTTGTATTAAGCATGTATGAAGCAATTATAAAACTGTATAAAAATGAACGTTAATTGATATGTGCTTTTACAGAAAACAAATCAGAATATGGAAGCTTTAAAAAAATATTACTTGGTAAAGTTTCAATAAATGTCTTGAAAAACATTTTCCTTTTTCATTTTTAGACCAGCTTTAATGAATTTGTGCTTGGAAAATGTAAAACCTGAGGGAGGCTACTTTCCCCAACCCATTAGTTCTACTTTTCCCCTAGTGTTTCAATAACAAATTGCATAGCAGCATTCTTGGTACTGAACACCACAAGCATAGGGATAGAAATAAGATCCCAGATTTCTATTCAGCACTTCCCACAGAGAAACAAGTAACATAATTTGCCAGATAAATTACTGAGGATTACATTCACTTAGCACATGTAGATCCACAGGACGACACATCCCAACCACAATGAATTGTTTGTGCATCTGATACACTGACAGTCTTAGCAAATGCAGTTATTCCATCCCCAATTTCCAAACATCCCAGAGGACGGATCCCACTGGATTTGTGGGATCTCTGGAAAACCAAACAGATCCTCAAGCACCATTTTTATTTTCCTAGGGTCCTAAGAAAAGGAATAGAAGGGAAGTGGAACAGGTTGTGTCCTAGTAGCCTGGACACTAGAAAGCCCTGCAGCTTCCTAACAATCATGTTCTAGTTCACAAATTATAGCCATCAGTTGCCCAAGAGTGCCTTCTCCCAGAAGCCAGAAAAGCTAGGAAAATTATCCCCTCTTTAAAGCTCCAACCAACAAAAATAATTCTTAATACTGAAGAAAAAATGAAGCAAGAAAACGAAATAACATCATTTGCTGTGTGTTTCAACAGAACTAAATTTCCAGAGAAGGAAAATGAAAGATGTACTCTGTCACAGTGTCTACGCTACACTTACAAAGTTGACTGAAACTCATTGAGTCATTTTTCACTAAAACCAAGACAACTCCAAGATAAACAAATGACATGAAAACCCATTATTTCCTCTCAACTACTGGTAACAAGATAGGCAGCCTTACCCTCCTTCTGTCAAGATTCTGTTAAGTATAACAAACACATCACAGTATTGCAATTGTATAGCAGAGAATCCTAGCCTAACACTGGCAACAAGCTATGAAGATCAAAGATAAAACTACTTGGAAAGAAAAGTAAGTCATTTTTACTACATGACTAAGAAAGGTCACTGGACAAAAATCTTTAACCAAAACTTCTCAAACAATAAAATTAAAAAAACATAGACAATTCTGTAACAGATGACTATGTTGACTAATAGCAGGGAATGGAAAACAAGCCCATCACCTTTCTAGCTTGAGACAAACAGCCAGTTGCCAATTTGAACTGACCCACATCAGCAGAGCACAAGTCTTAGTTTTCCTGTTACTACTTAACCAAATGGAGGTTTCTAATCCACTCCTGTCCGCTTTTTCAGCTGATGCAACCAAGGTTTGTGCTTTCTGACCTACAAGTCTGGAATTCATTGACTGCAGATGGCACAGCCAAGATTGCTGGGACCGGCTCAGACCTACTGCCAGCTTTGGAAGCGCAGAATGATTTTCTCCAAAGCAAAAGAATCTGTGATAACTAATTTACAAGTCAAGAATGATGATGAGCAGATCCTTTGTGCAAAGAGCACAAAGATGAGGACACTTTAATTCTGGTTTCTATTAAGGAGAAGCAAAACACAGAAGGAGACAACATTAACAGGAAACAGTGACAAGGGAAAGAACAGAGAACAGCCCTCCACTGATGTTGAACACAATGTGTGACCTTCGCATATCAAGAGTGGTAAGAGAGGCCGTCCTGCTACACAACCCCACTCTGACACTGTCCCTATACCTTTACCTGCTTTCTCCGGAGGAAAAGATGAAAACAAACAAAACCCACAACACTCTCTCCCCAAAAAAAACAACCAAACAAAAAAAATATCACACAAAACCCCAGAAATTTTTAGTCTAACCTCCTTTCCAGTTGATTTCAAATCACAGTAAAAGACCAGATATTAGAGAAAATCAATGAAGATCTAAAAGTATGATGCATTACAACCGTAAGGATCATTGCAATGGACAAAAATGTAGGAAAACTAAGATAAGTATTAGAAATGTATTTGCTGCCCAATAAGATGTTTACCTGAAACCAAATGATTAATGCTTCATCAAATAAATTATCAAACCATGTACTCAAGTGTAGCATGTTGTAGACAGCTGCCATACTGTCCACTCAGCTCTCTGAAAATGAATACTATGCATTTGAATATTGATTCCTAATAAGGAGCAAAGCTCCAAGAATGAAACTTAAGTTCATTTTACATAGCCCCTTTAAATCTCTTCTTTCCTAAACCATTAGTCCAACTGTGCTTCTACCTCGCTGCTTCTTTTACCAACTCCTTAGTATTAGCAATATATAGCTGGAAAAAAATCTTACTGAGAGCTCAAACGAAGGGGAAGCAACAAGCAAACAATCTGGAGCACAGAGAGAAGCTGGGCTATATTTTTGACAGTGCAAAGGGAGAAGCAGGAGAGGATATACCAGTAGCATGGGTGAAGGAAAGGAGAGAGGACGGGGCCTAGTACAGATCCCTGCAGGCCCTGCTTGTCATTGGCTTCCAGGTTGCCTGCTGTACTCTACCCACTAACCACAACCATGCAAGTACACAAACAGTATTTCACCTATCCAGACATCCACTGGAACAGAGCTGTTCATTGGATACAGGGGTATTCTGAGACTATCAAAAGCTTTTTTTGCAGTCAAGGTGTCATTCATTGCTCATCCCTTGTCCACAGATGCAGACACTTATCACAGATTTAGCCTTAGCAAGGCCATGCTTACTCTTCCTCATCTCTTTAATACATTCAGAAATCATGCGAAACTTTCAGTTTGAGTGAAGAACACTAGTTTTATTAAAAACAGCTTCGAAGCATTTACTGATAATTCTTTCATGAAATATATATAGTTTTCTTAAATTTGATCACAAAAAGGCAACCAAGTGCTCACTGAAGCAGGAGACATGCACCCGTGAGCAGTCTGAGTGCTGTCAGTGAGATGACCCACAGCTGGGAGCACTTCAGCAAACTCAGTACACATTTTCAGATCTGCATTCTACATGATCATTTAGAAAATATTATTGCTGTTTTCTTCTTGGGCTAATCTGCATTTGCATCTGAATGATCAGGTAGACTGTACACCCTCAGCAGAGCTGCAGATGACGTCAAACTGGGAGGAGCAGTTGATGGGCCGAAGGAGCTGTGCTGCCATTTGGAGAGACCTGGACAGGCTGACAGGAACCTCATGCAGTTCAAAAAATGGAAAGGCCAAGTCCTGCCCTTGGGGAGGAACAACTCCAGGCACCTGTGCACACTGTGGGCTGCACAGCTGGAAAGCAGCCTGGCAAGAAAGGGAGATGGATGTCCACGGACACCACATTGACCATGAGCCAGAAACGTACCCCTGCAGCAAAGAAAGCAAATGGTATCCTGGGCTGCATCAGGAGGAGCGCTGACAGCCAGACAAGGGAGGTGATGCTGCCCCTCTGCTCAGCATTGGTGAGGCCACACCTGGAGCGCTGCATCCGGTTCTGTGCTCCTCAGTAAGAGAGGCATGGACATACTGGAGAGCCCAACAGAGGGCCACAAAGATAATTAAGGGACTGGGATGAGGGGACCTCACTGATGTATCTACATACCCAAAGGGACGGTGCAAACAAGACTGAGCCAAGCTCTTTTTGGTGGTGCACAGAGGCAGAATTTCTGTTGTTATTCTGATGTTGCATACTGAAATCCACATCAGAACAGATCTTTTCCTCAGTTGTATGTACGGCAGAAACAGTTCATAAAGAACTAATGTGACCACAGCAGGGATGCACATGCGAAACATCTTGCAGAGAAATGTTAACACAACCATAAAACTCACTGACTCAACATACCAGGATTTTAATATTCCAGTATGTATCATTTTACACTATAAACGCCAAAAATAATTCTGAAATACTAATGTGGATTCTTCCTGCACAGCACCAAGAACAATGCTGTAGCATGAAGATGGTGGTGCAGAGATAAAGAAAAATTAAAACAAGCACAGGAATAGTGCAAAGTAACATGGAAAATTTTTTAAATTGCAGTCAAAACCAAAAGGCGTTGCTACAGGGCTAGGCAGAACATCCCAAGAAGCAATGAATGGACGATAATAAAACAGTTATGGCCTTTATATCCTACACAACATTGTGAGGGTATAACTGAGATGATCAGGATAGAGATTTATGAGCTTCCTGCAAAGCCAACAACCAAAGACAGATCCCCAACATGTAGAGTAGCATATAAAGAGCAGCAGAGAATTCCTCTCCAAAGAACTCACAATTTAAATAGCTGAGACTGGGAAAAGAGAAATGAGGTATGACATACAGCAGGGCTGCTTGATATAATTTTTAATAGAAGAGGGTTAAAGTAGACTAAAAGGACTAATATTTTATCAAGTAGTGACTAACCCTCCAATGTCTTTCAGTAAACTTACTCTTGTAACACAACAACACAACACTGCTACAAACCCTCTTGTAATACTTTCATAACATCATTCTACTAAAACAGACAATCGCTAAGAAAACAATAGGTGATAATAATGCTCATGGATTGTGGGGATAATGGAGAAAATTAATGTTTTGTGCAGATGGATACTCCTGTCCAACTTAAAAGTATTTAAGAACATATTAATCAACTTCATTAAGAGATGGGCAAAGAAAAAGTACTTCTGGAATTCCATAGCATGGCTTTTTGATATCCTTAAGACAAATTGCTACATACACACTGGAATGAATTGGTTAGGGAAGAAAACCGATTCAGAACTCAAAAGTAAATTTAAAAATAAACCCCATCTGGCTCATTCTTATAACTTCAGCTACACTACACTGATTTTATTGCATTCTTTTCCTCCACCTCTTCACATCTCATTTACTTTCTGGCACTGGAAGCTCTCCTTAATAGTGACAATTAATAATTTTAATATACATCTGGGGCGAGAGCATGTTTACTTCTGAGGACTCCACATACAACCTGCTAACACTACTGAAATAAGTAGCATGAATATTAAAAAAACTTCTTTTAACCAAATGGCTCTAGATCTCCCAGTCATTGTGTTCTAGCAATAACTATGAGCAGATTCCTTAAATAGACATTTAAAGTATGATGGCAACTAAACTTAAGGAAAATATTCATGAATCCACTGGACTGGTAAATCGTGATTTCTCAATACTTTGAACTATATTTGCCTACTTGACCACAATTAAATACATCTATTCAAATAATCCTTCTTTGTGTATAGCCTAAAACATAAAATTTAATAGCAAAGGTTTCAGAAAACAAGAACTTTTGCAGCAGCTTCCAATCTTCACCAGTGTGACCAGTAGTTAATAAAACACCATGGACAGATCTATTCTTCCTTCACCCTCTACACCTTTTCATTCCCTGTTCATGGGAGCAAAATTAGGAAGTGTCAGGAAACACAGATGAACAATGCTGCAACAAAGAGATCCTTTACACTAAAGAGATCCTTTTCATCCCAGAAATCTTCACGGACACATTATAAGACATCCTTTCAGTTTGCGTGGCATCACCACATTCAGCTGACATTCCATGGAGAAAAGTCCTTTTCTGAGTTTTAATTAATTGTTTAACATGCAAATTAGTGTCTTCGTAAATTAATTTGCTTCTTCAGTTTTTCTGTATTCATGTTCAAATCCAGCACTTATTTTAGGCCTTAAATATTGTAAGTCTATTAATAAATTAAAACTTGAGATTAGTTAGCCCTCCTCTTGCCTTTCAGAAATTACATGCATATTGTTTATTAATATTCTCAGGTTTTGAAAATTTTATCTGTCCCTCAAATTCCTGGAATAATCAGGCTATAATAAGTACATCTCCTTTTCACTACAATACTTTTTCATAAAAACATAAAATCCAAGCTTTTAAGTCTGAGTGTTTTCTGAGGTTCCTCCAAGATAACCTTTAAGGAAAAGACTGCAGTCTTCCACAGCCAAAAAGGCAGGGAAAACACCCCCATCCCATAAGATGAAAGTCCCAAAAACTTAGAGGGATGTACCCCAGGACAATAAAGGTATCTAAGCCCCTGAAATACTAAGAGCATCAAGCTAGCTTTATTCATCCCCCTTCCTCACAACCACCACCATTCTCTCTATTCAGTACCCTAGCTCTTCCAGGTGCTCTGATCCTCAAGTAGAGTCACATCAAAAAGCCAGACAGCGAAGCCAAGTTACAAAACACGAGGATGAACAGTGCCTCAGCTATTCTTTTATTCTTGAAAAACAGATGGGATCCTGAACAATTCTTAAAAGGCTCCCATGAACAAACCAGTTATTTGTAAGATTTATGAATCTTCTATTAATCCAAGTACTGTACTTTCTGTGAAGAACACCAGATAGACAACTTCCCCAGCTATCCTGGAGGATCTAAGAACAGACCAGCTAATTCACTGCCATACTCACACCTCAGTATACCCACAAAAACACTGTCTGGAACAAATATTGACAGTATTCATCCAGAAGCAAAACACTTTGCTGCCAGATATGACCCACATAACAGGTCTCCGCAGAATAATTTTATTGAAGCTAACTACAGGTTTGGAGAACTTGAAAAAAGCCAAAAACTGTTCTTAAAAGAAAAGAGAAAAATAGCATCAGGTCACCAATAAATAAGTAAAACAGACTGAAATTTTATTGCTGAAGACAATAATACTTTCATTTTCCTCCACTGAATTGTTCAGTAGCTTCTAACACAATCCAAATAACCATGTAGGACAAATAATAGAGTGTCCCAGAAAAAAACCTGCTTTGATCCAAAGAGAACGATTAAAATAAAAGTGATGTTTCTTAAATTTGTAGATGAAGAGGAAGACTGTGAGAATATAAGAACTTGAAGGCAGAACAGACAGAAGAAAAACATGAATTCTGGAAAATGAAAAGTGCAGGAATGTTGATGAAGAACAGCAAGAAAAAAAAAAAGGCCGTGGCAAGAGAGATGCCAAGTTCTGGAAAGAAAGTATCTGGATTCTGGAAGGTATGGAGAAAGGAACTGAGAAAAGTGCTGGCAATACCACTCACTTGTGGCATACCCCTTGCTTGTTTTTCACTCTGGTTCATACTGGGAATCGTAGCATGATCAGGACAGCAGCAAGACTTTGTTTCACTCAATCTCCCTAAGAAGCAGGAGCTTCAGCATCTATGCATCCAGCATCTGCTTCATCTCTCTTTCCTAAATTACTTCCAATTCTGATAGGACAAATTCATGAAGTTCATCACAGATAGCTGAATTCATCTCACTGCAGATGCTGAACCCACTTAGGCTTTATTGGACTTAGTATCTGAATTACTAACATGGACTATATGGGAAAGCACGAGGCAATATAAGGGAAAGAGCTGAGCAAAATAATCACTAAATAATTAAATAAAAATATGAAGTAGACCAGGATGATCAAGTAGATGTCTGAAAATGAGAGCTGTGCCATCTCTGCCTCTTTCAGAAAACAAGCATTAGCAGGTGAAGTGATAGACGTGATAACTATTTGAATAACAGATTGTTTACAGAATTTCGTGCCATGTATCTTGCAAACCTATGCTTTAAAAATTACTGTGTCCCTTGTTTATGTTCTTCTTAATACATTTTTTCCATATTACTTCCCATTTATTTTTCTAAAGCAACAACGAATTCACCTTCTCTTTTCATTCTTTCAGCATCATATTTTGTCCTGTTCTCCCTTCCATCTTTTGAGCTCTCTTCATTCAAACCATCTCAGCAATCCTCATGTCATTTCTTCTACAATCTCCATTTTTTTCTATCAGTTACACTCTCTCCCTATCTGACCTACTTTTCAACTTACAGAAGGAGGAATAGTCATTTTCAAGATATATATTAATTTTCAGCCTGTCAGCCAAGAAAATGCGGGTCCTGCAACCTGATTTCATTTTTCTGTCAATTTGTCAGTGTTCTCATTGACATTTTGCAGCCAAATGCAAGTCTTAAAAATATTAAGTTCCCAAAAGCTTGGTAAAAATCAGTCTCTATGAGGAAGTTTAGTACTCCTACTAACTTCGTAACCTCATAAAAGACAAGGTGCACTTAATACTATCTCTCCCACAGCTCTTTCAGCAGCAGCCACTAAGCACCACTAAATTGTCCCTGTCACTTTTTGTCTAGCCATCCATTTTAGAAAGGAGCTGAGCACCTTAATGTAGGTAAATGGAGGACATGGAATGGTGGAAGGTAGGAAATATGGGACTTAAATCCACAGAAAAACAGGCTTCACTCCTCATGCAGTGATTATTTTTCATTCTTCCTCATAATGTTGTTATCAAAGTAAAGAAATAAATTCATTTCTGTGCCTTCAAGGCATTGCATGGGAAGGGAAAAGATGGTAAGGCCAAATCCAAAACCCATGGAACACATATCTGAGAGTTCTCTGGGGGCTTTTTTCAGGCTTCCATTTCATGGAACATTCCTACTAAGCCATTAGGATTTTTAAATCATCAACACAGAGTTATCACTCAGTAATTTGCCCATAATTTCTTAATTTAAATTTCCATAAAAATACCGTGAAACAATAGTAGTTTTCTATTTAAGTAATAACTCTTCTGCTTTTACAACAATTAATTTGATCTTTTTGATGTCTGTCACTCAAACCAGTAATTTGGATATAGCTTCTTTTACCTCAGAAGAGGGACTAGAGCTGCAGTGTTTGGGATAAAGCTAAAACATTACTTCTCAATATCAAATGAATAAGATCACATGATGACTCAAGTCTACATAAATTTGCAGGTTTTATTATTCCTGTCTTCTGGACCAACTGTATGTAACAAAAAGTCTGAAGTTGTATCATATTAACAAAAGTTAATATTCAACAATCTTTCCTTTAACAGACAGACTTGAGTTCTAGCAACTGTGACTCTATTTTATGGCAAATGCCACTATTATAATCTTCCAGCATGTTCCATATATCTTCCATATCCAAGCTAAAACTAATAAAAAGTTTAGATTACACTAAAACAAGAACTTCTTCCAAAGCTCAAAAACATAACTAAGGTGAACCACATGCCTTTTAAGTGCTATTTGTACTCAACCAAAGTCATTCCTCAGTTATCCATTTCTGTAAAGTTTAATGGTCTTTCAGCTGCTGAGAGCTACAGTAAGCCAACGACATTCGATGGGTTAGCACAGGACAATGAAGCATTAGCATACACAGAAACTGTCACAAAATATATGCATTTGCCACTGATCTCAGTAGAAGCCTCTTCAATGACAAATGCCAAATCAAGCCTTATATTTGAGACAGATATTTCTTGACACATAACAGAGCTAAATTTAATCTCTACATTGAACCTTTTAACACCTTAGCCCAAGAATCATGAATTATAGCAATTTTAAAATGTACACGAAAGAAATTCTATCTATAGACCAAGAAATACATTTTATTTTTAAACAGCCTCTCTTGATGAGCTAAAAAAACTGTGAAAGTCATCTGGGAAAAACAGTCCGATATAATTTTTTTTCATTGATCACTGATCACCATAGCATTACAATGAGTCAGCAGCATATGAAAATTACCGGCAGTAAGAGTTTGTAAATATTCCTTATCTATTTGGTGCATACTCCTCAAGGAATTACCTATTTGGCTTTTTCTGTTCAACATGATACACAGGCACTTGTATTTTTTTCATTTAGATCAGCAGGTTAAAAGCCATTGAACCCTTTACAGGCTTATCAACTAAAAGACAGCAGTCATCTTCGTACATGACAGAATAAATAATCAAAGCCTGTAATTTGTTCATTGTAGAGTTCTGAATATTGCTGAATAATAGTCTTTGGTCCCTCCTTTCTGCTTATTTCATACTCTTCACATATCTGAGACAGTCTTTCCCCTGAACAGTTTGAAATGTCATAGTCCTAAACCATTTGTTACACGAATATTCTTCTCACAAATCACTAAGGCAGTTTTTATGTTCAATGGCAGATGGGATACAGACAGAAAAACCATGAAGTTACCGTAAGAACCACACAAGGCACTTCCTGTCTTGAAGCTTTAATTTCCAAATGCAATACTATTGAGTAACACTCATTCCCAGTCCGGCATTAATGCTGCATCACTGTAATCACTGAAATGCCTGTATTGGTCTCCTCATTTACATCCTCTACATAAGCAGGTACCAGAGAGAGAAGGCATTAAACACAGATCCATGGAAATACCAAGGAGCTTTGTACATCTCAGAGCATGACAATGAAAGAAGCATAACTAAGCATGTCAACGGAGCAAAACTGTATTTGACCAGGAAGTCAATTCATTTTTGGAAAGCAGTAATTAGCAGAGCTGTAGTTCTGTTAAGGATCTCTAAAAACCTTGGTTTGCTAGGCGAAGGGCCAGAGGGAAGACCAATTACCCAGCACTGCAGGTGGCAAACAAAATGTGGTTGTTTACTAGTTTTTGCCGCTTTTTTACTCTGAGCAACATTCATTTGCTTACAGAAAAGCACTTGCTGCACACCACCTCTCACAGGAGCTCAGCAACTTACTGCCCCATAACAAATTCTGTGTTCTGTGATATTCTTCAGAGCTCTGTTTGCAAAAAGCTTTTCAGAAGCAAGTTTATCACAGTTTCTAGATTTCTCAGGTAAAATTTTCATGAGTGGAATGCAATCATTTTAGAGAATGACTGCTGCTTAGTCTTTGTTGTCACTTGTTTTCCTCACAGGGGAATTGGTTAAGCAAAAATTAAACCGCATGCTAAATTCAGAAAATTGGAAAAAGGGACCAAGGGCTTGTATTATGGTGCCTTGAAGAAAATGAGACAAAAGACCTAAAACTTTAAAAGTTACTGGAAGCCCTAAATAATTAATGTATTTACCTCAGGCAACACTGGAAAAATGAAAGATTAATACAAATTTTATAAACAGCAAGACCATGGCATAAAGAAATTGAGTAATGTCACAAATATCCTAAAGGACCTGTAAGGCACTTGACTAATGCAAATCACAATTTCCTCCTTTATACTTTCACATTTCTAATGATGTTTATTTATAAAAGCATTGAGCCTCTAAATTACATAACTTTAGATTGCTCAGAGTTTGTTATTTATTTAAAGATCAGCATTTCTGTATTACCAAGAAATATTTTACTTCTTTAGAACACAGATGGTGAAAGTTAAAAATTTCATTGCATCAGCAATTTCCTCTTTGCTGAATCATCAGCTGCTCAATCGTGTTGGTTATGATATTACTTTACGTGATAATGCAAGAAATACTAGATTAATGAAGAATACAGACGAGAGGGGGAATGTGAGTCTTCTACACACCTTTATTTTGACCTTTTCCCAATACTGTGAAAAAAAAAAAAAAGGTATTTTATTCTAGTGTGGTACAGGTCAGAAAATTAGCACTGATGACTTGAGCAAAACAAGTTACAATTTTACTAAATATTTGAGAACTACTGAAGTCACAGAGAAAAAAATATATAGCTGAATTCATCTTTTCTATTAAGCAAATTCCAGTGTGTTACTAAGTCATTTCTGAAACAAGAAAGGGTCCATTTATTAGCTTTTCAATTACCCCAAGTAATTGCCCTGGAAAATCTCTACATTTTGCAACATTTCTGTATTGCACCTATGCAATTAGACATAACAACCAAGATCTTTCAGGTTTTACTTCAAAATAGATACATATATCCTGATGATACTCAAATGTCTAGATGATCAAGATCATACTTTAAATCTAGACACATACAAAGCCAGTGACATATGCATTAACTACTTCAAATACATTTTGATTGTCCAGCAGAAAGGACAATTTACAAGTTACTATGTAGACAGATTACTCTGAGAGATTTATTTTCTTTCACTGGAAAATAAAACACAAACTGCTGACAGGGTTTTAAGATCTAAAAATCACATTTTCCCCTAGCCAATCCATTACTTAAAACATCATTAAGCTCGTAGCCAAAAAGATGACAGTATCAAAAGAGTTCTCTAATGTCAGCAAAACATCATAGCTGGTAATCAGAAATTAATTGTTTCCATGGGCTTGTTAAAGTGCAACAGTTGCTGCCATCATATTGCAAATAGTTCAATACTAACACATGAAAAACTAAGTCCCACTGCCAAGCTTAATAACCCAAATTTAGTTTTTTCTCCTCAACACCATTTTCCCTGTAAGAAGAAGCAAATAAAAAACACACGCCTTCTAAATTTAATTTTAAAATTGAAATTTTTAAGAGAAATCTTTTAAAACTTTGAAAAAGTTTTAATAAATCAACTTTTGCCTTTAGCACTAAAATAATGTACCAGTTTAATGGCAAATGAAAAATAAGTGCCACATGCTCTTTAAACTCAAAGCTGATTCCCCTTTCGCAGAAAAGCCATTTAAGCCTCTCTTCCCTAAGAGATCTGTAACCTTCTAAACACAGCACTGTTGTGAATTTCAAAGTCTAGGTAGCACGTCAGTAAATGCACCACAAGTGCCATATGTGACAATACAGTATAGATTAGTACTTAGTGGTAATGTCTGACCACATACCAAAAGACTGATTTTACGGTTTTGTCATGTGCAGATCAAGGAACTTCTTAAAACTGGCAATATGGTGGTTTTTAGCTGGACGGAGAAATCAGAATGCACATTTACAGCACAAGCATTATACAGTAACCAAGTGGTATTAAATTACCACTTCCTCTTTTTCTCATCTGGAAAGTTTGATTAGCATTCTCTGCAAACAATTGCATGTCTTAAGCTACAAGACACAAACCAAGGCACAGTTCCAACTTACAGCACACTTCACTGCTGATCCAAGGAACGCGACTACAGTTTAAACAGAATATCGCTCAGGCAAGTGAATAAATACCTCACATATGAATCAAATGGAAAAAACAAATGAATTGCATAATCTTAAGCTTATATCATGGTAAGCATTCATTATGCTGGCAGCTTCTTCAGTAGGCTGAACGAACAATTCCCCTCACACCACACTGTTTTAAAAAATTCTAAAGAATATTCTTATGTTTAACATGGTTATTTTAGATTGCTTCAAATTAAGACCTTCCAGTATTTTATTAATTTCTGACTGCTTTTCTTATACGTTATTCTTCATATTCTCTCATCAACGACATGAAAAATCAGTTGGAACTAGTTCCCCCAAAAGACTTTTTATAATTTTATTAACAAAATCTTTCCTATTTCAAATTAAATAAATTGGCAAAATAACTACACAACCAGCTCACAAGCTACAAGGTTGATTAACGGCAAAACCGTTTGCAGAATAATCATACAAGTAGAAAAGTAGGGAAGGAAGAACAGTGTCAAGACAGTACAGGAAATTTATTTTGTACTAATTTTCACAAAAAGCAGAGAATATCCAATTTCTCTGCAGATTCAGCACTGCAGGGAGATTCATTATGCAATAAGTAAAATCACACCACTTCCAGAACTATATAGATGGGTAGTTCTCAGTCAACACATGGGCAGAAGAATAGGACATGAATCAAGCATACGCCAACATTCTAGCACTGCCAATGGAATCTCCTGCTTTTTCTCAGATGTCACTGGTCCATCCTGCATTTCCTACAACTAAGGCCCAATTTTTTCCATTCTTCTCAAAGTAATGATGACATATGTATGTCACAGATCAAAGTACTTCCTTTCATTTGGCTCCTCATTTTAACTAGTTTGTACTTGAAGTACAAAGGGTAAAAATTATTATAACACATCTCTGTGTACCAAATGGGCACCTGAAAGAAGAGAGCAACAAGAGCAGTAGCAAATGTTGCAACAGTCATTCCTCCTGCTCGTTGTGTCTGGGGGAGACAAAGACAACCTCTGTAATCATAAACTTTTTTCTTTTTTTCCCCCTTTGTGCCTAGAAGAATCAAGTTGAATAACAGCAACTCTTTTCTCTCTTTTAGCACACAAAACAGAATATGCTCAGATGCCAGTAATGAATAGGTACAAAGTTCAACAGAGATATTAAAGGGCTGATATTAAAGGTAAATTAGATGTGCGTCTTCCAAGAGATGAAGCCACATGGTGTCACAGCATCACTAATCACTTGCTGTATCAGCATACAAACACCAAAAATCTAAACGTAATTTAGCCGGGAGCAAAATTTCAAGCAGAACAGACTAAGAGTAAAAGTTCAGATCTGTCCTTGAAATTCTGTTATGTGTTATCTGAAAAAGAATACTCTGCGCAACAGGCAGCTTCTTGGTTCTGTAGGGTTAATTCTACATAACAATTGAACAGAAATCACAGATAAGGTGGAGAAATTGTTAAAGTACACTGCTGAAACGTAGTACCATAGAAAAATATAATTAATTATTTTGTTTTATAATTTCCTTTTATGTTAAAGTCATCAGGAACTTTGAAACATTACAAAGTTTAGGATTCTCAAAACTGCACATCAAATGAAACAACTTCTGCAGTAACAGCTTTACATATCAAAAGCATATTTCGCAAACAAAAAGCTAGGAAAACAATACTAGTCTAATTTGTTTCTGAAGAGAAGAAAAATGCAGACCTGTTTTTTCCATTTGAAACCACTATATAATCATGCAATAATTAAATAAATGCATCTCATTCTAGGACATTTTTTGTGACATTACAAAACAGCAATTTTTTGGTTTTCTATATCCACGTGCAAAAGTAAAATGTCCACCAATCCCAGGCAAATTCTGTTCTATTTTATCATATTATTAAGTGACATATGAATTTTGGCACAGTGCAAATTACATACATAGAACAACTAAGCAAATTGCAAGATTTTCAGATTAGTTCAACCTCCATATGATAAAAATAGTAGTAGAGAACTCATTAACTTATACCCACAATTTCAAACATTTCAATATGGTAAAAGTCTTAATGTGTCTCAGAGCTGTCAAAAATTGTGTAACAAGAAGACATGAAATGTATAACAAGAAAATAACTGTTTTCTATCATAATGAGTCAATAAGGTAATCAGATATTCGAGATTTCATGCATTAGTTCAGCGCACCAGATTGCAGGAAGCAGAGTCAAACAGGCTAAAAGAATTTCAAAAGACTTGGGGGATTTTAGGAGTACCCCATAACAGCTTGACAGAAGAAGTTATTCTGGAATAGACTGAGTTTATTTAGAAGAAACCCGTTGATTGGGCTAAACACTGTTGTGTGGCAGATAAAATATGAAAGCAATCCATAAGTACAGACTCTCGAACACAAAACGAAGATGAGAGGGATGGGAAACGGTTTGTCCAGTTTCACATTAGTAGTATCAGAGAATGTAGCAGCATAATGAAAACTAAGTGTAATACCAGGTATAGCTCTAAGACCTTTGGAAAATATCTGAGTATATCTATCTTAAAGCAAAATAAAGCCTTACTATAAAAAAAAATCCCAACAATATTTACCTTTGGAAATCTCTGCAGTTTATGCTTGTATTACAAGCATTTCAGATTGCATTCACTGCGAACAGAAAAATACTTACAAGAAGCTAAATACAATGCACTGTGCTATTAATAAATGCAAATTGTTAGACAATAATTCAGTAAAAAGCAGATTAAATCTTGGCATGATGAATTTCAACATTATCTTTAGAAGTACAAAATTATTGTAGAAATACTTAGAACTACATTCTCATGGGGTAAAGTTTAATAAAGCACAAATAATAAGAATCTACAGCATGTGAATCCTAAAGAAAAGCAGTTTAGAAGAGCAGCTGGCTCAAATACATGATAATGGCAGGATAAATAGCTACAGACATTTAAAGAAAGGCAATACTGTAGGGAAGCAATAATTATGTCTATGGAAGAATGATTCATATATGATTGCCATCATGGAACTTCATCCCAACTTCCATTAGAATTCAATCAGCACCACTTGCAAGGAAAAAAATAAATGCACATATTGGAGTAATAAAATAGCTTCTAACTACAGACTATGTACCATCACCCATTTATTTGCATGAGTGCCTTTAAATCTGAAGGCCGTAATACATAATATGAGCAAAAGGGAAAAGGTCTGATGAAGAACTGATGGACAGTATCATCAGCACTATAATCTATGTTAACAGAAACTACACGCAAATGCCTTTTCTCTACCTATGGTTTTCTCTAATCAGATTCTTCCTCAAGTATCACTTGTCAATACATAGGCAAAAAGACTGAGAACTATTTTTATATTGGGAGGGAGAAAGGAGAAAACAGAACTATATGTACACAAACACCTTGGCACTGAGGTACTTCCCTGAAAAAACAAGATGCATAGAAACAAAAAACAAGGCTTCCATTCAAAACCTTCTTAAAACATAGAAGAGGAAAAGATACAAATAATTAGATTCTAAAACGGTTATGTATACATTCTCATAACTCTAAAATGTCTGCCTCCAAGTATGGCTCCAGTGTTCTGCTTCTGGAAGCCAAGCAACAGTCCACAGCACGCTCTAGCAACCTGAAACTACAAGACCAAAAGACACAAGTTTCTTATGGAAACAGTGACAAAATTAGCTGTCATCATGCAAGCAGTACAACTTTAATCACATTTTATAGGTATAAGATCCATTCAATAAGAAATCCAAGGAGCAACATGTAAAATGGCAGAAGATCAAGAACAAATAGCCAAGAAACATAAATCTAATCCCAGGATACCTGTGCTACAATTGTACAGTTCAATGCCTGGTGAGTGTAGTTAATGCATAAAAAAAACCACATCAGGCTTGCTGATCTTGATTTTCCTTTTATTCACAGTCCAAATAGATGAAGTAAACTTAAAGGAATGGAACAAGCTGGTAGACCCATAGGTCTGCTAGGACATGCTGCCTATTAAGTATAGGACATGAAAGATGTACTACTGAAAATTATTCACTGATGATATCTGACAAAAATGCCACTTGTGCATTAAGGATAATGCTCTAATACACGCTAGAAAAAAAGGCTCCAATCAAAGAGCCTCAATGGAAAACAGGCATAGAGTTTGCCTCAGTCCACTCCCCTGTGCTGTATTATTCCCTCTTCTCTCTGTGGAACTCTGCTTTTCTTTCGCTCAGATTTGCTCTTTCCAGTGAGCAGCAGACGTGTTTGCAGTCTGACAAGCATTTTTGCTGATGGCCACGGGGGGTCTGCAGAACCCTTCCTGAAGAGGAGCAAAGCAACACCGAGTGCCCAGAACTACATACACCCCTTCACTTGACTGCAGCATGGTCTCCTAAAGAAGCAACCTCAGAATTACTGTTCTCAGCATTTCTTCGCGCTAAGGTAGCAGCCGTTCAGAGACAATTAAGATGACTAATTAGGTATCATTGTGCATGGCAAATACCTACCTTCTAAATAACACAAAAGTATAAAAATGTGCATTTGTAAATTTTCACTTGCAAAATTAAAATGGCAGATTGATACTAATCAGTTCAACATTTAAATAACATTCTTGGCTCAATTCAGGGTGAAAAAACTACAGTAACTTGCACAATTCTTTAAGAGTACTTAGTCCTGAGCTCGGTTTCCTACTTCCAGTAACACATATTTTTCAATATAAAAACCACTACAACTACAAAATTTTACCCTGAATGCGACCAGTGAAGCACGGGGAAGTGTGCCATTGGCTTTTTAATCAATACCCCACCACCCAGCAGTTCATAAACAGGAAAGTCCACACAGCCTAATCTATTCAAAGAGTGCAAGCAAATCTGTTAAGTGTAGTGAAGGAAATAAAATTTTTGTTTGAAAACTTCATTTCTGAAAGGGAGAAGTGCTTTTAAACAGTTTTGTGGCTTATAAAGAAACCAGCATATATAACTCATGTTTCAGTTTTTTGAGCAGTATCCTTCATGGCAGCGTAGTCTTTCAATAATAACACAGTTAATCAATCAAGCAGTGGAAAAGTGTTACCTGTCTGGATTAGGAACTGACATCTTTGCTGCGGCTGCACTAAATGCAGATGTCTGCATGCACATGCAACAGCAGGGGAGTCAGCAGAGCATTCAAGGCAGAGGTTTCTTTATCAGCAGGGTATGTTGAGAAACATTAATTTCATGCATTTGTGTTTACAGGTGAAAGTATAATGGAGAAAAATCACTCCTGATCCCAGTCCACTCATACATGAATAAAATGCACAGATGTAGTAGGCTGTTACTATGTTAGAATAAGCACAGGGAAAGCATTCTCTCCCTCAAAAAAAAAAAAAAATCAACTCTATGGACAGCTAGCTCATCTCTCTTTGAATTATAACTGCTGTACCACTCATACTCCAGTCCTAGTGAATAAAACAAGAGTTTTAGTCAGAAATCAGTGAAGACTGTCAAAGTAAACAAGAGACCTAACAAATTTCTCACTGACCACAACGACACTGTGCTTTGAAAATGTATACATAGACAAGATGCTCAGTAATCTAAGGACAGCCTTTGCTGTTACACTTCCTAAGGAAGCAGCAAAGGCAGCACATACTCTTTAAACAACCTTGTGTCACTTTTCCGACACAACAAAATTTTTTAAGTTGATTTATACAGTTACATATTGGGAGTTGATGCTGGGTTTACTTCCAATCCTCTAGGGAAAAAGCATGTTTGCTTTTGCTTCATGTCTCGTTCAGAAGCAATATACTGGAGCTCTGTGCATGTGCAACCAGTACAATCTACTTCATTTTTCTTGTGAAAGACCTTAGAAAGACTACAGATAAGCATGCATTTTAATGCATAGAAATGCATATAAAACACACAGAGATTCTTTGCTTTTATTCTAGTAAAAATGTCAGATATGTTTTTTAAACAGGCCAACTACTTATGTCCTTTATGTCAGCAGCGGGTGTCATCTCTCAGCTACAAAATTAGAGTTCAATTTGCCTCACCTAACTTTACTCCACGAAAACTAGGGTTTCCCTAACTTTTTTTTCTAAAGACCAAACCTTTAAACCATGATATTTCCAGAGGCCAATTTATCTCATGAAAAAAACAGACTGGTGAAGCAGTTGCGATTAATGACTCTCAGGAAATATCCTTTCTCTAGAATAGCTCTGTGAGCTCCTGTAACTAGGTCAACCTTCATTTCTCCTTCTTAGACACCTGAAGATTGACAAAAGAAAAACCTAGGCCCTGTTTGCATGTTGACCCATTCCAGGAATTGTACCAAAAAAACTTTCAATTACTGCTGGGATCCATTTGAAGTCCATGGTATCTGCTCCAGGCGGGTGCAACCTCATCTCCCCATGCAGACAACAAATGCTAACCTATTTCAAAACTGAGCAGAATCTCAAAATCTTAAAAATGCAAAGAAAATACCAGTAAAATTAGGCAGCAATTTTTATTTATGTTCACTATGTTTATTCTTTATGTTTATTTATGTTTCCCTCAGAGCTATATGTTCATTAAAATGCTCATAGGAGCAATGCAAAGTCAAAACAGATGCTTAACTTGACTAGAAGAGGCCTCTGGTGGCAGTTGTGAAGTACAACTTCTCACAGTTCCAGGAAATATGCATTTTGATGACATAATTTTCTGTACAGAAAAAGCTACAGAAAGCAGACTAAGGAGTTAGATTTGCAGTGAAATTGTTGACATATTATTGCTCATCTCCAAAGCACTAACAATTTCAGCCTATCCCTTTTCATGCCTATGCCACAGTTGCCAAATTAAAGCTGCATATATTTCCAGCTAAGTAAGACTAAAAAATGACAGCCTTTACTGATCACAAAGGACACCGCTCCCAGCAGTAAAAGTGAGGGATGTGTTTTAACAGCAAAACCTGAAGTCTTGGTCTCCAACACCACGCAGACTCCCATCAGCCAAGGACTATGCATCCCAGCACCAGCAGAAGAGAGATAAGGTTACAGCATATTACATGCACCATCATCTGCATCCAACAGGACAAACAGACAATGGACGCATTTCAAACACACATGTGAGACAAGAAAAACAAAAAGCTGGCCTCATGTTTATGAATGCTTACACAAGTAATAGTCAGAGGCAAAGAGCAGCCTGTAACAGCTGATAATTTGCTTATTGGTTGGACTGGAGTAAAAGCAATTCCATTATCATTTAAGAGCCCACAGAGAGAATATGAACCGACCAGTGGACAGCTGAGGATTTTCTCTGAACGGCCAACTTTTCTACTGCTCTTTTGGACCTCGACACTGGCATCTCAGGAAGAGAATAACAAGTCCCATCACCCAAACCGATGCTGTAAGCCACTGTCAACTGCAACAGCTGCTACGAGCAGTTCCTCTTGGGATAAGGCTACAGCAAGCAGCTAGAACTGTAGTTTCCATCCTTCTGTTTACACTGGCAATCACCTTAGAAGCTGTCCAGGAGGTAAATTAAATTTTAAAACTTTCAGTGTTACATAATGCAACCAACTAATGCACAAATGCAAACCACTAATTATTTTCAGCTGAGCAAAACAAACAAGATCTACAGAAGAAGAGAATTTAACACTTCTCCCATCAGACCAGCCAGCATACAGCCAAACTAACATAACAGCAATGCTAACTAAAAACATTTACTAGTTGGTATTTATTATAATAAATAGCTGAACTGCCTAGCCAACAGGCACTATACTTTTTTTGAAATGACTCTCTTAATTCTTAATAGTGAACTTATTAACAGATTTAAAGCAACGAGTCCATCTGTTTCATCTTTTGGAGAGATGGAGAACCTCTCCTACAAGGAAACACTAAGAATTGGGATGGTTCAGCCTGGAAAAGAGAAGGTTTCGGGGTGACCTAATTGCAGCCTTCCTGTACCTGAAGGGAGCCTACACTACAGATGGAGAGAGACTTTTTACAAGAGCATGTAGTGACAGGACAAGGGGGAAGAGCTTCAAACTGAGAGTAGGTTTAGATTAGATATTAGGGGGAAAAAAAAAAAAATCTTCACTGTAAGGGCGGTGAGGCACTGAACGAGTTGCCCAGAGAAGCTGTGGATGCCCCATCCCTGGAAGTGTTCAAGGCCAGCTTAGGTGGGACTCTGAGCGACCCGATCTAATGGAAGATGTCCCTGTCTATGGCAGGGGAGTTGAAACTATATGATCTTTAAAGTCCTTTTGGACCCAAACCATTCTGCGATATTTTTATTTATGCCACAGTTACCTTTAAAGCTGTTCAGGACAGAACATGAGCTTAAAATCTTCATAGAGTATCCAATTTTAAAGAACACATTTGCAAAAATGTGTACATTTGCAAAAATGTACACAAAATATTGTACGACTAAAGCTCTGCACTTCCTATGCACAGCTGTATTTTTTCTTGATGGCGTTTCAGTGCAGGTCCAACCCAACAAAACAGACTTAACTGCTCTTTCAAAGAGATACTTTGTTTTCAAAGAATGACAGCTCAAATCTTCAAAGAGGGAAAAAAAATTAGCTAAAAAAATAAGAACCATTTTACTTGTCCAGAAGAGATTGTAAAGGATTTATTATGGCCAAAATTTCACTTCATATTGATGACAATAACTCAACACATTTCATTTTTTACAGCTAGAAAGTACATCCAAGTAACAAGAAATACACTTCAAACAAAAAATGAAAACACTTCAACTAAGAAGATCAAATTTATGTGAGGCAACTCATAGCTACACATATAAGTACACAATTTGTAACACATCCACAACCAGACAGCAGAACACTGCCAATAGCAGATGCGCAACATGGATCTTTCCTCCCATAATCTATTCCATCCCATCCCACTGGCAGTCCCTCAGATAAATAAAACTGAGGAGAAATACAAACTTTGCCATAGAGTAGCAGACCAATGGCTCATCTTTCCCTTTATCATACTTAATGTGTTTATAAGTTACCTGACCAGAAACAAGGCCCTTACTGAGCAAGCACAGAATGACAAAACACTTGTCTACACAATTAAGATATTCCAAGTACATAGAGAGAGTCAGGTATGTGCCTGATCTGCCCTATTTAAACATCTGTCCAATCTGAGTTAGCTGTAGATACAACACCATCTTGCCTTAAATTAGAAACTGCAGGCAGAGGAAGTATCTGATGGAATCACGTACCTTTTTGCAAGCCCATGGCTGTTCTCATCCCTGTGGTTAACTCAGTACACTACAGCTACCAGGCCTGAGTTAAGAAAGCTGCAGACACCTCTCAACCTTCGGAGCGATTTGTTCAGCAGCATAAAATGAGCAAGTATACCCAGCTTGAATTAGGACCCAAGGAGTTGTTAGCCATGGTCCTGCAGGACTGTGGATTTGCCAGCTTAAGGAAACTTCATCTCTAGCAGAAGCAATAACTGTTCTGTTGGCAACATCAAAGACTTCCACAAAGAAGAAAAGGACTTTCCAATACCCAGGAATTTCAAACTAGGCAGTCTGAGAAGAGTAAATGCTGCTTTTTCTCCCCAACCCAAGAATTCGTTTACCTTAAATAAAAACATTTATTTCTAAAAATACAGATAAACAACATTAAGGCACATTACTGCAGATCTACAACTAGATGAAGATCTTAATGTAAAACAGCAAGAAAAAGAAAGAGAAAGATTTCGCCAAAGACAGCAAAGATGTCAGAAAGATGAGTCAGAAATCACGGAAAAGCAATTTTCAGGCAGAAGTCTGATTAAATCGTGCCCTCTGCTTGAAAGTAAACATGTATTCTGACACTATTTTGAGCCCTGAAACATTTCATTCTCTTTCAATGCTAAAGCAAATGTCTGGTCCACGTAATGTGCATGTACTCTGCATTTATGGTACAGAACAATATATACAAAACAAAGCAAAAAATGTAGGTCTTTTAAAAAAACCTAGGCTGTTTTTAAATTAACATGCATCATTTCCTTACCTTGCAAACAGTCTCTGTATCCCAAGGTAAGATGGTCCTCAGATCAATAACTTCACAGGACACACCAAGCTTTTCTTGAGCCATTGATGCCACCTCTTTGATCACATGTACCTGAAAAAGCAATGTATCATCACCAAATAATCTAAATTATGCAAATTGTTCTAAATTACACATATGGAGTACAAGCAGTGATTTAACATATCACCTGCATGTTGAGCAGAGACCTTTCTATTCAGTAATAACCATTTAGTATTCAGTGCATTCTTCTTATTTACTGCCTAATTATTCCCAGTATTTTAGCACCACTCCAAAAACTAAATTCACTGAAGAATCACTGAGAACAAAATTTGCTTTTTAGAGAAGTGTCTGTCAGTGAACAGTATCAGTCCTCACTATTTTTTATCTGTAATCAGTTTGAATGAGTTTTAGGCGTTTCTTGTTAGGACTGTAACTAAGCTAATATCCAAATATATCAGAGTAATGTATTTTAATGTAGCAGTCCCATGCAATCTCGTAAGAAGCATTAAGTACATTCAGAAATACTACACTGCACTACATCTGATCTTAGCCAAAAAGCCAAGAAATGGGTCTAGTAGTCCCAGTAACTACTCTTCCTATAACTTACTGAAAGTGAAACATAGCCAAATGATCACCTCCAAAGCATTATCTTATGAACAGCTAGGAGAGAAAGTAATTACCACTACCCTTAAAAAAACAGTCCTGATCCCAACAATCAAAGCATATAGCAGTAGCACAGTATTATAACCATTTACTGGTCTTCCAACACACAGTTTAACACCAACATTACCAATGTTGCATTACCTGGTTACTACAATTAATATTTTACTAAAACAAAAAAGTATTCCCCTCTAACAAGAGGCTATCACTGAACTGGAATACAGATTATTCCCTATCCACCAGTCAAGGAATCTATTTAATAGTATATGTAACTGCATCACAGTAGATATAAAACAATCCACATCTATTACCATCCTTTCCATAAGGTACATTACAGTAAGAACAGAAAAGAAAGCAATACTACATACATTCAAAACTGTATCTTGACATTAGGTTATAAAATACTTTTCAGCAAAATGAGATCAGTTGTTAACACCCTCTCTAAAAGCTTCTCAGATACAGCCAGGCCAAGAAAATAGTAACTTCTGGTAAATCTAAACTAGACTCAAATTTCTTTTCTATAATTCTGGACAATGAAGACATATTTTCTTAACAGCTTTTTCAATACTTGCAGTTCTTAATTTGGCGGGGCAGGGAGGGGCGAGGGGGAGGGTTGCCAATGATGTTCCTGAACAGCCTTGAAAAGTAACTGTTACTTGTATTAAATGTTCAGTGGATTTTTAACGTTCTGTATAAAGGGAACCCCAGATTACACTTCTTTAAATCATGCAGTGAAGATCTATACTTTTCTTTCAGCACACTATTTTGAACTTTTCTTTCCCACTGCCTTCCTCAGAGTTACATCTCACTGCCCCATTCTTAAAGTTATCATTTTCATAATCATAGAAAAATCATTAACCTGATGCACAGGCACCTCTCCTACATTTCCAGAGTCATCTTCAATCAAAAATGAGTAAAAATTTACACAATAAAAAGCAGGTTTCACAGGAATATAAACACTGGCAAACATTCCTTCAAGCATATAGCGATGGAAGACACACACATTTTAATACCTGGCACTTGAGCCTGGAGCTTGAATGCAAACATCACCTACCCCCTAGGCTAGGCTTTGCTGGGTGACAAATAGCTTGTAAGAGAGTTACTGACCTGAGTGCCCCAAGCAACCATTGTCACATCACTGCCCGTCTGCAGCACCTCAGCTTGAGACAGCGGAATGTTGTAGGGCTCTACAGGAACTTGTTCCACTGAATAAAGAGAAAGGAGGAGAAAATGAGCATTAGATTCCTTTATTAGTCAATATTATCCCATAAAAACATACACTAAAATTTTTCTTCAATGTTAAAGCCATCTAAAACAATAGACCAAAATTACACTAAGTATGTTACTGGTGACCAGCAACAGGATGAGGAGCAATGACCATAAACTAAAACACAGGAAGCTTCACCTCAATATGAGGAAGAACTTCTTTATGTTGAAGGTGGCAGAGCGCTGGAACAGGCTGCCCAGGGAGGTTGTGGGGTCTCCCTCTCTGCAGAAATTCAAAATCCACCTGGACACGTTTCTGTGTAACCTGCTCTAGGCGACCCTGCCTTGGCAGAGGGGTTGGACTGGATGATCTCCAGAGGTCCCCTCCAACCCTAAGAATTGTGTAATTCTATTAGCACTAGGCCGAAAAAAATGAGTATTAGCATTCATTTCAAAAGTTTAGCTGCAATTCAAATTATTTTTAATTACACTGTTAAAAATATGTTCAGCGTAGAGTTTAATTTATGTTATATACCACAAAAAGATAATGCATATATACACATGCAAAAGATAGCAATAAGGTCTGGTGTACATCAAGTCAAAATATGAGCAGCAGATTTGGAGATGGACACTGCTACAGTTGATAAAAAAATCTCAAGTAACCACTAATTGATTAGAATTACTGATTATTCTAGTAATCATCTGAAGAGTCTTGAAATTATACTTTAATACTCAGACAAGAAGGAACAGCTGTGCCGGCATCCTCCTGATGCTCCAAGTACGATCCTCTGCAGTTTTATGTTTAAATTGACTTAATAAGTTTTCAGAACCTGCATAGGAAGTGTCAGCAAGAACTTCTGATTATAGCAGTTTTAAATAAGTCTAAATAATTTTCCTCTAAAAAAAATGTTATCTATTCACCAAAAATACACCACAATTTGAGAGAGTAGGCAAGAATTACGCATCTTGTCTTCTCCTAAGACATTTAAGGTAGTTCCATACAAGACCCATTTACTAACACTTTCAGATGGAAAAATGTTAGGTCAGCTGTGCTAGTTTTGAAACAGTGCTCCAATGCACTATACATTGACTGGTTTAATGCCTAAAACTATGATAAAAGACATCCATATACTATATTTTAAAAGAAATACTGTTTTTGATCTAAAGATGAACTTGTCTATGCACCAGCAAGTCAAATAATACTTCTTAAAACATATTCTAGTGATAAGCAGAAAAAAATAAATCTTACTCCTTCCAAATACACATCAACAATTTATAAAGAAAACACACTCTACCTTTTTTTGTTAACTTATTTTCTAGCTCATAAAATACTTACTGAGTTCCTGCTGAACAAAATTGCTTCTTGAAGTTACAATAATCTCCCTGAGTGATACCAGTAGTAAAGTGGTTTGTATTCTTCCTTCATTGTTATGGTAGATCCAACACAAGTAGAATGACTTAGGTTTTTTCCTGGCTTACAAGTTCCAAATATAACTTCAATAAATGAAGTAGCAAATAATTTTCAATCACAGCACACATTTTTTTTTTCTTGTTGATAATGATATATAAATACCACATATGTCACAGAATCACAGAATGGCTGAGGTGTGAGGAAGTGACCTCTGGAGATCACTAGTCCACCACTAGTCCACTAGATCACCTAGTCCAAGCACCTTATTCTGTAATAATTTCTTTGAATAATAAGTGGCTCACAAAATATAAGGCTGGGAAGGGAAGGAAAGGGAAGAAAGGCACATCCAGCCCTTGCTTACTGCACTTTTGTGGCAGACCAGGTTTCTATGGATTTTGCATGTGGTACAACCCTCAGGCAACAGAAAGAGATCCTGAAAGATGACGAAACCCACAACTATACTAACCGGCATTGCATAACTGTCTTTGTCATGTTATGGTCACCTACGTCAAACCTGGAGAACAAGAAAGTTAAAAAGATCTCACGGGACCTTCGAGTGCAAACCCGGGAGACTGATATGAATGAGAAGGTTTTGAAGGGAGTGGGATGAGGCAGAGAAAGAACTGGAAGGTGTACACAATACAGAAAGAAAAGCTTTTTCTCTGTACAATGGTTTTATCCACTTAGGGAAATGAAATATAACATACAATTACAAAAATTAACTAATTTCTTACTATAGTTAAACCATTCTGCAACAAAATGTCCATTAAATGAGCTCATCTGTAATACCTGACAATTCTAAATGGAAAATTCAGCTTGTCAAAAATTTATAGGAAAATACAATTTGGAAGGATTTTCCCTGACTGCCTTTGCAAAAACTCCTCTCCCAACTAATAAAGATGAAAAATAGCATATGAAATTATTCTATTAATATTCTTTCATCATAATTACCTAATCCAGGATAACAATGTTTACATACAAAGCAGCCTGTTCATCTATTACTGAAGAAATAAAGTATTTTAAATCAAATGTTTCAAATACAGATTTCAAATGCAGCAATTAACAAAAAGTTGTAATTATCAGTGAAAAAGGGCCATGACAAGTTAATTTTAAGAGGTTACAACATCTGCTGCATATTCTAAAGGAGCAGTTTGAACAGGAGGAAGAAAACACATGTTTTCTCATCTTACCTGCCTTGTCTCTATAACAACCACTGATGCAAGTCGTATTTATTTCTACACCACCAATGTCATATATAGTACAATTAAATGAAACTGAAAAGGTCAAAAAACATCAGAGTAGGTTCTCCACAAGATGTCTAAACCTGATAATGTCAAGGTGACTCATCTTCTCCTTTGATTCATAACCATTATGTGCCCTTGACACTGCACACGCTGTTAACACTTTTTATAAATCACAGCCTCCTTTTCCTTTTTAATTCAGGTATTTTCTTAGTATCTCTGACATTTAGGGGGACATCACTATGGCACTTTCAGTAACATTATGATCTCGTAAGTTAAATAGCAACAGAATTCTCTCTTTGCATGCGTACTTGCATATTTAACTCTGGATTTTCACTCAGAAAGGCTTACATTTCTTTGCTCCTTCCTAGTATTATTGAAGGAAAATTAACACACACAAAACTTCTGATAAACACTTGTAAGGTTATGTGAAAGAAGACAGCATATGCTCCTCGAAGGGTGTCTAGACAAGGATCTTTACAACGCAAAAGAAGATAATAGGAAGAGGGAGAAGCCGTAAGGAAGAACACACAGGGACACAAATCTTACCACAAAGGTTGAGGATGGCAGGTACAAGAACCAAACCTGCTCAGTCCCACTTATTGATAAGGGTATGGGGAATAGTGGAATAATTTTCTTTCAGTAAAATTATCTGATGGAATGATAAAGAAAAAGTAGAAGCTACAAACAAAATATGGAGACATAAATCTGAAGACAAACGTAATCAAGACAAGAAACAAATTGGGACACCTTGTCAGGAACACTCAGAGAAGGGCTGTAAGAAATGACAGGCTACTGCTTTCTGATATATGTCTTACATACATATATATCTACATATATATTCACATAGATAACATATACATATACATGAAATCATGTATCTGTATATGGGGACTATCCCAAATTGTTTGCACATCAGAGCTAATGCAGAATATGAAATTTACCAATTGTATTTCATTCAATCAAAATAGTTCTCTTCTGTAACTTCTAAAATTTACTATTAGCAGATACCCAGGCAAAGTTTAAGATCCAGCTCTGGGGTTGTCTGCACAGGAAAGACACGGAGCTATTGGTGTGGGGCCAGAGGAGAGCCATGAAGAAAGATCATTAGAGGGCTGAAACACCTCTCCTATTAAGACAGGCTGAGAGACCTGGGATTTTTCAGCCTGAAGAAGAGAAGGCGCTAGGGAGAACTTACTGTGGCTTTTCAGTATTGAAAAGGGGCTTATAAGGTTCAGTTTAGATTAGATGTAAGAGTTTTTTACAATGATGGTGCTAAAACACTGGAACAGGTTGCCAGCAAAAGCTATGGATGCTCAATCCATGGAAACATTCAAGGTCAGACTGGATGAGGTTCCAACCCGATCTAGTTGAAGATGTCCCTGCTCACTGCAGGGCGGTTGGACCAGATGGCCTTTAAAAGTCACCTCCAACCCAAATTATTTTATGATTCTATTATCTTAGCCTGAAGTCGATCCCCTCCTTTTGGTGTTACTAGGGCTCTTGGATATTTAAGGTGTGCATTGTTTTTTGAATGAACTGGAAAACATTTCCAAAAAGTTCCTGCAGAGTTGTTCTTCACTTTGGAATTTGCTTTTTTTTCTTGGTTCATCACAGTGTGAATGTGGTGAACTTAAGGCAATGAAACTTAAATAGCCACCTGGGATGACAGGTCACAGGGATGACTAAAGCAAAGACTTAAGGCCTAATTTTACTCTTGTATCTTGTGTGGGCAAAGGCATGTTTGGGTAGCAAACATTCATATAGAAATTAATGTTTGTTAAATAGTGTGGTTAGTTTTACCCTGTTTCTGAATAAGCATACAACATATTTGAATAGGAAAATCTGTGTTCATTTGGGAAGAAATTGCTATTTTTTCAAAATAATGAGTTCAGCTCAATCTCACTTTCCATGTGACAGTTACACTGAAATACTTTATGCTACAGCTCTGATTTACCTTGGAGACCAGACTTATATTAGAAAACACTTCTAAAGATTCTTCTTATTTTTGTACAGTTTCTTTATTGTTATGAAAAGAAAGCTATGCTTGAATGTTGCAGAACCTGCCCTTTCCTCAGTAAGCAAAATAAAAAAACAAACAAAAACAACTTCCTGAACAAAAACAACCAAAAAATTTGAAAGCAGTTGGCAGGCCTATATAGCTCCTTGGAGGTATAAGGCAAAATCACAAGGCTGGTTCTGCACAAGAGCTTCCATAAAACAGTGGTGACCTGGCATCCTGCTTAGCATTCTCAAGAAGCAACTTCAGGTTATAAATCCTAAGCTAGATATGTATTACCCTCCAACACTGGCATCCAACATCTAATTTCAACAATAATAGCAACTCTTGGGAGCAGAAGCAATGGGCATAAACGTTTGGTGGGTGGAGTGGAGTGGAGTGGGCGTGGGATTTTTATCATTATTTTAGTTTGATTTTTTACTTGTTTGTTTTAAACAAAGCATTATTAGCTTCAGGCCACCTGAATAAAGACAGATATCCTGAGTTTTAAAGACTATCCCACCCACAGTTTATTTTCAGCTGTAATTTCAAATACATCAACAACTCTGAAAAAAATATCATGGACAAACGTTTAGATGCCTCACAGGAAGAAAGAAAACTCCATTAGAGGAAAATGATGAGGCTCAAAAGCCTACATTAATTTTACAGATAGAAAATCTTCCTTCCCATTAACATCCTTAACACCTTAATTTTTCAACTAAGTCCCTACACACCCACTGTAACATCAGTCACAAAGCTCTCTGAACAAACATGTCTATTCACATGAACTAAAGCAAAAAAAAAAAAAGCTATAGTAGGGGCAATATAATTTCATTATTCAACAACTGAGCCATCATCATGGAAATAAAGAAAATCATTTTTGTCTGGAACAACGAGATCCCAAATCTTAGGTGAAGTTTTATACCACGCTAAAAAGGAAAAAAAAAAGGTAAGTAACAGAGGACTGCTGATACCATTTTGTGTTATTGTTTTGGAAAGCCTGCATGTTCCCAGCCTTCAGAAGACCCTGTACTGTTTTGAGACACTAATGGAAAGACACAATAAATACAGACATAGTTCAAGCTTACTCTCTAAGTCAGTTTCTGAATTTGTATGATTTTCTTTCACCTGCTAGACACACACACACTCACATAGGGTACTGTAAAAATTCTGTCTCCGAAACACAAGCCAGTCACATTTTTAAAACCCTTCTTTCCACCATTTATCTTATTCTTGCTGCTGCCTCTCGATCTTATCAATCATGACGACCCTGGCCCATTTCTGAATTAACCAGGCCACTTGGTTTCTATGGTGGAATTACCAGAAACCCTGACTATGGCCAAGAGAATCAGAATGAACTCTAAGAGAGATCAATTTTATAGAAGAAACTCCGAGACAGCAGTCATATTCCAGTCCAAGGTGACCCAATCCACAAAGGACAGCTTCATAGTGAAGGTGACAAACTAACGATAACACAGAGAAAGGTTTACAATGAAAATAAAAGGAACATAAAAACCATTCCATATAGTGAAACATTCCTGCTCTACATTGTAGAAATAATAAAATATCCATGTAGATGAAAGAAGTTACCTGTTACAATTACCTCTGCCACATGTTGACACAAATGTGCTATAAATTTCAACCTACACTGCTAAAAGGAGGTTCTCAGAAATTTTAAGACAAAAAATACAGGTAAAGTATCTGAAAATCAGCCATCAGAATACAGGAGGAAATCACGGTCTCTCAGAAATCACCAACAACAGCAATGCTGTTACTGATGGTTACTGACCAGCACATATATCATGTTAACCACTATTTCAGCACATCTTTACTCAAGATTTCCATCACAAGCCTGATTAATGTTCACTAAATGATCCAGCAATTGCTTTACAAGTCATTTCCTCAAACACAAAAACCTCCCTATATTCTCAAAAGCTGTGTGATATTGATGTGCAGCCTTTCATGCCACCATGAAAGCAAGTATCTTATTAACTCTACAGTCGGTACTTGTGACTTGTAAATATGGGGGGGAAGAGAGAGAAAGGCCTGTTTTAAAGACACTTCATTTTTTTTCTTTGTTTAACAGGACTCAGACTCAAGCTCATTTTTCAAACTACTTGCTCTAAATGAATGGACAGAGGCCTTTTAGCTGAATTTTAATAAGCTCTCAAAACACAGTGAACTTAAGGAATGCCATACCGTATGAGTACATCACACCCCACCGCCCTAAAAATAGCTGCACTTTTAAATTTACACTGCTAATGGGACTTCTGGGTCTTTTTTGACAATGCAAAAGCAAATAAGCAGTTTTACCAGTAAATATCCTATTTGTTCCTGAGTTATATTAATATTTTTTTGTAGTTTTGATTTCTGCTTTCTATATTTTTCCCTCACTATTGTCTCTCTAGGAAGAGGATAAATTTACTGACAAAATGGATGCACTGATGGAAAAGTGACGTTAAAAGGTCCAAAGCAAAATAGAAACATTTTGTTTGTCACTCAAATTCAGTCCACACAGAGTCAGCTTATAAACTGGATTGATGGATCAAGCATAGCTCGCATATAAAGCCGCAGGACAGGGAAATGCTACAGGTAAGTCACAGCTTCAGTTCTATTTTATCAGTTGCTCATCCAATTTCTCTGCCTATCTCCACATGCAAAATTTTTCATTCGTTTTCTGTTCTGTCAAGTTTCCCCAGTCCAAAGAAGTAACAAGCTAATTTTTAGAACCAACTCAAGCACTGTCATTGTGAATTTCTGCTGTTCCGTTACCTTACACAACAACGAGAGTTGTTAAAACTACTTTGAACCAGAAAGTTCACTCTGACTAAAACAAAGTAATGGCAATCACATTTCCTTTCAAATAAGGTTAAAATCTAAGTGGGCAGATTTTGAAGATTTTTAGAAATTAAGCATTTCAAATAAATTTTAACTTTGGGAAATCAGTGATGGTGGGGCTCAGTTCTTTTGGAAAAATAAAAATGGATCTGGAAACTTATTTTGGTATATAGAGCTATTACAAGAAAGCAGTTCAAGTTCTGCCAAATTTATATCAGAAATTTGATAAAGAATAATACCTCTTAGTTCTATTTCCTTTTTTAACCTGAGGCTGTAAAGCATTGCACTTCTAGAGCTATTTGAGCATTAATCAAACTGTAAATGTTCATTTATCTTTGCAGTCAAACTTTGAGAATTTATTCAGTTTTCACAATTCGTCTAAAAACCCAGCCCCCAACATACTTAGAGACCAAAGAAGTCAAGACTTCTACTGAAGTATTGTTTTAGCTGTGACCACCAACATATACATGCAAAAAACCCCAAATATTGTTGCATTACTGGAAAATACAACATACAAATCTTTACCTGCAGCTCTGTAAAGTATTTTAGGTTCAAAGAATATGCATGGATTTTTGTCCTCTATGCATGACAGCAGCAGTCCTTTGGCCTGCAGAGGACTTCTTGGAATAACAACCTGTAAAAATATTTTTTAAATAGTTTATTTAAAATTGCAATTGTGCTAGAAACTTCCTCAGTAATACTTAACACTAAGCAATTATTTGCTTTAAATAAATCCACGTACAGATCGACGTGTTCTTACAAAGTGAATTAACATCAGTGCTACATTATTAAAACACACTCCAAATTCTGAATTTTATTTTGTTCGTTGATGAGGCTTTAATAGTTTCCCTCTATACAGTGATTTAAATACTAAGGTATTGTGCTCAGATAAGGTAGGACTAACAGTATCTTAACAGTAACATTTGAGGTCAAAGGAACAGAAAAATGTCAGTCAGATTAATATATATATATATACATATATATAAAAACACATATATGTATAAGTGCGTATATATAAGTACGTACATATATATATATATAAACTTCGTAAAATTAATGTAGATGTATAACAAAAAAATTCAGTTGAGTGATCCTCAGTTGTTTGGGTAAAGATTCATCAGAACAGACCTTGAAGGTATTCAGACTTAAGCCCAGTAAGTTTTGAAGGCTACAAAAGGAAAAAGCCATTTAAAGTTTACTTTCTTGGCTGACAGAGGAAGCTTGAAATTTGTTCATTTTGGAAATAAATAACCAATAAATACCTTAAACTATTATCAAGCAAAAAAAACTACGCAAGGCCTTCAGATGAAACCCAAATACTTGGAAGGAAAGAGTAGAATTCATCTGCCAACAGAAGAGTTAACTTGGGATGATCTAAGAGAAGTTCAGTTATGAAAAGAAAATTACCAAATTATTGCAGTTTAAATGAAAATAGAACCCAAGAACTGAATTCCCTCAAATCAAAAGAACCAACTAATTTACATCCCAGAGACCTCAAAGAGCCGGTACATGCAGCATGAAGTCTACCAGCAAACATTTTTATGGCTGTAAACTTAGAATTTGCAGAAAACATGAGTTCTAGCACTTGTTAAAAAAAAAAGAATCCATGATATCTACAGCCATGGCTTCAAAATATATTTTGAGAGTATTATCATTTATTTATATAAAAGTAATATAAAAGAGTGAAAACACAACCTAAATCTCCTATTACATGAAACTCGATTAGTGATTTTTCTAAACAAGGGAGAAGCAGTTTATTACCATTTCACCAAAGCATTTGGTAACAGACCCATGGGAAATTACCCATGAATGTCACTAGTACAGCTCCTTAGGAATTAACCATTTTTAGGATAGACTTTATCTACTTTATTCATTTATGATGTTAAGTCAGAACATGGTAATGAAAACTATTCCAAAGCTGGAAGTCACTACACTAGAGAGGATGATACTAAAAAGACCCAGTTCACATTGAGGAAATGACTGACAAAAATAAACTGAAAAAACCACACTGAAAGTCACATGTTTAAGGACTACATTTTTGTTATAGGTTTAGAACTCAGGAGCAGAAATTCAGATCTGAATTTGTTATCTACTCAAAAGATGACTAGCATACTATGCAGTAAAGTCCTAAAAAAACATAACAACATAGCCAAGGAACTGTTACTGCTATTGCAAAAATCACAGCTAGAAAGTCAACTGGAATACTTAATGATTCTTTCAACCCTTTGAAAAGAAAATGAATGAAACAGATGTCAAAAAAGCTCCAGATATTGTTAACGTTTCTTTGATACTTTGATTTGTTTAGTCTAACAAAACAAAGACTAAAGAGAGTACAAGTGTTTCATGATATAAAGGGGATGGTGAAGGACAGATAAGTTAAATATACAAGTTAGTCAGGAACACATTTAGGCTGGAAATGAAAAAGAAAGCTTCTAACCATGAGAGCAGATATTCTAACAACGGAATGCAGAGAATCAATATTAACGTCTTCCATGTACATCCTCACAACAGTGGACAAAAGCTACAACCATCCAGTAGTGTCCTCAAACCCCAACAAGCTTTGCCTAAGTACCAATGACCACAGTTCTTCCCCTGAATAACCAAAGCTGTACAATCTCCTTTCAGCTTGGGCAATCCAAACCTCACCTGCCACTTAAGAAAAACACAAAATAAAAAGTCAGAAACCTTTCAAAAAGTTTAATAATAGGGCTGTTTTGAAAGCCACTCTTCTCAAAGATCAAACTCTACACTTCTCAGCTTGTAAGATACTGCCTTTCCTCCTGTAATATGGAGAAAATGTGCTTAGATATGGGACCTTTGAAAATGCACCTGAACCACAAGTTCATTTTAACTTCTTGATTGCTATGTTAAGGGCCAGGTTTATTCAAAAATACCTGCAATCCTGAAACATTATGAACTTCATTAACAAATAGCTTTGCAAAAAATATCAAAGGAACAACACTGTTTTCACAAAGCAATAATATTCAAAAGATAGAGTCTAAAACACTTCTCTGTGCACAAAAAACTAGTAGATTGTTCCATCAGTTTCACAGAATAAATGTGTCTTCGCCTGTTAATGAGATGGCAGATCTTAGTGGTAGCAACCTATTTTAGCATTTTACCCAAGGAAAAGTGAAAGAAAGTGAAAAACCAACACAAAGATGAGAGGTGGGAGCAAAGAAATTTTATTACTTGGAGCAACTAAATAAAATTCTGACTTACTAACTTATTGATAAGACTAGCCATCAGTCTAGGTAATTGGTATGAATTAGAAAGAGTTTTAATCACCGGAGTGGACCACTAAACCTCAAAACCTCATCCCTTAGTTCAGTATATAAAAATTTGAGATTGACCTACAAAATCAGCAGAAATTAGCTAGACCTGGAGTCAGTATTTTAATCATCTAAGTTATCTTTTGCTTTCACACGATAATCAACTACTTTAGTTTTTAAACAAGCCCTAGAAAACATTTGATTCAGTAACCTGGCAAAAGATTTTGTAGATTGCTTTTGCCCATAATCAGGAAATACTTTCAAGTTCAGAAGAGAACCCCAAATACCATAAAGAACACCCAAAGACAAAAATGTATCCCGTTCCTCAAATATAATGAAATAAAATGTGAATAATACAATGTTTTTTATTTAAGTAAAAAGAAAAACAAGTAGGAGAAATGGCTATGGCCTCCCTGTAGATGAGTAATATCTGAAGTTTTAGGACACCAAAATCATACAGAGACAACAGTTTAAACAGCAGATAAACAATGAACATGTGTCTTTAGAATACAAATACCGGTTCTGCTTCAATCTTCCACATTAATCTGCCATGAGTCATTGCTCAATGGACTGGATGCCAGCTAACCCACAAGTACAAGTTCACAGACAAAAATTTACTCCGGAAAAAACGGAGAGCCTGACAAACAGCACTCTCTTAATCTGAGATGACTAGATCCTGCCACTCCCTCTTCTTCAGGAAAGTTATCCAGCTAAGCACTAGGCATCTTCCCTTCAAGGGATGCCACTGTCTCAGGCAGAAAGTTTGCCTAAAGTTCTCACTCAGAGAACCACCAAGCAGTTGAGGTTGGCAGGGACCACCAGAGGGTCATCTGGTCCAATGACCTTGACCAAGCAGAGCCATCCAGATCCAGCTGCTTAGAACCATGTGCAGACAAATTCTGAGTATCTCCAAGAATGAAGACTCCACAAACTCTCTGGGCAATCTGTGCTTCCTCATGTTCAGACAGAACCTCTGGTGTTTCAGTTTGCGCCCACTGCCCACCACTGTCTTTCATACAAATTAATTCAATAATGCCCTTAAGACAGATCCAGAAATTTAAAAAAAAAAAAAATAGAAAGGAAAGTACTACTTATTAAGCATTAGTTTTCAGGTTCTGTACTATGCTGGACACAAAACTATGCAAAATGTATGTTTGTAGTGAAAAAAACCGACAAATACAAAATGCTATGTCTACTAAAGATTGGTTCAATAATGGCTATAAATTCTCAAACATTTAACACAGTTTAAGTTTTCTAATAGTTTTTATTTAACATATTCAGATATTTTGTTGTGGACTGACATCTAGTCTTCTTCCCCTGTCTGCACCCAGACTCATTGCTAGTCAGGTCCATAATGAAACAAACAAAAAAAAATCAATCTTCATAAAATAAGAGTTACTATACCTTTATTCCTGGACAATGAGCAAAAAAGGCTTCTGGACTTTGAGAGTGATATAGTGCACCATGACCCACACAGCCCCAGGGTGCTCTAATGGTGAGGTTTCCACAATTGAACAGATCTCCGGAGCGGTAACGATATTTTGCTGCTTCATTAACAATCTGGGAAGATTTATATACAAAAGTAACATTCAGTCCGATACTTCTAGTTATGCATTAAGACACTTCAATACATGCAATGTAACTACATCATCTGTTCCATGTATGGGATTCAGAGGATGAAATTAGAAGCAAAGGAATACTGTAAGTCAGTGCAAAGACAAACATTTTCCAAGGCAAATAAACCAGTAATTTATTGTGTTCAAGTTAGATGCCTAAGCCTCAGGGGTAGCCTTATAACCCAGTTGTTTCCTCATTCCCTACTGTCAATCAGCCCAGTCCAGACCTGTACTTTGTCCTGTGGACACATGGCCAGCTGCAGCTGCATGCAGAAATGAGAGACTGTCTTCAGAAGACACAGGCTGTTGAATTTAAGGCTGCTGAAGCCAACACAGCCACAAAACCAAAAATTAAAACAAACAGACATTTGCCTCAAACCAGGTCTTTAATTTCCATTATTTAATAAGCCTTCAAATTGGCCTTGGTACAGTTTACTGTTTACAGTACAGTACTAGTACTGTTTGCAGTTTACGCCTGTTTACCTAAAGCATGCATAAATATTAGTAATACAGCTGTTGCTATATTTGCAAAAATTACATATTCAAACCAAGTACTAATGCTAACAGAAGAGTAATTTAAACAGTTGTAAGATTTCTTTTAACTGCTCTCAAATTTATTAGTACTAACCTGATCAAATGCTGGAAAAATGTAATCTGCAAATTGAATTTCTGCAATGGCAGTAGCACCTGTAACAGCAATTCCAATACCAAAGCCAACAATTCCTTGTTCACATAAAGGGGTGTTGAAAACTCTGTCTTTACCTATGTAAAAAAAAAAAGCCAACAACACACAATTCCTTTAACACACCAGCTCCAAGTGGAAAATATTGTCCCAGAAATATTTTAGTTATAAACAAATCACATGCAATTAAGCATATGGCTGCTTAGATGGGCCTTTTTAGGTGTAGAAATAATAACCACCTATTACAGGTACAGATACTTTAACTTGTAACAACTCAGAGGAAGAAAAGAAGAAACTAAATGGAAGATAAGAACAGTTTCTGTAACTTACAATGTTCTTAACACTTAAAGGAAGATTTGTTCTGATATATTCACACTTAAACAGGCATACCCCTCATGCTTATATGGGAGCAAACAATACTTACAAGCCCTTTTTAAAGTTTACAATAAAAGTAAGTGTTGTTTCTTCCATTTGTTTTCCAGGCACTGACAAGTAACTGCCCCTACTCAAAGGCACCTGTACAAAAGCACACTTCCCATCAGCATCTTCTTATCTTCTCTCACATGGAAAGGCCACATTTAAATAATTTGCTTTGTCTCCAAGGCAAGACAAAAAACTGCTGTTCCTGCTACAAACCCAAAACATTTGATTTCATTTCTTCTCTATGGGAGTGAGAAAGGTTATTTTAGTCCTGACATATTTCTGTGCCACAGTAATTTCAGATCCCAAACACGCATCAGTCTAATAGATGGCTGCAGACAAAACTGTTCAGTTCATGAAATTAAAAACAAGAAGTAGTGGGAGGGAGGTGAAACACCACTACAATATCCTCTATAAGACATATTTACAATATTTGCCAGTAGTACTTTTCTGCCAACGGAGTACAGCAGAAAAATCTCGGTCTGCTATTAAATCTTCCCTTTAGAACACTGCGTAGACAGTAGGTTTCTATAGGAATCCATCATGCATGAAAATGCCAAGACTTCAAACTGGATGGAAAAAATGTGCACAGTGCACACCAGTGGCTATGAAATAAATTAAACAA
The DNA here is from genome assembly GCA_013397755.1 of Cnemophilus loriae. Lineage (NCBI taxonomy): Eukaryota > Metazoa > Chordata > Aves > Passeriformes > Corvidae > Cnemophilus > Cnemophilus loriae. Next base: position 3,786,988 of record VZTF01017490.1, on the reverse strand, counting down.
AAACTACATAACCATGAAATAACTAACCAAAAAACCAGACTAAGTAATAAGTGGGAAAGCTGTTACTAGGAGGACTTCTAATTTTAATAGCTGTAAGCTCAACTATAAAAAGGAAAGCTAACAAAAGTTTTCAGAAAGGCACGATTAGGGAGAAACGATTGTTCAAGGCTGTATTTGCAATATACTAAAGGGAGGTATGTTTTACAAAACTTTAAAGTACACATCTTTCATTTTCACACACCTCCCAGCACACCACTGTCACTCCTTGTATCCTGTCCATACGCATGTATATATCAACGAATATGTTTTTGGCTCTCCCTCTGCTTCCCTTTTTTTTCCCCTCCACCAGGAACATTCATTTAAAGCAAGTAAAAAAAGAAATGCCATCAAATGATACTACAGTGTTGGTGGTGTCAGTGAGGCTACACAAGCCAACACCAAGTCCAAAGAGCTGCCAAAATTGCAGGACATGCCACAATTTCTCATACAAGACAGTGGAAACAAAGAGAATCCAAGATCATTTTTTCCCCTAGAGGGACTGTTTACTGTGTAAATTGTCGTCATTCCTGAAGGAGCTGTAATCTCGGTTCCTATATTGCATCTTCTAGTGCACTCTCTCTGCTGACAGGCACCATGGCCAAAAAAAGAGGAAAATAAACTTCCTGTGCAAATGTGTAGTTGCCTCAGGCCTTACCACCACAACTGTGAAGATGCAGAAGCCCTGCTTCAGACACAACCACGAGAGCTGTCCCTTGTACCCATGTCCACCTGTACCACCATAAACACTTGGCAAACATCTCCTTCCCTCCCTTTTATTTATCTTGCATACCATGAATTAGCCATCTTGATTCCCTTCTCTTTCACTGACACAATTAATTTTAATTTAAAACAAATCTTATTAAAATAAACTAAAAATGTATTAACATTATGAAGACATATGGTAATGTTGGTAATTTTCTTTCCTACTTTCTACTTTCTTTCTTCTTCTAAGTAAGTCCATTGGCAGATCACTATTTTTCACTTAACTTGCTTACAGGAGGATATTTTGAACTAAGAGTTATAGCTTACCTAAACTTATTCTTTATTAACAGATTTTTCAGAGTACACTAAAATAGCCTAATACACAGGTTCCATAAATAAATAACCCTCACACAAAAACTGAAATGTATTTGAACAATTCTGTAAAATGAGCTTTTAACTAATAATTGATACAAACCTGAAAATTAATTCTTTAATATCAATTTAGGGTGGTGAACTAATTTTAAAGTGTGTTAGCTCCACCACACTAGTATGTCACTCTATAATTCAAAACATAAAATACATCCTAATAAAACTGCTGAAATACTGCTGAGATATTAAATTAGAGGCATCATGCTGCTATCAATGGAGTATGATTAAATAAATGAAGTGAAAATCAATAAAGCAAAAGTGAAATGTAACAAGACAGCTGTAATATGAGGAGTGTGAAGCACCTAATCTGGACTTTCAGGTCTAAAGGTACAATTCTGAAGCTCCATGGCTTAAAACAGAAGAGTGAGCTAGGGAACTCTATGAATGAAATTTATCACTCAGGAATGGTTTTGATTGTAGCATTTAAACAATAATACTGACCTTTTAAAAGCAAATCCTAAAGCACTTTATTATTTATTAGATCAGAAAACAACCTTGGGTAGAGTTTCAAGGGATAGGGCTTTCTTTATAAAATCTAGCCCCTTATGACAAAAAGACATACACACTGTTAGGATAAAACAGATTTATTTATTTCCCCAAATATTAAAAACTGTATTGCATTGCTTTAACCTTCTGTTTTTATTGCCACAGAATGAAAATCATTACTAAAATAACACAAAATATTTAAATATTTAGCAGTTAAATGCATTAAGCCTATGTATTTTTATCTATTTTATTTCACATTTTCTTATTTTTCACTTTTTTTTTTTCAAAATATGAAAAGGAAGTCCCTTTTGATAAACAGCCATTCACATCACCCTCTGCAAACCAGCTGAGTCAGATTTCAGCTGAAATCTGACTGAAACAGACAAATAACCCAGAGATACTTTCCGTTTCCATATTTCATTTCCTTACCAACAAAGAAACACTTCCTAAAATGTGTTCTTCTCCTATGATTTGCGTCAGCCCCGCAGCTCAAAACAAACTAACGCCAACTCAACAAGCTGACTTGTCAGTCCAGGTGAAAGTAGCACCTCTATATTTTCTGACGCCAGGTGCGTCAGCCTCTGCAGGAAGACATTACGCTGGTGTGCATTTCAATTAACCTGCCTGGCTTTACAAACATCCCTGGTTTCAGCCATCTGAACGGGTCAGTGCCCTTTGCCAGCTACTGAGGGAAGCAATATGGCAAACAGGGAAGGTAATGTGAAAAGAAAGATGATTCTTCTCATCTCTCCATCCCAGTAACTCAGTAGTAAGACTAGATGTGTGTTAAGGAAGTGAAAAAACACGCTAAGGAAAATCCGAAATTATGAAGAACAAACATTAAGGAAAAAAGCCATATGTGGTTCAATTTTACTTAAATTAAAAAAGAGTGATCTTTGTGATTTTCAGCACAAAGAGTACCCCACAAATGTTCAAATTACCACTGACCCTTTGTGTAAGAGACAACAGCTTTCAGGCAGTCTCACAGTCATCTTCTCATTTGCCAGGAATAAAGAGTTTCATAGCAACCTAACAGAACATGTTTACAGACATTTGTAGTCGATTATTGTGCATTAATGTTTTGGCTGCTTCATCTTTATTTGTTCCAAGCCATCAGGAAAAAAGTATTTCAGATTTCAGTAACTGCAACGAGTCATGTTCCTGTCTTAACTTCAAAAATGAGATATTCAAACAATATTAAATCTCCTATAATGTTAACACACCACCCAATGCTCCAGCTCTGTGTAATTTCATATCACTCTGCAAGAGTCCACACTGGACCATTTGAGTGGTTTAAGGAGTACTGCTGGTGATTCATTCAAAGGAGAACTGTGCTTTGTTTTCAAAATACTTCTACATCACTGGTGTTAAAAAAATACATCTTAAAAGACGTCAGTACTGAGCAGTATTAACAATATACCTGGACAGCATTTTATTTGTCCCCATGATCTCACTCACTTCCATTTAAAACATCCATTAGAAGTCAAATAGAAAAGTCTAAGAAGCTAAATATATTAGGTGTTCAACCACAGCAGTCAGGCTGCACATACAGAAAAGACTGGAAAGAAAAGGAAGCCCCAGCAGATTAGCTTTTCTGCTACTCACCAGGGACCTTGTGTAGAAAATTCAAATAGAAATTACTTATTTCCAATCAACCCTGCCTTTAAAGACCTTTTCTAACCCTAAAGTATCTAGGATTTTTCATAGATGTACTTCTATTTAAGTCTACCAAACTTTATTTCCTAACTTAATACAATCTGTCCAACATTCAAACTTTCTTGGACCCACTATCCCTTTTAAGCCCCGTTTTACAACTGATGACACTTGCAGTCTTCCATTTCTCTTATACTATACGAGAAGGCAGGCCAAACAGCAAGTAAATTTGGTAAATTTATACTCAGCTCTTTTAGAGCTCCTGGGTTAACAAAAAGTAGTTCTACTAACTCACTAGTTTTAATCATTTTGTTCTACCATTTTTTTTACTGATAACCTAGACACAGTTCTCCAGCTTTAAAAAAATAGGTGTGCAATGGGCCTTGTTGCTCTAAAGGGAATACCAGTAAATATACATTAACTTTACAGGTGAATATAGAAATTTCAGACCTACTTGTCCAAAGTAGGGCTTCAGGTTCACAGATACAGAGATGGTTTAACTCTCAGTCTTGAAACCTTGTACACTAACATGCTGTGTTGTTTAAAAAGCTGCTTTTTCCAGAGCTATCCATGTTAAAATACATTATTTCACCTAACTGATGAAAAGTCATTCTGTGAAATGAAAAGGATTTCATCGGCAAGTAGCTTTTAACTTCCGAAGATGACTTTTACCTATTGTGCATAGAATAACACATAATTTAGCTATACTCTTCTCCTGCTCTTCCTCAACCCTGTATCCTGCAAAAGCCAAGAACATCTGTGTGTGCCCACTCATAAGAGGTTTCAAAGACCCAGCCATGCCTCTGGCATAACTCAGCCAAGCCCAGGGCTGAGTGGACAGGTCTCAGCCCCCCGTCAAGCCAGCATAAAGTCTCAAGTCAAGTGCAGTGAGCTGGGTCTGTTATAGGGGAAATAAATACATGTATCCACAAACACTGCCTTATGCCTTCAAAACAATTTCAACATTCAGTTACTTTGAATAAAAAGTCATTCAAATTTTGATTATTTAGCAACTAATTACATGGCATTCCCATTACATTTTCCATAAACATTCCAAAAAGTCACATTATGGCAGTAAGATACAGAAGTTAGTAAAAAAAACATACTGCTGAAATCTGTGAGGAACTGACAATAGGGTCAGAAATGAGATTTGCATGCACTAAACCAAATTAGCTTCTTCCTGTTCTGCTGCTGCAAAATCCACTATCACGCTCTAGTTTGCAACAAGGGAGCTGACTTCTTAGTCTAGACAGAAGTTTTAGAGATCAAATGACAGATAAGTCTTTCTTACTTGGTTTCACTTGTTCACAGGAGTCTTAATTATGCTTCATTTGGGGGGGGAAAAAGAAAATCGCACAAAAAAATGCATCCTTCTGAACCACCTGTCTCCACTGTGTTGCTCAAAGTAAAAGACACCTGTTCTGCCTGGCAACTGGTAAGAACAGGAATTCTTCACAGGTTTGTCATATATGTCACTGACATAACCAACACTTTAGAAAAGCACTTCAAGTAAATTGGAAATTAGGAACAGCTGAAAGGTATATTTTCATTTTAATCTCCCCCAGCTACTAAATCATATATTTGAAGAAACATGAATATTTGAACTAGTAGTTCAAACTAGCTCAAAGTGTTCTCAACAAGTCATTCTCTGACTTAAGACGATGCATTTTTCTTCCAAGAGCTTATTAGATCACAACTACACTTTCACCTCCTCTCTTCCAAGATTCCCTCAGGAGAAAAGCATGTTTGTTGCATTTTCATTTAACCCTCACTCTCAAAGACCACAAATAATATCAGAGTCGGGAGAACTGCTGAAGTACAAAAGAAAGGTTCCCATGGACAGACAGTAATCTCCTCCATTACCTAGAAATTCTTACAATCTGCACAGTTACCAAATTTGAGGTTTAGAAGGAAACCTTTCTAGTAAAACTTGGTAAATTCTAAAATTTCACAGCATGAATATAACATTAAGAATGTCCTTGTCAGGCTTACAGACTTTCGGATTAGGGAGGACCCAGAAAAACTCCATAAACGCATCTGCCTTCCTAAAGCAAAGCGTGAAGATTTCCTTTTTAGCCCTCTCCCCCAGTGCAGATTTCCTGTCATTTGTAACAAACTAGCAGCCACCAAAAGCTGAAGAATAAACCAAAAGTATTAAAATATATTATGTAATTCTCTCCCTTTCTCAGGGAAGAAGTGGGAGGAGTTGGGGGAGGTTAATGCAAAACTTTGGCTTAGCTTCGAATGCTGGTAACCTTGCAAATCATTTAATCCTCCCACGATGGCAGAGCAGCCCATCAGTGGTACGAACAGGGGGAAAGACCAGATTCTTTTCAGGTACACAGTGTCAGATGAAAGAATGATGCAAAAAAGTAAACTAATTATGGTAAAGGAAAAATCCTCACTATGACAGTAGTCACATCCTGGAATAAGCAGTCCCTAGAGGTTGTAGAAGCTCCTGCCTTGGACATGTTCAAAAGTCACCTGAACAAGACCACAGGCAACCTAAACTCAACCCTGTGTTGAGTACTGGTTTGAAACAGATGACTTTCAAGGTCTTCTCCTTACTATCCTTAATACTCTATGGTTTATTAACAGCCCCAACCAGGGCTACATGATGACTGCCACAACCTTTTATGCCTGTACCTGTCCTGTTGATGGAAGCATTTCATGACATTGATAAAATAGTACTGATTCAGATCCACGCTCTTACGAAAACATTTAAAAATCAGCTCACATCTCAGTGGCAGATTTCCTCACCAGAATTTCTTTTTACTTTTCTAAGGGACACTTGGAGGAAGAGGAGGTGCAAGAGTAGCTCTGATCTAATGAGCTCTTGGAAGGAAAACACATATCTTGAGTAAGAGAATGACTTGTTGAGAACATTTTGAGCTGAAACTGCTAGTTCAAACACTCATGCAGGCTGCCCACTCCACACTGAATTCCTCATCATCTGGCTCATATACCCAGTTGCAGCCTGAATAAAAAAAGAGTGATGCCTAACTGGACAAGGCATTCAAATATTCCTCCAGTTATGATTAATAACATTCCTTTGTCAACTACAAAAGAATTTTGCTGTATGAGAAGCACACTTGCAGAAAAGCATAACTGACATACGGTTTGACGTGAGAAGCTATGCCAGATGACAGAGTGCTTACTTGCAAAAATATGCCCCAAAACTGACATCTACCAAATACTCGTATGTGGGTATAAGGAAAGGACAACACACCATCTTAAATTACAGGGCTTAGGTCAGTTCCATGCATTTTCACATTGTCTGCAACATCACATGACATGACAGAGATCCAACAGGAAACACAGAACAGTTATCAAAGCTAAGTATTGCAACCTGTTAATGAAAATTCTGCTGTAATAAGCTGCACACACTATCTGGATGACAAATCAAGGAGCAGGCAAAAATGTCAAATACAAGCTACCGTCTCTCACTTGCTTCAGTATCAATCAGTAGTGTAGATGTATTTTATAGCAAATGTGAAAGCATGCTGAAACTACCTGGAATTGTGAAGCAAGTATTCTCAACACAAGAGCAAGGATTTCACGCTGCTGTAGAAGCACTCAGGAGCCAAGAGCTCAATGATCAGTAACCTGCAGTAATAAAAGCCATCTTACAAAACTCACTGGTAACCATGCCTGTCCCTTTATAATGCAAAGCATGTGCGTGAGAAAAATTAATAAATTGGTATATACTTGGTGCTTCCATCTAAGTGTGAAAACCCCATGCCAGGTTTTGAGGATTTAATGTTTCTGCAAATTAAAAAGAAAAGAGATCTTTTATAATAAATGACTAGCATGTTATGTCAACTTGGTCACTGGAAGAAGGCTCTGAATTAAGTCAAAATAAGATTAACCTGCACCTCAAAGTGCTTCTGCTGCAGATCTGCTTAGACAATTCCCAGACTTGTATGTTAGTCTTGACTTTTTTCACCCTTTTAGGCTTCAAGCAACTTACTTCCAAGAAAAGTCTGAGAGTTTCATTCCCTGTAATAAAGTCTGCAGCACCTCCTTAAATTGAAATTACCACCTTCTTACCACTAAACTCAGAGCAGAAAAAACAGCAGATATATTGAATTAACACCAGTTGATGAGCGGGATAAATAAACTTACAAATGAAAAAGAGGATATCACAGGACTAACCAAACAAATTGAGAATCACTTAAGTCCACTTAAGGAATTGCAAAGGCATAAAGAGAGACATCTAAAAGAAGGTACACAAAAATGTGCTTGCAAATCTGGTATTAGTACAAACTGCAAAGACTAGTTATGCTCATCAATTCAATCTTGGGTCTTTATTACATGAAATTTCATCCTCCTTGACATGGTATTATCAAAATATTGTTTTTACATATTTCACTGCAAGTATTTTCTGAAGTGGAAAATTCCATTTTTATGAAGTTCAGCAGCACATACTTTCTTGCCCAGCAATGTATCTTGAATTATCTTTAAAATGTGAGAACAGCTTTCTTAAGCTCTGTACTGAGTATCAAGTTCTATATCAAAAAATATATTCCTTATCTTCCCCTCAACAGGTTTACAACATAGGAAAAAACCATAACAAATATTATTAAGTCCCAAATAAATAAAATACTGTTTTTACACCAGGCATACTATCAGAACAACTAAAAAGAAAAGAAAAACAAAACTAAAATAAAAGCTATTTAGCTCTGACAGAGATTGATTTATATCATTATCCCACAGATACAAGAGGTGTAAAAAGGACATACTACATCTTAGCAACTTTTCAAGTAACTTCTCTTCTTTTTCTTACTGTAAATCTTCAAAAAAGAATTGGCTATTTAAGTTGAAAATGAACAAAATGTACTATTGTGTAATGAGTCTGGAACACGTTCTCCAGATGTTACTGTTCAAAGACATTTATATAAATCAGAACAAATCCAGGTCTTGCCAAACTGTTCTGGAAGAACCAGGCAAGCAAGCTGCAGAATTCTCCACTTAAATCTATCCAAAGAGAAATTACTTTAACCAAACCCTAGGCTATTTAGGTTTTACTCAATCTACACAGAAGCAGTCATTTTGAACTCTGAATAAAATGCTCCACCCTTAGCTTATGTCCATGATGTCAAAAATTCTGAACTCCTTCCTTCTGCCACATACAATGTTTCAGGAAGGACCAGGACCCGTGTCAAAGAAGCACCATGTTTCTCCAGCAAGCTTGCTGTCTGCTTCTGAAGCATGGAGATAACTTTTTTCTATCTGCTTATACAGTAAAGCCCTAACACTTATGCTACTTCAGGCTGAGCTTTTCCTCCCCCTCATAATAGCATATGGTGATGCTCTAAAAGAATGTAAAAGACACCATGATTATTTTTTTTAAAATTCCACATAAAAACCTTAGAGTGTCTTCCCACCTGTCGAATTAAGACCCAACTACTAGTAGCTTCTGGGAGGCAGAACAGACTGCCTTAATATATTGCATTCCAGCCCATCCAAATTGTGTTCTTATACTTCTTACCCTTGCACTGTAATATATGGGACCACAAGAACAACCAGAATAACCCAGAATCTCCACTGACAGATCTCTGCTCCCTTACCAGTAACATTAAGTGTAGCATACACAATAAAAAATGTCCTGGAATCACTAACAAAAATATTTACAATATAAGTATTTTAAAGTATTTTATGTATTTTGGAGGCAAACTATCAGAATTTTTTTAAAAACAACCCTTTACTATATCTACTTCTATTACCTCAGCTTCAAAAGGTTCTCCCATGATTTCACGCTACTAAAAGCCATCAGGACATTAAGCAGCTTTTGCAAGCACATCCAAACTTCAGCCATAAACCTTCACCAAATACTGTAAAAACATGGGGACAACTCTATCTTCTCACTCATGTTTTCCTCCATAGGCTTTTCACTTAAAACACAGAACTTGCCTTCAGGAGTTTCCTACAGCTAGAGCTCATAGAGTAATATTGTGCTCAAGTAAATACTCGTGTTCAAAGAATGACTACTATTTTTTTAGAAAGGCTGGTGTCCCTTGGGCATGGCTAGGTACAGCCATCTCCTGGCCAAATAAACGAAGACTCCTGAATTGGTTTACTGGACTATAAATAAACGATTCATTTACTGAGAATGAAGTGTTCCCTGAAAACTCACATAGGTGTTTACACCTTAGACACAAGGTCTACAGAATAACAACCAGGGATTACAGTGGATCAGGTGTTGTAAATAAACATTATTGCTGCAAGACAAGCTAGCATTATCATGAGATATAACAAGAGAGCTGTAAGCAACCAGGTTTTACTCAGTAAAACACAAAAGTAAAGTATCCAGTTTTGGATGCCCTATATCCTCCAGCTGCAGCAACCAGAGTTCAGAGAAAACTGACCAATAAAGCAAAGCTTCAAACCAAAATAATAATCCTTCACTGGGAGCATGTGTGTAGGAAAGCCAGAGAAACTTCACCACTGAAGGCTAAAAACAGCCTTTGCCAGCTGATCTGTCCCAAAACATACCCTGTGCTTCAGAGAGAAAATTTTGTAAGGCAGACAGAAAGGAAAGGAAAACAAATATGGAAGTGATAAATAAAATCATTTTTAAAGCATCCAGCTGATTGCTAATGTGGCTAGGTCATCCTGACATAAGGAACATAAGGATACTATTTTCTTTCACAGCTACAACTGTGGTTTCATATGTAGTTCAGTCACTTGCTTTCTGATGTGTTTGAAATTTGCCACAGGGGAAATTTCTGATTCAACTCTCTCTATTCTCACAGGATCCAATACAAGCGTTATCTCTTCTCCTGATGTTTCTTTGTTTCCTGTGATTTATCAATTCGTAAGAAAATATTCTGAACCGACTGAACAGCCAGAAATTACTGTTTACAATCTGCTCCCCATCTACTTCACCCTTTTTTTAAATATATTTTTTATTTTGGAAGAAAATGATCCTAGCAACTATAATTACACTTCTAGCTGCATCAAAATAATAATAGTAATAATAAAGCACAGGGAGGATTGTATTTAAAACAATCCTATAAGCTTGAAAATATTAGGGAAAAAAGAGAATTACATTTCAAGTTACTTGTACATGCCCCTTCCACTCCACACGACAAAACTGAAAAACGAGTAAGGAGAAAAAAAAAGGACGATAATGTATTAACATCTCTAGCCACGTATGTAACTCGGAATTCCTAAAAGGAAATGATCTGAGATTGATTTTGTTTTATCCTACGTATGTATAGGAGTGGCACACAGTTGTTCTTACTGAGTATTATTTTATCAAGTGTCCACCCAGAAGAAAAGCAATTAGTGGCTGCACAGCAGTAGATCAGAAAAAACTTGGGGACTAAATCAGGCCACAAACTGACAGCCAACACTGCATCACCAATAAAGGCAGCAAACATCACTCTAGAACATTTTAGCAATGTTACACAGAAACCTTGGGAAAAGCACTTTGTTCTAATTGACTGTGTTTGAGGGTACCGTAAGCTGCCGCGGGCAGTACATCTCTGTGTGCACCGACAAACAAAAAGAGGTGAATAGCAATAACAGAGAACAAACAGAACAGATAAAAAATAAAAAGCCATGAGTCAAAAACCCTCCAATCAGTGATGGGACATTAATCCAGGAAGGAAGAAACCTATCTTTCTCTCGTTCACTCTGCAATCACACAGAGGATCCCAAACAGCGACAAATGAATCACATGAGCAAATGACAAATTCATTCCAAAACATTTCAAAAGAATAACTGCTGAAAAAAGCATTTCTGCTGTATCTCCACAAAGATCAGCCTTGGTATCTCAGTCAACTCTCTATAGAGTAAGTTCAGAACTACCCAGGGACAGCACTAGGCCAACTCTCTCATACCCTGGGAAAGCATTTGCTTCTGATAGGAGACACCACAGTGACATCCTCCAGGAACTCAGAGAATCTTTTAAACAAAAAGTCCCATTCAAAGTAGTCACATTCTACCTGCATTTGCAAATAGTTGCAAGGGAATTAAAATGGCATTATTCAGGAATTCCCTACTGAAAAGTAAAGGACTCATTTACACTACTCTTTCAGTCAAAAATAATCTTCAGTAGCTCAAAAACTTGTAAAACAATCTACTCAGGCCTCCAAATACTGGTAATCTAACTTACACGGTCACCTAGACTCCCTTGATGGCAAACAGAAGGACATTCCATGACAAGGAACTGCAAGCTGCTGTGCAATAGGGAATTGAGCAGAACCTCAAAAAGTTTGCAAACTTCATCTGTAAAACTGAACATATAAACCCAAAAAAAGTCAGCCTCTACCCAAGCACTGCTATGGGGAAAGACCTGCCAAGCTCACCTTTCTTCTGTTGGACTCTCAGAGTTCTGAGCAAGGACTGATCCTATTCCACATTCTCAAAATATCGAGCTCTGAAATAGTCAGAAAGCTCCTGATCCTTACCCTCGCTAAGGACAATCTTTTGACACGGCAGCAAGTGCACATTAGAGCCTCCCTTCAAGTGCAGGCCAGAACAGCATGAAAGACAAATCACCACAGAGGCCAAATCACACAGAGGCACTTACAGACAAGGAAGCCCTCAAGCTGTAGGTGTTTGGAGGACGGCAGAAAGACCATTCAAGGAAAGTACGATACATATATACACTTCACTTCCCCTGTTTATGTAATTTTCATTTCTTGGCCACAGTAGGATAGAGACGTTTGGGGTTTTTTGGGTTTTTTTTTTTTTTTTTGAGTTACAGAAAAAAAAACCTACCCTAGCAGTCTTCTGAGTGACATTCCTCATTCCTTGTCAATCACTCTTTCTGCTGTTCTTGTTTCTCGGTCTTCACTTCTGTCCACTTTCTCCATTTTTATTTTATTTTTACCTCTGTTTTGTCCTCCCATTTCTTTACCTCCTATCATCTAATTCCTGCCTCTGATCTCCTCCATATTTCTGTCAAGTGGATGATACTGATCTTTACATTTTGCAACTTTATTTCACACTTCAAGCAGAGCAATAGGACATGTATTTCCACTACAAGATCATTGTTTGAAATCCATCTGCAGACTCAAAGACAAACGGACAGCATTTTCCCCAAAGGATTGAAATAATAATGTACTTCCCTTCAAAAAAAATAAAAATTAAAAAATGTCTGCACACATTACCTAGGCTATAAAAATACAGTAGGCAGTTTACATCACACTGCTCTAAAGAGTGGAAACACTTCCAGAGAGCAGGACTATGGAACAGCAGGCATTCCTTATTTTGATAAAGATACTCTAGAGGTTAGAGGATGTAACTTCTGCAAAACAGTGACAATCAAAAACCTGTCAGAGAGTGATGTGGAAGGAGATAAGAAATAAAACATGAATATGCCTTCCAGTGTACAACACTTATTTCCCTTATCTGAAAGGAGCACTCTGCATAAGTATTTCAGAAATTCTACTCATTTTCAGAATTATAAAGTGACAGATTTTTAAGCATTCGACTCAATACCAGAAAACTGGAATCATGTATTTCAGACCTTGACATAAGATGCATAGGAACAAACATACTATCTTTAGTCATACTATCATGGAAATGAAACTTCCACACACTGACTTATTTACATACCATTCCTTAATTAAATATTTTTAAACAAAATTCCTGGTAGCATGTTAAAAACTCATCTGATCAAAAGGTTATATTTATTTCCTTAAAAAGTCAATGAGCTTTCCTTCACTTACTAGTACAGGCCTCTGGCTGTGTTTATGCAACATAACACTGCACTGGGAAAAAAAAAAAGAAGCAGCTTTTATATTTAATGACAAATTTATTCTAAAAGCAGATTTCTGTCTCTCCAGAGAGACTTCAGTAACATCCTGGATAGCAACCAACATCTCTATAATACTACTACCAAGTATTAATATATTAAATTCTTCCTATTATAATATTAGATGATATTTAGACCTCGACCTCTATAAAAGTGCTTAAAAAGGAACTATCAATTTGTATCAAAATAACAACTTACAGGCGTAGACTGCCACCTAGTGATTTTAATTATCTACAAGGAAAAAGAAACTAAACAAATGAAAAAAAATCAGCCTCACTCTTCCAGGATAGGAGAAAAAAAACCCCATTCATTCCTTCATATTTTATATCAACATATAGAAACAACCTCATATTATATTACTTGTACCATCTATTATTAATTTGATGGTAAATTCAGGAGGAGGATGGGGAAAGAGCAAGTGTACTTAATCTTCCCCATAAGATTCATCAGGTTGGTTGGTTGTCCCTTCCATCTGGAATTCCTCCTTATTTTACAAGGAGTCTAGCCTTTTCATAAAACAAGCATTCCATCTAGAACTTATTTAATCTCTGAGACTACACTGATAGGCAGACACAGCCCTGAAAACATTGTATTCTTTCAATTTTTGCACTTTCAGTCTTTTCTGTTTCTCCTCAGCATTGTAACTATATTGTCAGTACATCCTCCAGTTCATCTTTGCCATTCCCTCTTCAGTCACTGCCTGTTTTCTACTGGATTTCACTATCAGTGAAGAAAGAACCTGAGTTACCCGTGTCCTCTTACCTGCCTTACAAAGTTGAATTACCATTCTGTAAATGAGTCCTAAAGTCAGGACCTTATCTTCAGACTCTCCTTCTGTTCAAACTTGTATTTCAGATACATTCAGATCTTCATTTACTTATGGGCACCTCAGCACCATCATAAAGAACTTTTATTTCTCCTGTATATTGGGTTTGCATGGCCAGGTTTTGATAGAAGAGGGAAGGAGCTACAGGGCTGGCTCCTATGAGAAGTTGCCAGAAACTTCCCCTATGTCCAACAGGGCCAGTGTCAGTTGGCTCCAGGACAGACCCACCTCTGGCCAAGGCTGAGCCCATCAGCAATGTCAGTAACACCTCTGTGATAATATATTTAAGAAAGAAACAAAAAAAAGTTGTGGCACAGAAGTGATTGTGCTCACAGAAGAGCACAGTGAAAATATGTGAGAGGAACAGCCCTGCAGACCCCAAGGCCAGTGAAGCAGTACGGGGAGGAGATGCTCCAGGGGCCAAAGCAGAGATTCCTCGGCGGCGCCTAGTGCAGCCCAGGGTGAGGCGGCTGTGCCCCTGCAGCCCATGGAGGTCCATGGGGGAGCAGAGACCCACCTGCAGCCCATGGAGGATTCCACGTCAGAGCACGCGGATGCCCAGAAAAAAAACATTGTAATCCCATGGGAAGCCTGCAGTGGAGCAGGCTTGTGACAGGACCTGAGGCCCTGTGGAGAGAGGAGCCCATACTGGAGTAGCTTTGCTGGCTGGGTTTGTGACCCCACGTGGGACCCACGCTGGAGCATCCTGTTCCTGAAGGACTGCACCTTGTGGAAAGGACTCACGCTGGAGCAGTTCATGAAGAACTGCAGCCCAGTGGAAGGAGTCATGCTGGAGAAGTTCATGGAGAACTGTCTCCAGTGGGAGGGACTCCACGTTGGAAAAGGGAAAGCACTCCTCTTCCTGCGGAAGAAGTGGTGATAGAGATAACAAGTGATGAACTGATCATAACCCCAATTCTCTGTCTCTCTGTGCCACTGGGGGGGAGAAGGAGGTAGAGAATCAAGAGTGAAGTTAAGCCCAGAAAGGAGGAGGGGATAGGGGAACATGTTTTTAAGATTTGTTTTACTTCTCATTATCCTACTCTGATTTTGATTGGTAACAAATTAAACCGATTTCTATAAGTCAACTCTGTTTTGCCCCTGGCAGTAATCAGTTTGTGACCTCTCTATATCCTTATATCAACTCACAAGCCTTTTGTTATATTTTCTCTCACGTGTCCAGTTGAGGAAGAGAGTGATAGAGCAGCTTTGGTGGGTACTGGCCTCCTGCTAGAGTCAAATCACCACATCAAGTCATGCCTTCTCCACCTCCTTCTTTCTCAATCACTATCAGCATCTTCAGTTCACTTTTCACCTAGACTTAAACACCAGAATCTGTAAAACGAACTTTTGATTAATGTAGGAAAACAGCAAAAAGCTTTTCAAATTTTTCCTTCTCTTCTAGCTGACACACTTTTCCTCTAGCAAGTATGAGGCTTGCAATGGTCTGAATGAATGTGAAGAGACAACTTCCTACCTTGTTAATTTGATCTCACCAGCACTTTACACAGTTACCTATTTTACTTTATGATCACATGAAACAAAAGCACTTCTTAGTTTTTCCTCGTTAAATCTATCCTCTTATTCACCCTGGGGAGGTCAATACCCTTTCTGAGCAAATGGCAATACTAGTTTCATTAGTCCTTGTTCAATGTTCATATAAGTACTTCCCCAATTCTCATGTTCCCTCTCATGCTTTAAAGGAGTTCTTTCCAAATATTCCCGAAGTCACATCACAGCTTCCTCAAAAATCTCATTAAAAATCTTTGTTATTATACCCATGAAATAAACCTGATTCTCGCTAGGCTTCTGATGTGCTGTGACTGCAGGTTATCCTCCTAACACAGTGTAAACAGTCCTTTGCACTCCCTCAACAGACCCCCTGTGCTCTGTCAGGGCAGTCAGGGCTGTTACAGAGTCTTTTAACAGCACTAGCACTTTGGAATACACTACCGTAAAATTCTACTACAAAGATTAAATAATCTCTTTCCTTCATTCCAATATTATGTGACTGTCTTACATCAAAAAAAGCATCAAATGACCCTCAAAGCACCACCCTAACAATATAAAGTTTGTCCCTTCTGTCTTTGAAACTGGAGATGTTCACTAAAACCCAAGAGAGTTGCTTATGCAACCATCTGCTCCTGTTACTTATTTCCCAAACAATGTCTTCTGTTGCCTATGTTTCCAGCAACTGGTTGCTGCCTCAGAGGCCTGGTTTTCATATGGAGTCTGGTACACAGAGTCAACATATCACATCAGTTATAGAACTGTAACTCAATCTCAATAAGCTGCAGTAAAGATCATTACTAACAGAAGTTCTATACAAATTATTAGAACATTAATGTGTAAACCAGAGAGTCAGAGAACATCCACATAATAATTGAAGCAGAGAAGCAAGACAACGAAATACGGTTGTGTTTCTGAACCTTCTTTAAAGTATAGTCTTTGTCCTCTCCCTTTTTTTGTTTACTCAAAAAAAGTGGATCTTTGCTCTCCAAGATGGCTGTAACACATCTTTATTAACATTAAGTAGATTTAATCCCTTGCTGCAAAAGGTCCCAGTCATCCCTGTGCCTTGAAGAAAGTAAGCTGCTGAAACTTAATATGTTATAACCTTTTCTCTTTAATAGCCCAGTGGGGGAGTAGCAATTGCAGCAGGGGAGTAGCAATTCCCAAATTAAAGCTGTATCATGTTACCGTCTCCACAACCAGCTCCCAAGACCTGTAAAATGCCATGCACTAAGTAGCCTGCCATGCATGAAACATTGATTTTACAGTTTTCTAGCATTGCAGTAATAGTACTTTTCACAGCAAAATGGGTAAAAAAAAAAAGAGCAGAGATGTTAATATGAAACTGATGTCAGATTTATAAATTAACTTACCATATTTGTCTCGCAAGCCAACTGTACATCTGAAGACTCCACCAAAGGCCACGTCTTCACCAAATATAACTGAAAATAAGAACAGTAGGGGAGGCTAACATTACTCCAACATATCTCACTTTTAAATTATCATGTTTCAAAGGCTTTTATATGAGACACTAACAAAAGTAACACCTAACATTTCATTTCACTTCAAGATTTATCCAGATCTAAGCATTTCTCATGCACAGCTTGACTATAACAAATGAAGAACCAAGGTTAATGAGGAATCAGAACACCAACACAGCTGTCTCAAAACAGAATTCATGAAACTGATTCTGTCAGGCTTTCATTAAACTATCTATTTTTCTGAAATATCCTATAACAACACAGTGTCTAAAACTAAAATAGTAAAATTCCAAAAAGCAATTATATTCAGTCACTAAAGAGTCATTGAAATTAAGCCTTCTGTTTCAACTGGTAAACATTTGCATTCTTCATCCACAGATTTCAATAAACAGAGTGTTTTGAGAACCATCAAATTTAAGTTTTATTCAAAATACCAATCCAATATGAAATTTCAAGCCTTCTCCAAACATACTTGCCAGATCCCTGAAGAGTGACTTCAAAGGAACTCCTCTACAGAAAAGATGACTATTTAATAACTAGGACAGT
This sequence comes from Cnemophilus loriae, assembly GCA_013397755.1. Lineage (NCBI taxonomy): Eukaryota > Metazoa > Chordata > Aves > Passeriformes > Corvidae > Cnemophilus > Cnemophilus loriae. The sequence continues at coordinate 3,769,545 of VZTF01017490.1, read as the reverse complement.
TCTCAGTATTTAACACTGCTATTCTTGTAGTCAATAAAGTTTTATCACTAAAAGTATTTGCCTTTAAAACTTAGCTTCATATCAACTAATCTGTTTTGGGTTTTTTCTTTGAATTTATGGAATAGTTGTATCTAATTTTTCTTAGAACAGTTTTGTTATTTATGTCACAGAAACAAGTATTGCCCATTTCAATTTTTTAAGCATTTAAGATGTGCAGCAGTATCACCAATAGCTGCTTGCATAAACTAGGGTCAGTTCTGATTATTCCCAAATTCTTCAATAGTCTCCATATTCTAAAGAACACAAAATAGTAAGTTAACCTTCTTGCCTTTCAAATATTCTTAATTAAATGAAATAAATTTCTGATTGGAATCACTAAAAGGGATTAACATACTTGTGCTAATCACATCAATGACACCACTTAAAGAGAAATAACTTCTCTAATGATGTAAAATGAATGCGATCATGGGGTGTATGATTGAACTATGTCCCTAGATCACTTCTCTAATTTTTAACAATAATTTGGGGGGATTTTATGTACTTAAAATCTTTGTGAGGCCTTTCTGTTACCATATGGCTCCTTACTTTTGAGCCAGCTGGCATCTACAAAAAATATCTCCATTTAATGCTGGTATCCACAAACTTGAATGGATTTACTCATTTGGTTCAGCCACTGAAATATATTTTCCTGGAGAGATTCTAATTCTCATCAACACAAGTATGAGGATTTCCACACTTAAACAACAATTGCTCAATTCCCATACAACTAAAAACATATGAAGGACATGTATTCTATTGCGAAAAGTCCTAACTAATTCAGTAAGTGCAGTGATTCTGAGAACTCACGTCTGGACTGTAGAACTCCAACACGGTCTTGCAAAGGGCTTTACAAAGACTAAGCCCGGCAAAGCTGAGGAGCAAGACTGGAACCTTAAAGCAACTGGTTCCCTAAAGGCTGAAGATTATATCTGAGTCTAGGTTCCTCCTAGACTAACACTTCCACTTGCTTTTATATGGCTGATTCTACAGAAATGGTAATAAAGTCTGTTCTTGGCCCTACATTACCCTCAGTTGCCTGAGGTTAATCTAATCGAGGTGCATATAACACAGCTGTAGATTGAGAGGGAATGCATACAGGCATAGTACTGGACAGACAACATGGAATTTGTCCTACCAGATTAGACAATTGTTCAGGCTTTAGGCTGAGCAGTGATTCAAGCAGTGCCAAAAAGGGCTACTAATATACCAAAAAGAAAACCCAAAATTACACAAGATGATGCAGTCTTTGCAGCTATGTCCATGGCACGAAGCATCTCTTTCAGATATCATCATCATGCCTTTGTTAGGACAATAGAAGCAAAAGACCTCCTGTTATGTATAAGAATTAAAAGTGGAGTAAATAGTTTTGTGCAAGAGTTTAGGATAAGCCTTTTAAAGCCTACTATAATGAAGTAGCATGTTCCAAGTTCTGAGTTATCCAGACCGCAAAAGCCTAGCAAATCTTACACTACCTATGCACAACAGTGAACAGAAATCAGTAAAGCTATAAATTAATTTTGGAGGGCAAGGAAGAAAGCAGAATGTACAGAGCAAGGAATACATGGTCTCTAAAAAAATACCGGTTTTAGGGAACAGAAAGCTTAAGAAATTTAAAAGTAATGTTTACACTTTTAAAACTCCTATTGCTGGGACTCAAGCTGCCCTTAAGTACAGTTCTCATCAGTAATGCTATAAGTATGTTAAATAACGTATCTTCTGTCCTCATTTTCAAGTGAAATACACAGAGCTAATACAGAAGATACAACTGCATCTTAGACCATAAATCCATTAGCAATCTGTTAATGCAACACATTTTTAAGATTTGAGATCAAAGCATAGAAATAACTTATGAGAAAACTTTAAAGGCCATGAGAAATACATTAAATATTGTACATAGACAGACACACCGAAACACAATTTATATAAAGCAAAACACACTAACAAGTATAAGGTACCTGCAGTTGGATCTTTGGCTAAAGCATTGTCCAAGGCACTTGTTATGGATTGGAAGAGATTCATCTTCTGAGTTTGCCCTGTGTGAAAGTGATCATTCAGCAATTTAATTTGGTTCAAAACACAAAGTACATTAGAAAACCCTGGTGCAAACATGGCTAAAAAATTCACCATCAAAAACAAGATCCCTATTAGGAATATCCAAGATTCATTTGCTGAATAAACTTAAACTATGGAATAGATGGGATTGAGCACTGTATGCTTTGCCTTCCCAAGGACCGTAATTCCAATTTTTTTTTCAAAAAACTATACTCTTGCCTAGAGCAAATGCAGCTTTGCAATGCTCAGTCAAACACTGGGAACAATGACTTCCTTTTCAAAGGAAGAAACAAACATATTATTGTTTTGAGGACTGGGATCCCCCCGCTAAAATTTACCAGATCTCATGAAGTTTACTTCATCATTCTTGAATCACATTTTTTAAAGCTCCAACCTTTCCCATTTACAGACACCTATTGTTATCAGAAGTGTTCTACACCACTGGCCTGCTCTCTACACTGCAGTTAGTAACTGTCTGAAGCATCAAATCTGTACTTCAAAGAAAGAAACCTGGTGCTGAAGTAAAGCAAGCTGTCTTAAAATCTTTGAATTTTAATTAAATCTTCAAACCAAGAAAGGCTAGCAGAGTGCCCTTCTTCATTCCAGCACTACAAGGAGAAACAAGGAGGCCTGAAAGCAAAGATGGACCAAAACAATAGCCTAGTCCTCACTACTGTGACCAATTCAGATTCTCCAAGCAAACAAAATAATTCTTGAAAGAAACCAAGTAAGAAGTTGCCTGGCTGGCATTTGGTAGCTCTTTAACCAGCAAAACCTCTAAGTCATGACTAGAAGCCACAGTCAAGGAAAATGCTCCATACCAACTCACACAGTGTGTAAAATTAAATACATAAATAAGATGGTTAGGTGAAGATCCCACACAAATATAACAGGTGTTAGAATTCAGAAAGAAAAGCTACATTCTTTGTACAGTAGTTACAGTACCTCTCAACAAACGTTCAGCTTCCCTTTCTTCTAAATCGTTAATTAATGTTAGCATTTTTTGTTAAAGACTCGTGTCATGCCACACCTAAGTAGCTGAGTAGCTGCATTCCTACACATTCCTGTGCTTGGTAACTTCACTTGTTACACTTTACATGGCCCTTTAAGGAGAGGAAAATGTGAAAAAAAAAAAATGTTATGGGAACTGTTCAAGTTATACAAACACCCTAACGAGCAAAATTTACCAATTCAAGGGCAAAGTTGGGGAACAGCAGCTGTTTCTCTCTTTCCCAAGTCATCCACATTAGTACTTAGGTTATCTTTTCTACAAGATACCATCCTTCCAGTATTTGATATAAACAAATGGCTATTACTTAAGCTACTGTCAGAAACTCCTCACCATGATAGTTCTAACCTGCTTCTCTTGTTTATAAAACAGGCCTTTGTATCAGCCCACACAGGAAAGGGTGCACTAATTATGTCTTTCAGATTTGAACTGTGAAGTTGGAAAATCACTATCTCAACAATATCAGGATTAATATTGCCATAATTTTATTTCACTTCAACTACTTTTCACAGAATTTCAAAGTGTATTTTAACTCACAGGGAATTAGTTTTCTATTAATAAACGGCAATAACTGGCATGCCACACCAGAGCTTCTTCACATGATCTCAAGCAGGGACCTGCCATACACAAGCTTCACCGTGTGGCACCTCGGATGCCTGTACATCTTTATCACTAACAGAAAAGGTAAAGAAAACTCCCTCTCTGTTTGTCATGATCGAGATGCAACACCAAGGTATCCAACCAAGTAACAAGTTTCCTAGAGGATAGTGAGTTTCATGTGATAGAAACAGCTGTTCTGCAGCTGGCAGGCTTCTTCCAGGAGAACTCAGCACCAGCCATCTGCAGGGATGCATCTCAGAAATCAAAGTCAAACGCCATGCGCCGTTCGTTTCCAAGTTATCTGTGTTTACTCTCAACCATGTGACCACGAGGACGACCTCGAACCTTTCAGCAGACAGCAGTCTTTATTCATCATAGGTTTATTATCACACTCAAAACCTAAGCATGCAATACAAAAACCGGGGATAGATGTCAAGTCAGTAACTGACTGCTAGAAGCTTTTGGAACAGGACAGGGGCCGAGGATGGCCTTGCAGGTCTGAGCACGAGATGGGCCCATCTACCGCAGCTCCTGCTCTGACAGCCCAGAACACTTCGCCACCCCACCGGCGAGGGGGCCTGCGGCATCTCCGGTCCCGCCAGCGGCCCATACGGGCCTTCCCACCCACAGCCCAGGATTTCTGCGGAAAACCCGCGGGTGGAAGTGCCGAGGACACAGCGGGGTCACGCGGCCGTGCAGATGCCTCTGCCGCCTGGGGTCTGACTCGCAGCACCCCACCGGGCCCTCGGCGGGTTCTGCCTGCCTGCCTGCCTCCCATCCCGAATGGGGTTGTTGGCGGCCTCCCCCAAGAAGGCGGCGGCGATAGGGCGGATCCGGAGGCAGAGCGAGGTTGAGGCCGGCCCGCGGGGTGGACCCCGGCCCGGCCGCGCTCTCACCGTACTCGCTGGGCGCCGGGTCCGGCTGGAAAGCGAAGTGCGCGGCGGCCCGGCGGGGGGCGCCCGGCAGCGGGGCCAGGCGGCCCCTGAGCCCGGAGGGGAGCGCCGCGCGCAGCGCCCGCCCCGC
>VZTF01017490.1:3684657-3764735 GCA_013397755.1 Cnemophilus loriae | reverse complement strand
GGGGGGGCGCGGCCTGAGGGGACGGGGTTGGCGGGGGCGCGGCACGCGGCAGCCGTGAGCGGGAGCGCGCCTTGAGGGCGGGAGCGCGCCCTGTACCCGTGCGGCCCCACAGCCGCAGTCTTAGGGACAGGGACGGCCATCGGTACACTCATAGGGGCAGTCACAGCCACACGTGCAGCCGTAGGCACGGCCACAAGCCATGGCCACAGCCATAGGCACAGGCACAGCCATGGCCGCAGTCACAGGCACGGCCACAGGGGCCTCGCTGCCCTCTCGGTGCTGTCACAGTCGCAGGTGAAACCAAAGGCTTCACCTCTCCCCTTAAATTCTTCTCTTTTCTTCCGTTGCAGGGGTTGTCATGTCGCCACCCCAGAATCGACAAATCATAGACTGGTTGGGGTTGGAAGGGACCTTAAAGATGATCTAGTTCCAACAACCTCGCCAGGGATGCCTTTCACTAGGCAGGGTTGCCCAGAGCCCCATGCAACCTGGCTGTGAACGCTTCCAGGGATGGGGCATCCACAGCTTCTCTGGGCCACCTGTTCCAGTGCCTCACCATTCTTGCAGTAAAGAATTTTTTTCCTAATACCCAATCTGAACCTACACTCGTCCAGCTTGAATCCGTTCCCCCTTGTCCTGTCACTATGTGCCCTTGTAAAACTCCATCTTTCTTCTAGACTCTCTTCACAAATATCTGAAATCCTCAAATTCTACCCCAGCAGGTGCCCCAGAAGGGTAGAAAGAATTCAAAGACCTGCAGATATTACCTGTTCCACTCTGTGTCTCAAAACCCGTCTCGACCGCCCATCCAACCTGGCTCCCAGTCTGTCTTATCAATCAACTTTTTCCAAGGTCCTTTCTTCCAAACACTCTTGCTCATACCTTCATTACAATATTGCAGTTATGGTCTTTCATATGCACATATTTTCTTTGTCAGGTTTTATAAAAACATTCTTTCTAATGTTCTCCTTACCCAAGTGACCACCTCACATTCCTTCCGTCATCCAGGTGAATCTTCTTGGTCTACTTCTGCAGCCTACATTTCTTCCTCTGTATGCCCATCCTTGCTGCCTTTTAGTTGTCTCCACATCAATCCTTTCCCTTTTGTCAGTACTTCACACCTTGTCCGTGTGCATGCCTCTTCATCAACCCCTTTAATGCAGCCTCCAATTTATGTGACAAGCTTTGAGTTGTTCTTCCCTGTCTATTTTGATGTTATCTGTAAGACCAACCATGCTGGTTAGCATTTTTACTTTGCTCCAAGAACTCTAACTCAAAACTGTGCCTCAAAGGAAAGGGCTAGAAATTAGAATTATGTATATACGGCATCACCTCTTTCAAGTGAGAGGGGTCATATGTAACGCTGGATGAACAGGGCCTAGTTTAAATACTGGAATATGAGATTTCATATCTAACATAAAATATGTATAACTGTTATGATTAGATTTTTTTTTCTGTCTGAGTTCCAAGCCATTACTGAATATCCTTGTAATGACCACAGTTCCATTTCAGTCAAGACTATTGTTTAATTACGTATTTTGTGGAAAAAAAAAAAAATCATGTTGATTTAGAATTTCTTAATCATTAATCATTTGTACGAAATAAAAGGCTTAATCCTGCTGCTAACTGGGGAGACCATCCATTTGCTCTTTAACATGTCCTTTATCCTTAGAGACTGCTGACAAAGCACTCAAATTTTGAACAATTCATCATGGGATCAAACGAGTTTTAACATATCCCAGTATATCCCAGGGAAGCAAGGCACTATTTAAGTTTCTAAAGGGGGTGAGAATTTTAATAAACAATAGAAAAGCCATCTTTGCAACGAACAAGGAGTATAAATGTCAAACGTTAACGTCGCTTCCAACATTACCTGAAGGCAACGCATAGATTGAAAAAATCTATGGAATTTGAAATTTGGAAGTTTGAAAAGGTTTAGTACCTGGAAAACATCGTAACCATCAAGTGATATTTAATCATGTGATATGTATTGCTAACTGTGGAAGATATTACAAATATCCAAGTTTACTATTCAAATAATTGTGTTTCTTTCAGAAAGCGATGTATCTGAGTAGGAGGAATTTAGCTATATTTCACATCATTGTGGCAAGTTCTGCAAAACTTAAAAATGGAGAGCAATAGTATAGAAAGGAACTACTTTACGTATAAGTCTGTCATCTGTTACTAATATGTCAGTTGTTGGATCTGTGAATTGCTAAACCCATACTATAAACTGTAAGATATATTCTGTTTATGTACAGTTAGTATATGCCATGCTGTGTTATTTAACAAATGTGCTGATGACCTTGTAGGAGACGCTTCAGTGTTCAGCATAGGCAGATAAAGGATACTCCTTCCTTAGTTCAGTGACTCTTGTCTCCTACACCTGGTGATGCATGGAACTTGAAAAGGAAAAGAATGGTCATGTGGCCCAGTGTCTTACAGAGGAAGTTATAGTATTTCTGATGGAAGGGTGGAAAGAAGAAATATCTTCAGTAAAATGTGTTCACCTGCTAGTCAGACCTAGGTGAAAGAGAAAAAAGGTATCTGGAGATATCCTAACACCTAAATTTATATTGCCTCTTGAGTACAAAAGATGGTTTGTCCACATGGCCTTGGATATTTGCACTGGTACTAAAAAAAAAAGGGGCAATCAAAGAGGTTTATTCAAATGTACTTTGGCTGACCAATATTTTAGTGGAGTTTAGTTCCAGCATTTATGTCTTTCCAGCTCTGATGGGGTGATAATTATATCCATGTTGTTGCTGGTATATGTTATGATATTCCAGCAACTTCAATTACATTTTGAAGATATTTTTCTCTTTTGGAAGTTGTTCAGTCACTTAGGGCCGCTTCTGTTAAATCTGTACAGCAGACATTAAGAGCTGAAATCGGCTGCATTCCCCATCTGTGTGTATTAGTCATTTTGCACGTCCTTAGTATTGTTGACAACCATCAAAAAATTCTGGCAGGGATTACTATTATTTGTGAATAATCATGCGGAGCAATTAATGAGGATCTGATGATGATTGCAGACCCTACTGACATAGAGCAAATTATGCCCATATTTATGCCAGCATCAATCAGATGTAACTCTTTTGAAGTCCATGTTGTTGCCGCTGATTGACATGGACCTAATTGTGAGCAAACTGCAATATTGGATTTGGACATTAACATATGGCTCCAAGTCTACTATTCTATTTCAAAATCTCTCAAAATTTTTACATAGCTTGCAGCTGAACCTTAAACTTGTCACATTTCCCAGTAGGTGTTACTTTATTTAAATCACATTTCTGTAGATGATGAAGCATCCAGGCAATTTCTGTTGCATTCCTTCGAGCATAGTTGTTTTCTTGTCACTTCTGTCTGACATGCGACAGTGTTGCTGTAAGTTTTCCTCCCTGCTCTGTGGTTCATGGAAGGAATTTAGTTGCATGTTTCCACCTCAACAGTTGATTAGCTGATTCACCCCCTCTTATAGGAGCTGCTAATAAGCACTTTTGTCACGCTAATCCTAGAGCTTGGCACTACAGCTGTTTTCAAGCTTTGTTTGCTGTCTTCTGTCTTCCTTCTACCCTAATTATTGTCTGCTCTGTCCTTCTTTTTCTGCACTGGTACTTTGGAGCTGTTTTCTCCCATCCCTCCTCCCTCAGACAAATGGGGTTTTTTGCTGATTAGGGACAGGCGTCTCTTTCTTGGATACGTGAAAAGGAGAAGTTGTAGCATTTGGCCTGACTGGTTTTATTATCAGTCCTGTACAGATTAAATGTGGGAATAGAAAGGGTTGTCTTACCCCTAAGAATGAGTAAGACAAACTGAACAAGACCAGAGCAGTAATGGTTTTGATCAACAGGACTTAGAAGTAAATGGTTTCATCTTAGGTAGCATAAATGCCAGGGACCCTTTTGCAGTTTAGCAGAGAAATTATTATTTCACACTTTGATAAAAAGCAGGTCAGGGCAATCTATCTGGAACCAGACAAGCTGTAGGCTGGCAGAGAGCAGAAAAAAAAAGGAAAAGAATCTTTAATGGAGTAGTTTTGTACTCATTTGCGTGCAGTGTCAGAAATCATCCAGTTACTTCTGCCATGTAACCCACCTCTGTGGTAAGACAGTGCTTCCCACTCAGTCTAGAATAGTAACTGTGGGTTTCATCCCCAATTGCTTTTTAGGTTTTTAAACACTGCACACAAGTTGAAGACAGTTCTATTTTAACATTAACATTAATAACATTAAGTGAATCAAGGCTCGAAACTGCAGTGTCTATCCATAGAGACGTTATTCAGCTTTCTTTATACGACATCTCAGTGTTTCATAATTACAGGATGAGAATTCCACCTGTGTTTAATTCAATCAGTTTTAATTGCCTTGAAACTGCAGAGCATATTTAACTCTATTTTCTACTGACTCAATCTAGAAATATCTGTACAGGGAAATGATTTCTAATAGTTGACAGCTCATAATTCTAATGCCAAAAAAAGTCATAATGAAATCCAATTTGTACAAGGAACAGGGATCACATTTTTATCCTGGGGATAGTTAAATGTAGGAACAATTTACCTGAGAACATGCTGGATTCTCATCACTTCCACTCTTCAAATCATAACTAGATTTCTTTGTGGAAGATGTGCTGTAGCTCAAACAAAAGTGTTTGAGGTTCTGTTCACCTTGCCACAGACTGGTCTGCTGATCAGAGTGGGAGCTGTGATCAGTTACAAAAGTAATAAATCTCACCCCATAATGTTAATAGTAATTTCTGAAATTAAACATATAGAATGTGTACTCTACCAGCCACTGAACAAGTCCTACTTCTACCATACAATTTTAGAATATGCTATACTTTTACGTATGGAGACATCAATTTCTGTGCATCACGTGGCCATTTGTTGAGCTAATATCACTAGCCAGAGAAGCAGTATTGCATAAGTCAGTGCAGTATCCAGATTCATGTTTCATTACTGTCAAGTATGAGAAGACTGAAGAGAATTGTATTCAGAGTGTGAATAATCAAAGCTACCCAAAAATAGATCATACTTTAGGGATACCTGTGCTATTAGTTTAGTGAGAGCCAAATCCTATACTCAGCTGTCAGTTTGCCTAAATTTATTCCAAACTGCAAGGGATTTTTTCCTTCCACATACCTCTTCCTTTTAGTTTGACTGTCTGTGCAGTTATAGGATGTTCTAGGTATTTTTTCCTAGCCTAGGTTTCAGGTGTTGGATCACACTCAGATTCTAATGCTGCTTTCATTGGTGGCGCTGGTGTCTGCACCACCGCAGTCACCCACTTACAGCTGTCTTTAAATAAAATAGCTGGTTGTTGTATTTATTATTACTTCTCTTTTCCTTCACCCAATCAATTTTCTTCATCCCAGCAAAAAATGTCTAGGTGCATTTTTTAGTCTTGATATAGAAAGAGTGTATTTTTCTATATTCTCTTTTGACTAAAGATTTTCATCACCACAGAGTACCTGAAAATTCTGTTGGTCACCACTAAGAGAAGGAATGCTTAACACTCATGCAATTTATATGGCTCTGGAAAATCTAGGATGGGTTCAACATTTCTATGCCCCATTCAAAAATGACAACTAGGTTGTGGTAATGTTGTATATTAAAGGTTTCTAACTTTTATATAAAAGATTGTTTCAAATACATATATGTCAAGCTTCTACCTAAGTTTAATTTAGATGAACAGAATATCTTCAAAAAGCTTTTCAGCGGAACCCATATGCAGCATAGGCATTTAATGTAGAAATACAGCTTCACTAAATCACAGAATTTAGACTAATTTAGGCAGCCAGAAATAATAATTCACATTGTTATCCCTAACTTTCATCTTTCTCTATATTTAAAGAAATATATCAAAGTCTATTAGAAATAGCATAAATTGAGAATTGTCTTACTGGTTTGTAATTTTTCATGTATACCATTAGGTGGCAGGGAACAATAAAGATTTAATTGATGAAATACATATGTTGAAATGCAGATCTATCAGATTGTTCTCTCCACCCTTTTTGAATCAGATTTCCTACTGCGAACTGTCAAGAGCTTTGTTTAGCTAATTATTAAATGACTTACTAAGAGGGCTCACTGCTTTCATCAAAACTGCTTCAGATTTCACTTTTGTGCAATCCTTTTGTGAAATAAGAAAAAAAAAAGAAAACAAGGCATATTCATCCACTGAGATTTCTTTAAAAATTAAATATCACCACTGTTGTGTATCTACTAACCTCTGCTTTTGGTCAGGCTAAATCCGACTGCTAGAAGTAGCCCATAGGCCAGTCTAATTCTGTAGGCATTGATAGAAGACAAGAAAGTTTATTATTCTTTTGAGAGCCTTGGTTATAAGGGCTATGCTTTTGTCTGGGTCTAGCTGTAAATATGGATCTTTTACACAGCATAGGTACAAAAGGATTGAACTGACAAAGCTTAGACACCCAGGCTGACAGACAGATGGCTGCAAGTAAGAAGATAGGGAATTTATACTGCCAGCAACTTTTGTGTCTCTAAATCTATCTGGCTGCTGATTTTAGAATTGCAGTGCATGTCGCTGGGGAGAGGGTAGGTGGCAGGAATCACAGGGCAAGACTTGTCTGCTTGATAACTCACTCAATGACTGATGTATGGGAAGTTAATTGCACTACTAGTGACTCTGTAGGAGATAAGGAAATCTATGCTCAGCATTTCCCAGAGATGTGAAATTAAATCCCTTGCAAGAGTAGCCCCTAAAAATTTATTCTTGTTCCCTCAAACTCATCAAGTGGTAGGAACTTTGCCGCAGATGTTGTCACATGTGCTTAACTGGAAAGTCCCACAGCAGATTTTTCCATATGTTTATGTAATAATCTAGTGCCAAAGAAGTACCAATTCCAGAAAATTCTATACATCTGCAGTTTGGCATTCCCATTTGATAAGATAACACCTGAAAGGAAGAGGAGCACAAGAGAGACGTTTTGTTGATTTGTTATTGATTAGTCTGATATGCAGAGAAATTCAGCTCAATGCAGGTTTAACGTGACAGTGACAGTAAAGTGAGTGACAGTAAAGAGACGGAAATTCATTATTCACAGAAAAATGTGTGGTAGCAACTCAGAGAGCTCTTAACAGTGTGTCTCTTTTGTGTCAAGCAATTGCCTCTGGAAGCAAGAAGTCCTTTGTTCCTCCTGTTCAGCCCCGACATTGCCTGAGAACACTGACGGTAACTACACACGCTATAACCTCACTATTTGTGAAGTCTATATGTCTGCTTGAATTAGAATTCAATATTTTTAATCTTAGTCTCTGAGTTTTGGTAACTGTGTTGTATCCACATGGTTCACACATAGGCGATCTTGTGGGAAACTCTCTATCTGAAACAGGAATCTTCAACAATTAAAAATGCCGAACCCAATAACAATGATGGTACCACAAGATGACTTAAGCAACAGATTCTATTAACTTGGATTGCAGAGAATCAGATTCCTTCCAAATGTAAATACTCAATGCCTGTGCACATCACGGTCCCACGGCCACCATGGCTGTCAGCATAAGAGGTGGGTCATCTTCAACAGCAATTTCTTTCCTTCACTAATAATAGCTACAGATTTCAGAAAGCTGCCAAGCAGGATTGAATCTAATTCAACATGCTATTAGCCTTAGCATCTGACAGCAGTATTGGTACTCCCAGTTGATCAGTCTAGCAGTCAATCTATAGATCACCCTACCCTGTTTCTACCTTCCAACTGTGTAGATCATGGACCTCCCAGGAAAGATGCAACATAGCCCTGGAGATCATGGGAGAGGAGCTGCAGTGTGTTAGGATATTGAGCTTGGACCCTGTGTGAAACTAAACAAGCAGTATTTTTTCTGGTGCACTGTGAGTTGTTCAATGATCAAAAATTTTTGTCTTTGAGAGACTGATGAAAAACAGGAGTCACTAAGCAAGTGTGTTTCTCAGAGGGGATTGTGTTCAGTGGGGCTGTGCAGGCTCTCCAAAGGACAGGCTGCTGGGAACAGGTGTGTGCCATGCAATGCAATATGCAATGCAAGCCGTGTGCATATTGCGATTTGCCCCTGGAGTCGGCAGCACACTGTGAGCCCTGGGGTGGATTGCGCATGAATTGTTCTCTGTGTGCACATCCTGATGCTGCTGCTGGGCTTTCACTAGCACAGAGCCTAACGGGACATTGGTTAATGCTGGGATTTGGTCTGGGGCAGTGGTGGTTTACTTATCTTTGTGGGAAAGGGAGGAACAATCATAACAATCAAGCTGATCACTTATTGTGCCTTATATTTTTAAAACCACAGATAAGTAGTATGAAGTATTTGGATCTCCACAAAGGAAAGGTCTTTCCAGTATGCATAATTCAAATGTGGGTTACCATATGCCTGAAGCTAGGAAACACTATTTATATGTTATCAGCCTGTTTTCTTTATGTTTTTCTTTACTGTTTTATCAGAAATATCAAGAGTTGCTTACTCAGCTGAGCCGAAATCCTGAATATTTCTGTTTGTACCTTTGGGCCTTTCATTGTTTTACAATCAGATGTGAAAGTCAGCTCAAGAAGAGGATAAATATGTTCTGAGAGATTGTCGTATTTTGAGAATGTAAGGACCTAAACAAAATTCAGTCTTCCTGGATTTTCCTTAGAATTTACAGTTGTTTGCAAGAGTGGGCGCAACCACCTTTTTGATTTCTCCTAAGCTGTGTCCAAGAGGACAAAGTTCAGCCCCCTTTGCAGGATTTTGCATTTTCCATCTACTTTCTGAGGTGGATATAATAAAGACAAGAACTTGAAAAATCATCTGCCTCAACCCCCTCCCCCCCCCAAAAAAAAAAAGCTGTTGGTGTTCTGCATCTTCTACTTTTTATAGAAAACATCAAACTGTTTGGTTTTGTTTTTCTTGAACTGCCTATATAATAAACTGGAGATTTGTACTTTCCAGTGCTTTCTTTTGAAAAGCCCTCAGTAAACTAAAACATATTTCAGAATCCAAAGAAGGGATAATATTTCACTGTAAAATAGTAGGAAAACCCTTGGTCTGAACTAACTCAGATTAATGAATGAAAACAGTTTCCTTTAAAAGAGGGATCTCAGGCAGGACAGTAGAAACAAGTTAGCTGGAGAAGTCAAAATATCCTGGAGATCAGAAGACCAAAGTGTATTTCCTAGGCATATGATGACTTTGTGAACGCTCATGCTATCTAACATCTTACTCTGTCTTCCTGATAGGCTTCTCACATCACCCAGAAATGAGATTAGTGGAAAGAAAGAAGTACTCTTTCTTAGTACACTTTCCTTAGCATGCTGAAAAGATGATAGCAAGAAGTAGGATGAGATAGAAAACAGGAGTGGTTTTGCTCAGGCCTGAAGATACTGGGATGATTTACATTGCAGCAGAAGAATGCCTAGGGTTGTTTTCCTTCAAATGTGCCAGGAGGTGGTACAAGACCTACTGGTAGTTGCATATGCATTGTCAAAGCTACTGCCTACGACTGCACACATTCAGCGTCTTGTGAAAGACTGTTACAGGCAAGACCAAAGGAAAAATTACTCTTGCAAGCAATGGTCTACCTGCCCAAAACAAACAACAGCAAGGGTGGCTTGTGTAGCAATTTGTAGGAGGAGATCTGAGAATTTTTATCCTTTCTTTAAGGATGGGATCTAGGAAACTAACCTGAAGGGTAAGAGAGGAAGAAGGATGCAGTTGCAAAACAAAAACAACAACAACAAAAAAAAAGACTAACTGATAGAAAAGAAAAAATTGGGAAATTAAGTTGCAGTAATGGAAAGGGATGTGAAAAAGCAGGCAGATGATGGAATGGCAAAAGAGAAAATTAGAGAAGCCAGTTGCAACAGAGGAGAGGGAGATATGGTTGAGATAGCTAAGAGGTGGAGTCTCAAACAGAGCAATGAAACCTTATATGATACTGACATAGAACAGGAAACAAAATGACCTCCAGGTGAAGGAGAAAACAGATGGAAGCAAATCTGAGATTCGCCTCTGTATCAGAGAGATTCATCAAGGAGGCCAAGTGAGCATAATGTTAGCTCGTCAGTCAAAAACCAGAGACTGAGATGTGGACCAGAAGTTACAAACTATCAGAGTAGGGATGGCAGGAGGAGCTTCCAGAGGCAGATGGATAGAGCACACCACTGTTGTCTACAAACATCTTAGCTATCCGACACTTTGAGTGAGAAAAGCTATTTGAATTGATACTGGTAGTAGAAAGAATGTGCATATAATAAAATGTTAGTAATCTAGAATTGGAATTAGAAAGTTTTAGAATTAAGAAGTTCCTAGCCATCAGATCAAGGAAGCTCTGTCCCATTATGCGCTGTCCTATTAGGAACAGGGTATGCAAACACATCCTAGATTATCTTCAGGTGGAGCTTGATAAGTTTGGGGATGCAATCATATACACAATTGATATCCACGATGAGTGAGACCAGATTGGATGTTGTAGGAGGACCTTCCTAGTCCCTGCCCTAATCTTATTTTCCTAATAATGATGCTGTTGACTCATCTATATTGACCAGGACAGGTGCAGACAGACACACATTTGCCTCACTCACTTTCCAAGCCAACTGGATGCCACCCACTTCTGGAATCGGTGTAGCTGGAGTGGCCCAGGGCTGTACCCAAGTTGTTAAATCTGTGCAAATACATGACTTTCAGATCTGAACTGGCTTGCTTTCGCCTAACTTGAAGTGTGGGCGAGGGAGTCCACACCTATCCATACATCAGAGGGCTGTGCAGAGCTCACATGTTCAGTGCCTCAGAGAAGTGTGAAAACTACTTAGATTAGGGATGCGGGGACTGTACAGGATGATGTAGCAGGGCTGAGGGGATTCAAGATCCCAGAAGAAATACAGTATCAACATCTGCCAGTCCAGGGTGCCACAGCAGCATGGTGAGGGGCCACGTGCAACATCTCTGTGGTCGCTTCTGTATGACAATGTGGTATTTGGTAGCAGACTGGTCTGATCCACCACAGTGTGTACCATATCACCAGGAATGACAACTTGCACTTATGTCTCCAGTTGCCCTCCCAGTTGTGCTGAGTTCCTAGACAACACTGCACAGCGGAGATGGTGCCACTGTTCCTCTTGGTTAGAGCATCCCTTCCTTGTCTGTCATCATACTTCATGTCATGCTCCCAGGAGCTGCATTGCTCCTCAACAAATGTGCAACCCCCTGCTCATGCTGCAGTGACCACAGCCATCTACTGCATCAAGTTATGTTCCAGGGCACCAACTGATATTTGTATATTTGGAAGCAAACATTTGTCTGTTACACGTGTGTGACAGATTATTTTTTGTTGCTAATCAGATCCTGATAAGGAAAGATTATTGGGCCCTTCACTGTATGGTCATCTTCAGAAACATCTTTATTTTTCAAACTAGGTTTCCATTTTTCCCTCCTAGTAAAATTCTATGGTTATGAAGTGCGTGCATTGCACTGTTTCCACTGTGACTGAAATGGAACCATTCCCACGCTACTTGAAGCTTTGCATTCTTGGCTCCTGAGATTACTTGCGGATAGCTGTGGCCATGTCTTCCTTTGATGAAGATGTTCTTATCTTAGGTGAGATGTGGAGTGCTTCATCTTGCAACATTTCTGCTACCCGCCCAGGCAGAGAAAGAGAGAGAGAACACAGGAAGAATGACAACTTGTACTTTCAAAATCACAACCTCATAAAGACAACAGTTGATAACAAGCCCAAGCAAAACCAAACTACTGACTCACCCTCCTCTCTCCTAGCCTACTGGGAAGGATTGAGGATTTCTGTACAAATAGCAACCTGGCTTCAATGAAACCCTTTCTTTGTCATTAAAGGAACTGATGCTTTTTTACACTATACATTTGCTGTAGAAACTTGTCTCCATTTTTTCCCCTGAGTCAGGCTGCTTTTATCAGTAGACCTGTGATAGAAAAGGGGCATATATTTCCTTGAGTGCCTCTATTAATATGAAGTAAAGAACTGCACATTTCACATACCTGTACCCTACAACAGTGCCCTGTCTGCAAATAAAATTATGTCCGAGGTTATGACTTGCAAGTGCTTTCTAGCAAAAGTGAAATTTTAGGTTTTGAATGAAATGCATTTGTTTCTACAAAAGAGGTAAGAAAAGCATTCCACAGGAAAAACAAAAAACCCAACCAAACAAAAAAAACCTCCATAGATATCTTGATATAGATAGTATAGATAGGACATAGATTTATAAATTTGATGTTCTATGTGTGCTTTCTTAGGCATTTATGAGCAGGTGAATAAAATCACAGAATTATCTTTGTTTCCAAGCCTATATCAGGTTTTTGTTATTAGAAATACGTTTAGCTGAAAGCATAAGTCCAAAACCTACTCTTTAAAGAAGACCAGGGCTGCAAATCCAAGCATGCCTCTGACATTAATTGGAAGACATTAAAGTTAATATTGCAGGTGCAAACCAGATCCAGACCACTCCTGTATATGCTGTAGAGGTAGGATTAATCTCATTTTTTCCATATGAAAGTTAGGCAGTGAATCTCAAACGGTCAGGTGGGCTCCTTAGCTGTATCAATAGGCAGAGGTAAAGTACTTCATAGTGTGATTCATCCAAAACTAAGGTAGGTGTCTGAGAGAAGGGAGGCATATCTCCCTCAGAGCATGTCCCTCTCAGTGCTCCAGAGAGAGTCCAAGTGACTCTCTTGCAAGACGGATCCCACCACTGGAAATGACATGTTACTTTTGCTACAGGATCACTGCCTTACTTGGGGCTTTCTAAAGCTTGATCTTCAGTATCTTCTCTATTTATCCTTTCCCTGTAGTGTATAGCTTCTCCATTATTTTACTGTGTGCTGCTGAATTTAGCGTAGAACACTGAATTTATTAATTTTCAGTGGGATTCCCTCATGTTCTCGAGTACAGTATTTGTTAGCTCTCTAAAAACACTGATTAAAATCTTCAAAGATGTGTCAAAAGAGAAAGGCATTATTATTACCACTTCTTTTTAACAAAGGAGGAATGAAAAGACCTAGATAAGAGTCAATGAAACCTTCCTGCACTTCAGGTGTGCACAGGCTGATTTTTCAGTGCTTACAGCACTATACATTGTTTTGGAAGTGTGAGACGCAGCCTGTTGTGACCCGGATTGCAACTGTGAGAGCCTACTGACTTCTGCAAACCACTCTTTCCCAGGTCTTGTGTTTGCCACTGTGAAAAGCTATAATCTTTTACTCCAGTTGACACTGTTAGTAGCAGCCTTTTTCTGGGACAATACCACTCTGGAATAATGCCACTTGAATTTATGTGGCTGGCCCACACTCTGTAAAGTGTCATTCATCCAGTTTAACTGTAAGAGCATTGTTTCTGGCGCTGCAGATCCATTTTAATTCAGGTTCTGCTATGATGGTGCTGCAAGGAAAGCAGCTGAGCCTTAGCTGACAGCAGCCTCCTCCATGCACAGTCATAACAAATTCCCACAGCACAGGCCGTTCTTTGCCCCAAGTAAGGCAGGGAGACCTGAGGGGAAACTACAGGAGTTTGTAATCAGGTCATTAAAAGAATTTATGATCATATTCAGAAGGAGGCTGGAGTAAGGTTTCACAAGCAATTTGACTTTACTTTTTCATTCTTGATTTTGCAAATGTAGGTTTCTTCTAACAATTTAAAAATATTGTCATACACTATTTTGAATAAGTCACCAACGGGAGAGGAGAGGTGTCTCTGAGTGAAAGCTCTGCCTGGGTCATCAGCAGCGATAGGTGCTTTATCTGGCACGCTTCCAGCAGCTAAGCTCACACTCTAGGTGATGGCAATACTGTCGTCTCCTGGGCGCTAGAGGGGGATGGATACATGTGCTTCGTTGGTGGATTTCACAGCTGAAGAAACAGTGCTTCTGTTTTCAGTTCCAGAAGCTAAGGAAAGTGGTGACAAACCTTTCTTCATTGCTTCTCTCTCCCTCTCTCTCCCTCTTTCTCTCTCTTTCTTATTTTTCCTGGAGTAGGGATTTTCTGTTGTCATCCTCTTGCCTTCTGTTCTTTTCTATCTCTGCTTCTTCATTCCAACACATTATTTCCTTTGACTTCTAAAGGCTGTCTGGTGCTGTGCCTTTCAACCTTCCAGGGAGAGCTCCTGTTTTTGCTCCTAACCTCTGATCACAATCCCTCACCCCTCCTGTTCCTGCCAGTTTCTTGTGAAGCTTAAATACAGTAAATACTGGTTTTTACTCTGTCCTCAGCAAGACAGTGGGATCTCAGCCCCTTTGAACAGGATACAGAGATTATTACAACTCATGCTCCCTACCTGATCAGGTCTGTTAGATGGGGAATGTTTGGTTACATAGAGCATTAGCTCGAGGTTGTTGAGGTTTTTAACTGCAGGCATACTAAAGAAGATGTGTTTCGTTAAAGACCTGTTGAAGGACTGAATCTTGTATTCAAAGCACAGTGAGGTGAGATCCACGAGTATCAGATCCTATGGGAGTTCCATTTGAAGCCTAGTATTTGCCTTCATGGCAGAAGGTGAAGTCATCTTGAAAACCCAAGACGTTGACCACAATCTTCCCTGTGGAGCACTAGGCATTCTTTTCAGACAGCTGATTACATAGACATACACCAGGCTAAAAGAATCGTCAGCAAATACAGCATTGTCTTCCAGGGGAGCCACGCCATGGAAACTTGTTGGCATCATGCCCTCCAGTTCAAGGAGAGCTGAGTCGAAGCTGTTGTATATCGTGTAGATAAAGTCAAAGACCTTGAACAGATTTTGATAAGAAATACAGCTGTGAGCCGAGACTGTCTGGTGTGCTCTCTCATTAGCTTGAAATTCAGGCTACAGAACCATGAACCATGTCCCGGGTTCAGGTTGTTGGTGAGTCATTAAGCAGGCCTTTGACTTATGAAGGTAAGCTGGATTCCACATAGAAATGAGCTCTGTTAATAAGTTCCTTCTGTCCCTCTCTCCTCCATATTTTTGTTTGGCCTTTTTGCTCCTCTCTCTAAACCCCCATGACTGTTTCTCATTTTATGTATTTTCTGTACATTTTACCTCTTTCTGAAATTCCTCACTCTTCCCACTGAGCTAAGGGTATTTCTTCCCCTCTCTGCACTCTTCACACCAGCAGTGGGAGCACTGAGATGAGAGCGTAGCTCTTCTTCCTCTTTCAATTGCAGAAGCTGCTGCATGTGCAAGGCCAGCTGAGCCCTACTCCTTCCTGCACTGTCTCGGTGCAAGTGGAGCAACCCTAGCAGAGGTAGAAGCTTATAGGACTTGGGAGGTGCTTGAACTCGTACATCTGCTACCAAATGATACTGTAGATACCACATGTACAAATGCCAGTTTTGGATGTATTCTGCTTGCTTAAATCTTAAGAAGAACAGAGAAAAAGCAAATGCCTGGAACTAATGTTTTCATTCAGCATTGCAAACAACTAACCATGGGATATCCTGTTACCTTGCACCGGCTGCTCTGTGGCAGTACTACTGAACCATTTTAACAAAAGAAAAGCTACTGAAAACTTCTACTCTGAGGGCTTTCCATGGAAAATATCAGTCCAAAAATCTTCAGTTCTGAAAGGTTTATTTAGCTTAGGGACATAGGAAGGTGAGTTGTGTTTAGTGTAGAGATTGTGACTTCCGTGATCACTACTACCCAGGGGCTTAGTTGGTTTGTTTTGTTTGGGGTTTGCTTTTTCCCCTTTATTTTTGCAATTTACTCCTCAATTAACAAAGTGAAGGAAAAATGTGTGTTCTTTTGTCAAAACTAGTAGCTACTAAACTATTATTATTATTTAAGCTTCTTTTTTCCTTAGTTGTTTGACTTTTAGAAATCCTTTCAACATCCGTTGCTGTTGATGTGCATTTGTAAATATATATATATAGATATAGATACACAAGTTCTCTTTCCTTTGACTTTAGCTTGACATTCTAAGGAATTCTAAGCTATTGTACTTTTTGTTGTCCTGTCTGTCTACCTGTCTGTCAGCCCCCACTTGGTGAATTTGAGCCCCCTTGCCAAGCAAAACAAGCGAGTCCAACCATACTAGGTTGGACTCACTACTGAAAAAACTCAGAAATTAATTCCCTTAAGTTTCATGGAAACCACTGGGACAGAAGTGGGACAGGAAATGGATACAAATAGCTTCCCCTATTGCAGCTAAAGTATAAGCTCAATGTTTTTTTCATCCTGACAGATGGCCAGTCAGCACACACATCGCTTGGCGCCCACCCCAACATGTGCTGCCTCTTCTCCAGCCAGACGGGTAGGAGACAGAGACATTTTTGGGGCATGCCATAGTGCATTTGGAGGTGGAGACGTGGAACTCTTGCAGTGAGAGATGTAGGAACAGATTGTACACATCTGTAGGAAACCATATTTTAGCATTTCTGCTGTCCAAGGAATATCTGACATCTGTTTGGAAGGGAGTGAGGGTAATTATGAAAGGGTACAGGGAGGGCTAAAGGGAAAAGGTCTTAAAAGTGTAGGAAACTGGGCTACATTACTTCTGCCGCTTATGGCATGACACAGTAACTTTCAGCCTTTGTTATTCCCATTCTGGAAACAATCCTGAACAACAGCTTTTGTCCAGTGAAAAAATTTTTGATGCACGTTGTTTAGTTCCTTAGTTAGGGAAGGACTTTGTATATAATGGGAGAGGGATTTAATGCCCACAGTTTGCTGCAAGACTTAGAAAAGAACTTACAAGAAAGCAGTTAGTAAGGGGAACCTCCATCCAGGAATTACAGCCAAGGACTAGAGTTCTCAGTGGAACAGAAAAAGGGTTGGGATCAGAGACTGACAAGGAAAAGGAAGGATTTATACTGATTTTACCATTGACCAGCCTTTTATGTATCTATATTCAACTGAATAAAATTTACCATTGCCCCTGTTCCTTAAAGCCAAAAGCATATAGTACAAACAGCTGTAAAAATGCTCACTAGAGATAATACAGTTGAACCTAGCACAACTGGAAAGTATGCTGGTGCTCCTAGACAATCTTTAAATACTTAGACTAAGGTTAAAGCACACAGTATCATGAAATGCTTAGTTTTCTCTGCTTTTAATTCTAAAATGTTACAAAATTACTTCATCGTTGAAGCATATATGGCTTACAAATATGCATCAAGGATTTGTTTGAAATGTATTTATTTAGCTCATAATATTCTCTCATCTCTTCAAAATTAAATATTTAAGCACTCAGATGTCATTTGTTTTCAAAGCCAGTCTGGCTTGATATATAGGGTTTCTATGAGTAGTACATTTAGGGTGGCCTCTCCTAGGATGGGCCTGAAGAAGAGCTCTTCAATAGCGTCTGCATCAATGTCTCGAAGAGACGTGATTAGCTGAAGAATCCAAGCAAACCTGACGAGGCTTCCATGGAACATTGTTGAGATTAACTCCATCAGGGCTTTTTGAGCTTCCTGCTGCAGTGTTTGTACATAAGGGAGACATTTCAGGACACGACATTCTGTCAAAACAAAAAGTAAAATAACAAATCCTGAGTAAACACTTCTGTTCTGTGCCCTTCGTAATGATGGGTGTCTGGATTTCTGGCTTATAGCACTACTTTCTCTATAGAAAAAAATAAACACTTTCTAAACATACTTTATGGAAAAAGAAGGTGTGCGTAGCTCAATAATTTGAATGAGCATTGGGCAGCACTGTAAGCACATTGGAATCTAGCCCATTACATTAGAATTACATTCAAAATTACATTTGAAAAAAGCAGGTAATTTTCACTCAGTAGAGATGGAGAAAAAGTTTTGCAGTGTTGTCTACCCACCAAATGGTGCTGAGATAGTAGTCTGGGCAGGTGGAAATATTCCATCGCTAATCTACCCTACCTAGGTAACATCAGGAGATGGAGATGATGGTTTGGAGCAGTAAGCAGGCTCACAGCCTGAAGACTTAGGTTTCCAGGGTACCCAGCCCCATCTCCGCCCTACTGTTGCCTCTGCTTACTAGACTAAGCTGGGGCACTGTGGTTCACCATACTATCTAGGTATCTTCATTTACAGTCTAAAAAGAGCAAGAGGAGTGCCTCAGCCATTTCTGAAGATGGAGAGGTCTTTGCCCTGTAGAGTCATGGCCTTGAGGCTCAGTCACGTACCTCCCATAGCATGTGACCTGCTGGCTCACTGAGGGTGTTTGTGGTGCCAGAACTCAGTGCTATGGACACCCTGTGCTCGTCCTTTGCCTCTGGAGGAATTGCCTTGTCACGTAGCTCTCAGCATGTTGCCTCCTGTCCTCACTCTCTAAAGAGAACAATATCTTTGCTGTCCTAGAATTGTTGCAGTCTGGACAGAGGGTAGAACACACTATTTGGCATTTTGTACAGTGGCTGACTCCATACCTCCCTGGAACAGAATCTGAATAGCTTACACCAGGGAGCGTTTCACACAGGATCATTCATTTAAGCATGGGAAGTTCGCCATTCTTGCCTAGTGCCCTGTACTAGGGCAAAACCAACCTGGTTGGGTTTTCTTCAGTCTGTAACTGGCTGACTGTTGTCAGCCTTCAGCAACTCTCTTCTTCCTAGACATCACTGCCAGAGGAGAAGAAGCCTCAGCCAAACCTGCAACCAGGCTAGCCAGAAATGAAGAGTTTGGAAAAGTCATCATCTCCCCCAGGATTACCAGCAGCTGCAAGCTGTGAGGATGATTCCAAATGTTAGATTTTTCGTGGAAAGGAAATTATCAGGATTTTGTGGATTCAGGATGAATTTGCAATAGTTTATATCCCTTCAAATATGCTTAGTTTCCCCATTTGGCCTTCTTTTATATGTAACCAAACACTGGTTTTAATTTACATATGATGAGACAGTTCTTGTTCTGAGATCTGTTGTAATAATATTCAGTCAAACACATGTTTCCAGCTGAACTGTAAACCTCTTAAGAGTATCTTTTTTTTAACAGAAGCCCTGTCACAGCCTTGATGGAGTTTTTGAATATATACGTGTACATAAATATGTGTATCTATGGCACTGATATAATAACAGCACTGTTTTTCACTGTTCCCATCTCTTCACTGTGCAGTCCCAATTGCTCTTCAGACAACTGTCAGAAACGTAAGAATGTTTTCACCTCACTGTGTGCTGTTCCTGTGTTGCAGAACAGTCCTACCTGCTTCTTCCTTTGACTTACTGCCTGTGTCCCAGTAGAGAAGGCCTTGCAGCTGGACCCTTCACCCACTGAGACCACTCCAAAGCCACCCAGCCAAAGATACCCTGGGAAGAGCAGGGATGCCAATATGTTCTGGAGAGTCTGGATTCTGTTGATGCAAGGTGCTGGTTTTGCCTTGGGGGCTGGGTGCGCAATTTCTTCTTTGCAGATTCTTGCTGGCCCAGATGTGGTCAATCGGTAACCCAGCCAGGGCCTCCCACACAGAGGTGATGCACAGATTCTCTCGTTGTTTCCAGCTCTGAGGCCCTCAGCATAAGAAGCACATGGATCTGCTGGAGTGACTCCAGAGGAGGGCCCTGAAGATGATCAGAGGGCTACAGCACCTCTCCTATGGACACAGGCTGACAGAGCTGGGGTTGTTCAGCCTGGAGAAGAGGAGGCTTTGGAAAGTCCTTATAGCAGCCTTCCAGTACCTAAAGATGGTTTCCAAGAAAGCTGGACAGAGACTTTTTACAAGGGCCTGTGGTGATAGGTGGTAGGGGATAGGGGAAGGGGGAATGGCCTTGAACTGAAAGAAGGTAGGTAGGCTTATGTCAGATGTGTAGGCAGAAATCCTTCACTGTGAGAGTGGTGAGGCACTGGAACAGCTTTCCCAGAGATGTTGGGACTGCCACAGCCCTAGAAGTTGGCCAGAAGGCGAGGCTGGATGGGGCTTTGAGGAACCTGGTCTAGTGGAAGGTGTCCCTCCCAATGGAAGGGGGTTGGACTAGATGATCTTTAGGGTCCCTTCCAACCCAAACCATTCTATGATTCTAGTAGGAGGATCTACACTCCATCGTGCTGCCTGCCACCCTCTTGCCAAAGGGACTTTTCTAATGATAGTAAGCATAATGTCTGTGCCACAAGAGATCACTCAGGGTACAAGCAAAGCTTTGCTTGGTTGTCATGCTTCTTATCTAAGTGATGGCTGCTAGAGCTGCATGCCTGGATGTCCTGTTGAACTCAAGCTCATGACCCAGCTCTGGACTGCTCTGTACCTGGCCCTTCCCCATTGCTTCAGTCAGTTTTAACAGAAGTAAAACATTAAGGGTGGTCATGAGCTACTCCACAATCCAGGGGAGAGTTTACCATTGACACTGCTGGTGGCTTCCTGAAATCCTTTTAGAACTGAGGACTGCAAAAATATTAACATTTTGCCAAACATCAAGCCAAAATTTGAAAAGTTTGAAAATGTCTTGCAAATACGTAGAAAACATTTTCTGAGTTTGGCGGAAAGTGTTGAAAAACTATTAAAAGTAGTAGTTGTAAAACAACAGCTGTACAGATTTGTTTGCAGCAAAAGGTGTTTTGGGCTGTGTATAAACCCTGAGTGAGTACCCGTTTCAGCCCAGAGTTAGATGGTGACTCTGTCTTTCATATGGAATCAATCTAAGCTTAACTGAAGTTCTCCAGGTTGCCTTCTGCAGCTCGTGGAGAAATATTCCAGAGAATAGGGTCATCCCACCTAAGAGCTGAGTGACATTCCTGAAGCTGTGGAATGTGTCTGCAGACGGTATCAAGGGCTGCTGGCTCTCTCTTGCAGCACCCTGGGGAAGCAGCAGGCCTTAGAAGGCACAAATCCAGAACATAACCCTGCTTCTGCTACTTTCTCCTTAAGTGAAAATTGCATTCTACCCACAGAGACAATAAAAATGCCAGCTAGTTAAATTGTGTAAGATGCTGCAGATGAGGCCTTTCTCCTCTTATCATCCCCCTGGATATAACCGGTGGTTTCTTTCAGCCTGATTTTATTGTGAAAAAGGATTGCACTGAAACGAACTCTTCTGGTTTGATGCTATGGCATAGACACTCAAGGCAATACCAAGCATCTGGATGACATTACACCTCAAGAATCAGAATTTGAATCCCATTGGAAACAAATATAAAGTCACACAGCCTTTGAGCAGCCTATAAACCATCCACCACAAGAAATATAATGGAATAACTGAAGCATTCAAGTATCCTTTTGGTGCAGTCCCAAGTATAGCACACTGCTGACAGTGCAGCCAACAGCAGTGATTGCTGTGGAAGGAGCTGGGGATCTGAGCCAGAGCAGGCTGGAGTCAATAAGTCTTTCCATTTATTTAATGTACTTAGAGCTCAGCTTTTAATGACTCATGCACTCCATGGTGCTGACCGAGGCAACCTTCCTTACTAAGGAGCCTGAACTTGGCACCAGAAGTGAGAGGATGCAATCAGTAGTCTTAGTTTGCTCGGTGACTGCTGTCCCAGGCTTTGAATGTAGAGATACTAAATTGTATAAATAAAGGATATAAATAAATAAAAGCTGTGTCACCTCAACACAGCATCCTTTTTGCCTCACTGATGAAAATCAGATGGTTATTTTATCTTCTCCACTGTTCTTGTTCCTGAGGAAGCCTTTGTTAAACCACTTCTAAAGCTCACATCACATACCCATGTACCATCTCTCCTTTGCTGTGAAATGAGGGTGAGGCTGCTGTATTGTCTTTGAACTGGAAATCAGTTTGAAATGATACAGTTAATTCTTTATGACTTAAAATTTGTCTAATAGAGATTGTTTTGGCTTACAGTGGGTGACCTACTGCACATATCCAAGGAACCGAAATAAATCACGTCAGGCAGAAAAACCATTAAATCATGGAATACAGGTTTTTGAGAACATCTAACTACATTCATAGAAAAGAGTAAAAACTAAACATTTGTCTATATGTAAATAAAAATGTCAAATATCTTTCTAGGCACATAATCATCTGTGTAATTTCTGGGAGGACTTACCAGAATTAAAAAGAATAATTCCTTTAAGATAGGCATATTCTTTTGCACTTATGTCCAGGTCCCAGAATTTCCACAATAAATTCTTCATCTTCTGAGCTTCTGCTAGAGATGCTCCTGCTGACGAGGTGGCCAGTTCATTCATAGCTGTCAAAGACTGATTGAGGAGGATTTTTTTCAATAAACTACTGGCTGGAATCTCTCTCAGGTCAAAATCCACCCCTTCTTGTGCCATGCCCAGGACAAAAAGAGGGACCCAGTTCTGTTGTATGAGGACAAACTGATCCTCCCAAGGCATGTGATAAAAAGAAGGTAAGTTTCTAATAAAAGTTGAAGTCTTCAACAGCACTTCAGAAGCTCTTCTGCATGTGGCTTCTGGTGTTCTCAGGACAGCTCTTCTCCTGTCCAAACAAGGGCAGCCCTTGCTTCCTATGGAGCAGTGAGGACTGCAATGCTGCTGGTGCCACTTGGTCTCACTTCCATGCTCTTCGTTAAGGATCTGGTACAGGATGCTTTTAGAATGGTGTGTCTCACACTGACATTTCCCAAATTTCTCAGCTGGGGTCTTGGTAGCCATGGAGGCTACACAGAGTTCCCTGTGGCAGGAAGCAGCATATCTGGAGCTATGCGTCAGCAGCAGGGGAGGGCATTTCTGCCACACAGGGCAGCGCTGTGTGGTTATATACACATGGGCAGGTGTTGAAGAGTAATATGACCCTGATCCATAAGGTTACCTTGAACTTTACTTGCACCAGTGCATTTCAAAAGAGGCGTGGCTGCAGGCTGCTGGTATCCCTGGGCTGCTGCAGCCCCAGGGGAGTGGGTGGCATGGGACAGTCCTGGGGATGGAAATCCCCATTACCGGATCAATCCCATTACCGGATTCCCGTTAATTTCACAATTACCTCATGTTTCTGTGAGATTTGAGGGAAACTTCAGAGAAGGTGAGCTGTTGGAGCTCGTGACAGTGTTCTCTCTTGCATTTCACAAGTGATAACTTCAAACACAGAATATGAGGGCTTAGAGTCATAGAATTGATTAGGCTGGAAAAGGCCTTTCAGATCATTGAGTCCAGCCATCAACCCAGCACTGCCAAGTCTACCACTAAACCTTGTCCTCAATTGCCACATTTACATGCTTTTAAGTGCCTCTGGGAATGGTGACTCAACTACTTCCATGGGTAGCCTGGGCATCTGGCCATCTATGTAGAACAAGACGACACAAGACGTCCAGTACAGTTTCCTCCTTAACTTCAGAATATTTCTCCCAGACAGGCTGTGTAATTAAATTTTCCTCATAGAAACTGATGAAGAAAACATGGCAATTCATACTGCTGTACTTGTGACCTTTTGTAGCAGCTCAAGAGCTGAAGGACTGAATTGTCAGGACTCTTCAGTCAACATCAGGGAACACTAAATAGCAGGAATGAAAGGAACTCAGACTTAATAAGAAGAAATTGATACTTTGAGTTTTTGTTACTTCACCCTCTCTTGCTTGCTCTTATACAGGGGGAAAGGTACTAAGCTTTTTTCACCAAGCATAATGTTTATGCATTCCTACCATGTGGGCTCTTAGCATGTCTTAGCAAAAACTGAGCATTAAAAACAACAGCTTGAAGGCCTTCATCTGCCAGATCTCCAAGCCTTTGGCATGTAAAGTGCCCCCCCCCTCCCCCCATCAGATGTGTATCTGCAAATTTGTGTTTTGCTACAACAGGTTTGTTTTTTCCCATACTGGGCGATTTTAAAATTTACATTTATTTACCTCTTCATGATATTTATGCGGCAAAATTTTCCCCTTCTGAGGAGACAAAAAGTGGAGGAAGAGATGACTGCTCTGAAGTTGAGAAATTTAGGAGTGTAGTGCTGCTGAGGTGAAGCTACTACTAACTGCTGTCCAGATCCAGGGCACACCCAGCACTGAGTACCTGGTGGGATTTGCTTGTCCACCTCGCCATTCATTCAACAGCTCCCTGCCGCTGCCCATTGCCAGGGTATCAAAGAGCTTTTTAGGTTAAATGGCACAGCAACAGAGAAGTCTCCAGGAAGTCCCTAGAAAGTCCCATCCATCTTATTCATGATGTAAAATTCAAGCTGGGCTGAGGTTCAATGGAATGAACTGCAGTTACAGGGCTATTGCCATCTGAAGTTCAGTGTGAATTACATTGATTGGCTAATGGCTGTACTAGAAAGAGAGACTGAGCTTACTAAAATCATTCTTGCAAAGTGCTTGCTTGTGAAAAGAAGTTCTGTCTCTTAACTGCTGGTGAGCGTGGTGGTGTTTCAGTAACCTAGGCAGCAGAGTTCTGAGCAACCCAGCTCCTCTGCTCCAAGAGCAACATCTCATGGTTAACCATTTCACTCTCTTGGTTCATGTCATTATTTCACAGCTCCTATTAACTGTGCTTATGAAAATTCTACTTCAGATTAAATTGGTTCTTTTCCTACTTTTTTTTCCTTCTGAGGTCTGCATCAGTCATATACAGAGTCCAGATGTGAACAACATATGGCATTGGATACTATTTCTATTTATCATCATTTATTTCCTTTGATTGTGTATAGATCTAAGAGGCAGAAGAAAATTATATTTCTTTCTATCAGAAATTCCTGGTGTGTATATATATATAAATACATAATTATATGATATATAATAGCTTTATGGCTATTTACCGAAAATAAGAGTAAAGGTCACTGCCTCAGTATGACTGCCTAGGACACGTTATGCTTTATCAGCTTTCCTGAGAAAATGATTACTTAGAATTATGAGTCAATACTGAATTGCAGGTGAAACTGATCCTGCTCATCCTGATTCAAAATTGCCTGAAATTAACTTCCTGCGTGACCCGATTTTCTCAAAGGTAGAGGACCAGCAGCCAAATTTAGCTCTATACTCATAAATTAGGCAACAGTTAATTTTTCTTTCTAAATCTTACCTATAGAATGGTTGCAGCCACATGCACCTAGATATAAAGCATCTAAGTCTTGGTGCTACAGTAGCGATGCTTCATACTTTCAAATGTTAAGGAAGCACACAATACAAAATCCATTTTTTTGATATGATAAATTTCCATGGTCTTTTATCTATTTTAGCCTTCTCCAGCACTCTGGCTTGAGGACAATAAGACACAGTCACATCAGTGTTATTGTTTTCTGTTTTGCATTTATATATTTTTTCAACCTAGAAGACACCCACATCCACAAATACCCACTGCCACCACATTCTCTCTGAAACCATCAGAATTGCTTCTCAGGCACAAGTGTCACCATTTGGACAACAACACAGTGTGTCCTAAGTCCACACACAAAATTAAAAGAACTCAAAGATAGCTGGTTTAGATTAGGTATATGGAAGGAATTCTTTACAGTGAGTGACTGCAATTCTTTACTGTGAGTGACACTTTACAAGTGAGGCACTTGTGAGGCACTGGCAGAGGTTGCCCGGAGAAGCTGTGGATGTCCCATCACTGGGAGTGTTCAAGGCCAGGTTAGCCAGGGCTTTGAGCAACCTGGTCAGTGGAAGGTGTCCCCTGCACATGGCAGAAGGGTTGGAACAAAATATCTTTAAGGTCTCCTCCAACCCAAGCCATCCTATGACTCTGATTGCTGCAGATGGCTCTTTTATATTCACACCATTGATGGGAATTAAAATAATAAATATCTCATTGGGTCCAAACAAATAGACATGTACTATTTTTGGCTCATAGTCCATAGCATTAATTCACCTAATGGAATACTTGGAAGTCTGAAGAGACTTGTCAGATAATAGAGGAGCTTACATGGCAATCTTATCCTTACCTTGGCAGTAGCCAAACACGAATCTTTCAGGAAGAGTATAAGACTCTTCTCATGGCTATTTTTCTTGCCTTCAGTAATTTGCAGCTTAGGGAAATCCTGAACCAGAATGATTTTATGCATTTAATAACTTTCAATTAATTGCTAACCTATGCTCTTATGCAGTCTGCTCCCAAACCCACATGAAGATGCACATCAGCCTATGTCAAGGAGCTCTGTGGATGCCTGTGAGACAAAACTTGATCAAACTTGACACTTACTGGATCTGGTACTTCTTGCTCTTTTACTGGGGAGAAAAAAAGGGAATCAATCAATCCCTATTGACCCTCTATAGCTTGCTGTATTTTATAAATCTACTATTGTTTCATATGGGCTATAAGAAGGAAATGCCTTCCCAGGAAACTGACAGCAGCCTTTCTGGTGTCACACCAGGTTGATATATGCACATTTTCCTGGATTCAGTGACCTCTTGTCTCTCTGGTCTCACTTGCAAACATTTAATTGGCCTGTAAACATCCATATGACATCAGAACAGGAATCTCTAGAAGTTTAATACACCTCGTTTTCTGGGAGGAGTTGGGTGAATTCTGTGTCACTGGTACTTTTGAGGACTGCTGACCTCTCTAACAGCCTTAACATAGGAGACAGTAATAAAACAATTATCTTTCTAGAAGGGTTCCATTTCCTCCATCTTTCTTGAGCAATAAAGGCATTCATTTCTCAGCTAGAGAAACCAAGAGCTACCATTCAGTCTGCCAGCTTTGACTAGGCAGATACTGGGAAATATCAGGCCCACGTCAAAGCCTGCTCAGCTTTTAAACAAGCTTTGGAACAGTGTCTTTAGCTTATGAGAATACCATGGTTAAGTAGGATTTGGCCCTTTTATCTGAAGCAAGTCTACATAAATAATGAATCCAGTTAATTTAAACATGTTCAGCCTATCTTAAAGCTCAAGTGACTGAGGGTAAGCATGTGCTTAAAATTCTTTGGTTGGTTATGTCTGCTAAAATCAGCATCTTTTTGATGATAGCCATTTGAATAAAAGTAGCAAATTAACAGAGAGGCAGCTGCCCTGCAGTGAAATGTTGTCTATCACTGAAACTAGGCCTGTTTTAAATTTGCTTCTGGTCACTGAGCTAGATAGAAGGCAAGTGTCTCTGAACTTCTGCCCCAAACCTTGATGTGAAACAGGAATTCTGAGAAGCCCCCTCCCTAAAAACCTATTCAAGACATATATATTTAACTCATATCTTGCTGTTCTTTGTTTCAAGAAACCTTGGAGTAGCATTTAAAGTGACTTTTTGGCAGGTGCTGCTCACTAGCTCAAGTAGGGGGAGTGTTTATCTTCATTTTAAACCAAGGACGTTTTGTTAGAGACATTATGCTGCCTGGCCATACCTCAGCTGTTGCAAATGTGAATGCAAACATGTGCCATCTGGAGCTATAACCAAATACAAGACTAAAATATTAGTACAGAAAGCAAATAACAGCTCAGCGGTGCTCCTCAGGCAGAAGACGAGATGACACAGGAACATATTTCTTAACTCTTCAGTTTCTTATAAATCTAAAGAAGCAATTGATTTCTTTGCATACATATGCGTAAATAAACCCAAAAGGGCTCTTTGTGTTGTTTAAGCAAGCAAAGAAACAAACAACTAAAACAACAAACAAACAAGCAAAAACTAACAAATCCAGCTGGATAAATGAACTCTTTCCACGATTTTTTAATAGCTCTAACCTGTCTCACAGTAACATGGCGTCAGAGCCTTCCTCATCACTTTGCACACCATAGCAGGTGTGCTGCTTCTGGGACATTTCTCCCTTGGTGACAGGTAAGGGATTGGTTTAAGTCGTGTTTGGAAATGGGCATGAATCTGAAGACATTAATATCTTTTAAGCTGCCCAACACTAATTGTTTGCTTTCTTCATACTAAAACTTTTACAAGGGTATATTGGCAATTTTTCGTAAGGGCACACCTTGGGATGTAGAGATTCTAAAACAAACCCGAAGTGACCTTGTACAAGTGTGTGCCATTTTTCTCCAGCTCCCTCACTGAGGAGATGGTGTTTGTACAGTCACTCTTATCAGCACTGGGACAGGCACCATCTGTCATTTTAAATACAGATAGATGTACCACTTATTATTGCTCAGCGAGTGAAAAATGCTGCACAGCAAAGTTAGAAAATGTTCCTGGCTAGCAATGCCATCTCCAGAGTGGCACTGAAAAGGCAAATCCTCCTCCAGCCGCCTCCCCTGCTGAGAAGAGTGGTTAAGATGATAAACTTTTTTATGTAGTATGGAGCCCACTATCATACTAAAGTTAAGTCTGTCTTATATCATTGAAAATAAATGCCTAATCTAGTGATTACTACTCTCTAAATACCACAGACTAGCAAGTGAAGGTTAGATGGCAGATTAGATATGTGGAGTATATCTTCAGACTTGCCTTTATACACTTCATTTATGATCAGATGAGCAAGGCCCAAGAAACTAAATCCCAAACTCTTTCATTTTATTTTTAAATGTATAGGGGACAAAAAGATCAGAAGATGTCTTCTGCCAGAAACATAGGACTAATGTATTGAATTTTCCCTGTGACAAAATTAACATGCCCAAACTTCCCTCACTGTTTGCCATAGGATAACTTCTCTACCAATAATTCTTGAATTAAATATCTGTCTATTCAGATTGGGGTAAAGGAAGAAAGCAGTTCTATCTCAAAATCTGGATTTTCTAAGAGCTCAGAGTACTTAAAAACAGAAAATTCTCTGGTATTACATACAATGGATACTCAATCTGTTAAACTTTACCTGACTGGCAGCACTGAAGGCCAATAAGGGCAAGAGTCTGCCTGCCTTTAGGCAATTATTTCTTTAGAAATAGGTTGGTCTGACAAAACTGGGGAGAAATAAAAGATGTTGAGTCGTCTCGTAAATTTTAAATTAATTTTTTCTCTCTCTATGTGTGAGGCTCAGCTGTCAAGATACTTTGGGGAAAGAGACAGCTTTCTGAGAACCATGGGGTCCAGCAGGGGTGAAGAAGAAAGACTGAAAAGATAATGCCAGAGAGCATGTATGGTTTTGAGCAAACAGTCCTGTAAAATTAAGGCTAACGAAATGGATTTCAAATGCTCCAACCCAGAGAAGGATAGTTGAAGTGTCTCTGTGGAAAGAACTAGGGTGCTGAGAGAGTAGAAGATCATGAAACCTGAAAATGTTAAATAGTACAGATTAAAAATAGAAGGGAGGGAAAGGAGGGAAAGATCAATCTGGGCATATTTAATAAGAACCGATTATGACAGGATAAATGCAAATAGTTGTATAAGATGTGAGTTGCTGAGTCAAAGGTGGCTACAAGACACAGGCACTTCCATGCTGTTCAGTGGTAGTTTAAAAGACATTCAGACCCTCTTCTGAACCTGTTTCTGTATACAGTAAATAATTTAGTATTGAAACTTTAGTGTTGCAAGATCAACTGCTGCTTACTCTGGCATTTAGGTTATTTCTGTCACTCTGGAAAACAGCTCTGAGATTTTTAGAACCATGCACATATGCAAAAATCTTATTTTTGAAAGAGAAGTCTGGCTCCATTTGTCTCATAAAAGTCTGCACTTAACCACTTTTTAAAAAACCACTATTATTTTAAAGTCTGTGGAAACTCCATTAAAGTGTTTCAGGAAATCATCAGATCATTAGAGCAATGGAAACTGAAATATATGCAATGTACTGATTTCAAACACATTATAAAACTGGGCAAGAAATCAAGTGTGTAACATTCTCCTTCAGGACCCACGCAGTTCCAGAGTAATTTTATCATGCTACATGCCAGTGACTGCTCCTAGCTTGAAGTGGCTACTGGAAGGTGTTTTTCCATCAGAGATGCATCCATTGTCACCTCTAAAACCAGCCTTTGAAATTAAGCAGAGACATGCCTTTTTCTCCTTTAGCTACCCAGGGAAACACATGTATAAGGAGCTTTGTCCTCAGGAGTGTGTCTGATACCTAAAACTCCCACCCTGAAGGGAACAGACACCTTAGAGCCCAGCCATGTGCTTGAAATTGTGCTCGGAAAGGCAAGGTTTGAAAACCACGAATCAGGTCAGTTTAACTGCAAGGCTTGTGTGAAAGCATTAAAAGAAACAAAAGACCAAGAGAAGCACATATCTGCAGAGTTTAGTTAGTGCTCAACAGTCCTTTTACCCTCCCCAGTTCCTGTGACAGGATGGTGAGAGCTCTGTGACAATCTTGTGGGAGGTCACATCCAAACTCAGATGGACTGAAGTGTTTATACCTCCAGGACCTGTTTCCTTTTATAGCTCAGATCCAACAGCGGAGGTCATGCTGGCCAACACCGCTCCCCCTTTTCCTCCCTCCTCCTACCTCCTATGCTTCTGGTTCATTAGGTCAAGCAGGAAAGGCTCTAGAATTTCCTTCCATTAAGTCAGTACTTGATGCCATCTCTTGTGGAGGTGAAATTCTCTTTTGGACAGGGCAGAAGGGTTTCTCCTTGCGCAGACAGTTTACAGCTATTCCCATAGTGGGCCAGGATTTACCGAGTTCTCAGCTCAGTGTGGAGCAGAACTGATCTGAGAAATGCCCAAATTCCATTATATAAATGTTTCGTGTCAGAGCTCCTACTCTGAACCCACACCGAGTACCCTGCCCATCATGTGTTATACAACTTCATAAGTGTGAACAAATGACACAGCTCGTTGTTGATCTCATTTGAGACTAGAGCTGACGGCAACCACACACGTAGAGGTGACAGTACTTCGGAGGGTACCTCAACCCAATTCCCAGCTCAGTGTTTGGAGAGGCTTTTGGGACAAGCTGTACTAAGCTGGCCCAACAGGTCCCATCCTGTGGTAGGAGGTCACCCCTTCAGAGCTCTGTGCTCCTCCCCAGTCCCCCACACTCCTGCAAGCAGAGTTTGGGAAGGGCAGCACTCACCTTTGCTCTGCTGTCGTCATGCTAACATCACTTTACTAATCGACTATCAACTATGGCAAAGAATAGATCTGTTTTTCAGAACAAATGTAGGAATGGAATACCCAGTAGAAAACAAACCTGTGAAAATTTTAATTTCACATGCATTTTCTTTTCAGTAACTATCCACATGGGATGTTCAGTTTATTGTGACTACAAGTGTCACCTTTAAATCCCAAAAATCTGGGGCAAAAATAAAGCCAAAACAAATGGGAGAAAAAGCAATTCTGGTTTTATTTGTAATGTCAAAATAAGACCTCACTTGAAAAACTTCTAAAGTTAAAAAAATAATGCAGGATATATTTTAAAACACCATGCGGAACAGCTAGAAAGATTTATATTTGGAAGAACCACCCCCAGCCCAAATTCATGTGTCCACAGCAAGCAGTATGGTTTGAAAAAAAAAGCAAGCAGAGTTGTTTTATTAGCTGGCCTTCCTCACCTTCTGTTTGTGTTTCAGTGTGCCCAGAGGATTAGCAAATTGTTAGTACAGTCTCAGAGAACATACATCTTGACCCAAAATGTCATTTCAGGCAGCAAGAGAACAGAAAAAAAGAATAGTAGATGATAGACAATCCCATTAAATAATCATAGCAGGAGAGGAAGAAGTCTCTGGAATATCAAACCTTCTGAAAAATGCTACTGAGAACATTTTTATAAGGATAAGGGTGAGATTAAGTGTGAGGTCTTGGTGCATTCTGTTACATATTAAATCCTGACACAGAAATCTCAGCATATGGAGGCATTTAGAAGAAGGGAACGACTAAGGAAGAAGACTGACAAGAAAATAAAAAAAAATTATTGGGGAAAAATGATTACTACTGGTTATTTGTTTTCACTGTTATTGTTTATTAAGAAATTAGCACTTCACTGCCTGAACCAAGAGCTTGCTATGGAAGTTTTAATATCAAAGAAGATAAAATAGAGGAAGGTGGGAAGATTATTTTTCCCCTTTAGTTTTCTTTTCTAACACCAAAATCGTTTCTTTCCTGCAAATAAAGAATTGCTATCACTGATGTCCATAAAAAACCACACAAGTGGTTGGGTTTGGATGTGCTTTAGCTGCACGTAGCTGATAGTATGATTCAAAACTGCTAAAAGAAACAATGACACATGAAGATACATCAAAATGGGCATTAATTTGCCTTATAAAGAAATGTTTTCTTCTAACCCTTTCTTTCCTGCCTTCTGTTTTGTGTGCTTGTTTGTCACTGGATGTTTGAGCAGATAAAACAACTGGACTTTGACCTTCTTTGGAGTCATCACAAAACAAATTAATAGAAGAAGTAAACAAGCTCTATCAAATTACAGGTGCATCCTTGCTTATTGCTCTCAAAGCCCAGAAGATTTCTAAATGTGAAAGCAAATAAGGAAGGCAGAATAACCCTGATAACCAAATATCATTATTTCTAAGACAGTTGCTGGGATATGCTCGCGTGTATGTGTATCACATAGCACGTGCTTTTTATGATAGTACACATAACAAGAGCAGTGCTGATAGGCAAGTACTGCCCTGTTTGTAGAGTATTGTGAAGCTTTGCTCTGCCACGCTATTTCCAATTTCCCTATTTCCTATTTTCTTTTGTCACTCCATCGNGCTTTGCTCTGCCACGCTATTTCCTATTTTCTTTTGCCACTCCATCATTGGACAAATCCAGGTGCACTTTTGAGTCCCTAAATGTGCAGCTAGATTAGCTACAAACAGGATGATCACCACACACCTGGTAATTCTCTGCAAGAACCCAGAGACTTTTGATCTGACAATCACCTCCATGAGTATATTATTTATTTTCACTCTAACCATCTTAGAGGTAAACCAAACTACCCAGATGTAATTGCAAAATCCAAGGACAGAGAATTACATTCAGGTTGACTTCACAGATAGAAAACAACTGATAAGAGACCAATATGACAGCTGACTGCAGTTAACCTTTAATTGGGATCCAGCAGCAGCATGTGCTTGTTAATATGCTGCTTTAAAAGCAAAAAATAACACAGTCCTGTGTTGTTTATGGAACAAGTAAAATTAATGGAAAACGTTAATGGTCTAAAATGACCATGTTTACCCTTTAAAGCCACAGTGGAGTGAGTATTATCTGACACCGAGTCTCAAGTCAGACTGCTTTGGTTTTGCCTTTACTTTATACTACAAAATCAATGCTTTAATGTTCACTTTGCAGATCTAGAAGTTGTTTTAAGAAAAACCAATCATTGACACATACATGTATTTAAGCACAAACAGGCACTTCTCTCCAGTGTTACATAATTCTAATACTAATTTCCCCATTTATCTTCACAGGAGATATAGGGCAGGAAAAAAAGAAAAGGTGAACTCTGTAACCTCGCTTAAATTTATTAACAAAGTCCTTTGCACCTTCATCCCTATGTTCCACTGCAGGTAGATATTCCAGGCAGTTTGAATCAATAGTATTTCCATGTGAAATGAAAACAGGGGATGCAAAGGTTATTCGGGGAAGTGGTACTGTACAAGACAGAACTAGAAATACAAAAGAGGTTTGCAATGACTGCTCTGTGGAGACAGATGAAATCTGTATCTCACTGCAGCAGAGAGGGTGGCCAAGGGGACCACCTATGGTAAAGTAAGAACTTGAATGAAAAATGTGCACTGGAGAAGATGAGGTGTTTTGTTGGTTTTGGCTGGGGTAGAGTTAGCTTTCTGCAAGTGGCTTGTAGGGGGCTGTGTTTTGGACTTGTGCTGAACACAGTGATGATAATGTGGAGATGCTTTTGTTATTGCTGAGCAGGGCTTACACAGAACCAAGGCCTTTTTCACTTTTCATACTGCCACGTTGGTGAGGAAGCTGGGGATGCATGGGAGGTTGGGAGGAGCTGGGCCAGGTGGCCTCAACAGATCAAAGGGATAGTCAGGACCATATGACATCATGCTCAGTATATAAGATGGGGAGGAGGAAGGGGGGGACATTTGGAGTGATGGTGTTTGTCTTCCCAAGTCCCCGCTAGGTGTGATGGGGCCCTGCTCTCCTGGAGATGGCTGAACACCTTCCTGCTCCTGGGAAGCAGTGAATTCATTCCTTGCTTTGCTTGTGTGAGTGGCTTTTACTTTCTCTATTAAACTATCTTTATCTCAACCCACCAGTTTTCTACCTTTTACCCTTCCAATTCTCTCCCTTATCCTGCGGGTGGGGGAGTGAGTGAGTGGCTGCGTGGGGCTTGGCTGCTGGCTGGGGTTGAACTATGGCAGGTTTAAAGGTACTAGAAGCTGCCAAGCTAATGGATTTATATGAAAGAAAACCAGGAGCCAGAGGGATTTGCATGCAGACACTCCTTGTGGCATGGATGGAGCAATTGGGCAGGAAGAGAAAGGAACTGAAGACTGAGAAGTAGAACAGAACTACCCAGGACCTCAAAGGGAGAGTAGAGTTCATAGACAACTGGAAAAGAGCCCACAGCCTCCAAAGGTGGTAGAAATACACCACAAAAGTATAGAGTCAAGCCTAATTCTCAGTGCCCTTTTGAACTGTGCAGAGGCCTGTTATATAGTGATCTCTTACATGCCAGTGAACAGGAACCATTCTCTTTTGACACCTACACCAAATTGCTTAAAAAGGGTGATGGAAACATTGCTGGAGTCAATGTTCACAGCACATAGTTCTGTTTTCTTTCCAGAAAATTGGTTGTTTAGGCGTTCTGACAGAGGAAAGAGATAAAACAACTTGTGGAGTTGATCTCTGGGCTTTCAGACCACACTTTGATTCAAGAAGCAAGAGGCAGTCCCAGCACCATGGGCTGGCTGGAACAGTGGGAGACCCTCACACAGCTCACTAAGTGCAACAGCTCTGCAATGAGGAGACTTCTGGGTTTTCACAGTGGAAACCCAGGGATTTATTTCTATCGATATTTCTCCTTCAAACAGTTCATTAAAATCAGCTGTTGTTTGATTTGCAGCCTCTGTGGGGAGTGCAGGCTGCATCTCAACCCCAGCTGGCACAAGCTCAGCAGAATGACTGGCGGTCCCAAATCTCACAGCCTCATCACCAACCTCATTCAACAAAGCTAAAAGAGAGATAATAGTTCGCAAGGAAGCAGCTGACCCAGTGACAAGAGGCATTTGTCTTTCCCACCCTTTAGACCAACACGAGCCTGCCCAAAGTCTTTTTATTGGGTGAAATTTCAGCTGTTGCAGAGGAGTTCTGAAAGAGATGAGTCACTGAGAAAGATAAGGTTCTCAGTGAGGCCATAAATAACAAACACAGCAATGTCACCCTTACATTTTAGGCAGTTGAATGTGAACATAATGAAGTGCAGTGTGCAGCTACTGAAACTGAAGCTCAGAGAGTTTTTTCACACAATCTGGTGGTAGATTTGAGACTCAAACCCATTTTTCCTGTTTATTTGCCTGGCACCCTGCCACCCAGGGCCCTTTGGAGTCCTGGGCTGAGCCCCGAATTAAATCTATTCGTATTCTTTCTTGCAGTGTAGGACAGATCTCGCCTACTGAAGCTTTATGCATTTGGGAGCCCATTCGTGTGCTGACAAGCCTGCAGTGGCCCAGCCTCTGAAATGCGAACAGAAACAGTTTTGGGGCACAACTCCAAGGCCTGCAACACTTGCCAGAGCAGCACACACCTCCTCCTTTTTATTCCTCTGAGGTAATAAGCTTAAATTCAAAGTACCCCTCAGGAAGTTTCACCAGGCCGCTCTTTACACAGTGCTTTGAAGGACTCCTGACCTGTTAGCAATTGGCTCTAGCAGGAACAGACCACTCATTTGTTCTTTCTGGTTTAGTCAGATCCTCAGTCAACTCTCTCTGATAAAAGGGCTCTACAGAGGGATCTGGACAGGCTGGATCAATGGGTCAAGGCCAACTGTAAGGTTCAACAAGGCCAAGTGCCAGGTCCTCCACTTGGGTGACAAGAATCCCTTGCAGCACTATAGGCTGAAGGAAGAGAGCCTGGAAAGCTTCCAGGTGGAAAACAACCTGGGGGTGCTGGTTTACAGCAGCTGAACGTGAGCCAGTGTGTGCCCAGGAGGCCAAGAAGGCCAATGGCATCCTGGCTTGCATCAGAAATAGTGTGGCCAGCAGGACCAGGGCAGTGATTGTTCCTCTGTACTCAGCCCTGATGTGGCCACATCTCGAGTGCTGTGTCCAGTTCTGGGCCCCTGACAAGAAAGACACTGAGGGGCTGGAGCATGTCCAGAGAGGGGCAACAGAGCTGGTGAAGGGTCTGAAGCACGTCTTACAATGAGCAGCTGAGGGAGCTGGGGGCATTTAGCCTGGAGACAAGGAGGCTTGGAGGACACCTTATCAACCTTCTACTGTACAAGTTCCTGAAAGGAGGTTGTAGCCAGGTGGGGATGAGTCTCTTGTCCCAGCTAACAAGTGACAGGATTAAAGGAAATGCATTTAAGTTGTGCTGGGGAGCTAGATTAGCGGAAAATTGCTTCACTGAAAGGATGGTCAGACATTAGCATAAGCTGCCTAGGAGAGTGGTGGAATCACCATCCCTGGAAAGTGTTCAACAGGCCTGCAGACATGGCATTTAGGCACACAGCTTAGTGGTGGACTTCGCAGTGCTGGGTTACCAGTTGGATTTGATGGTCTTAGAGGTCTTTTTCAACCTTAACAATTCTATGAAAATTCAGAAACCCACCTCTAAAACCAGTGAGTAACCATCCCTCAGCCACTGCCAGCATTGCTCTCCTTCAAGCAACCAAGCCAAGGGGCTGCACCTCTGAGGGGATGCAGGGTAAGCCAAGGCCGTTTTTGTTCTGAGGCTCGTTCAGCTTCTGCTTCTCTCAGGAGCTGTGCGATACTAGGGGCACCTGCTCAGCCACACGAAGGTGACCTTATTGCTAAAAGAATTCAGTTGGCTGAGGGAATGCAGCTGCACCCAAACCTGGACTGTGCCCTGCGTGCAGGGGATGCTGCAGAGGGCAGTAACAAACATGACTGCATTAGGCTGGTCGTGTATGGAAAGGTCAGGGCCTGAGAGCAAAGCAGTGCTTGAAGGGAGAGAAAGCATGGGAAGTGGACATGGAATGTAAAAAGGAAGGAAGAAGAGGTTCAGCGTCTCAGTGGAGGAGGCTTTGCCTGCTGGAGGGAGGGTTCAGAGGGCTGCATGCCCAGCCCACTCCCCATGCTGAGCACAGTATGTGCCTTTGGCTCACAGGCCATTCTGAAATAAATGGGTTGTCACTGCCCTGGCTCTTCCAGAAAAGCTGGTATCCCACCAGAGCTAAGAACTAAATTATTCCTTATTTTTTCTCCATTTGAGTCTGTTCACCCACAAAGCACATGTCCCTCTTGGCAGGGAAAGGGCTGCTATAACATGTGTGCCACAAGAGGGTCTCATGTGCTGGGGCAAAGTGCCCACAGTCTGGGCAAAGATCAAACAGAGCAGAAATACACATTCTTACAATGTGGTGGTGGTTTTAAATAAACTATACAGTTGCTTTTTTTTTTCTAAAGGATTCCTTTAAAGTGCATGGTACAGGCCCCCACGCAGTTAACAAAATCTTTGCTACTGGCAATACTGTGGTGCCCTCAAGTGGATGCAGAACACTGAGACATGAACTACAGTTCCTGCTCCCTGCCTTGCAAACCCAGCCTGCAAACAAAGCTCCTGCCCACCCCAGGAACTCTTTGTAATGCCAGAGGAATAAATGTGCTTCAACATTAAGATTGCCAGACCAAAATTTTCTCATTTAAGGGAAATTTATTTTTCAAGAAATTATTCGATTTATGAAAAAAAAATTTTAAAAGGGGGATTGGTTACAGCACTACCCTTGTGATATTTCCAAGGAGTAAACAGAAAATAAAGATGGTTTTGGGTCCAACGACAGACCAAATGCCCTTGAGCCTGATTCCCTTCACCAGATGCTGTACTGCTTGCCTTCCTCTGGAAACTGGCAGTAGATACCAAATTGCCTGACACTAGCTTCTACCAATGTGCCATCCAACCACTTCCCAATGCCAGCAGATGTGAAATACCCTATTTCCCACCTGCCACTTCACTGGCGGCAAGCTACCCATGTATGGCTTCCTCCTCCTCATGATGGTTCTTCCCATATACTGTGCTCTTTGTCACATCACAAAGATGTAGGGGCAGCACAGGCTCCAACAGCCACCCTTACAGACGACAGGGAAGATCCTGAGAGGCTGGAAAGGAAATAAAAACATCCTGACACTCAGGTAACGTAATTTTACAAAATCCCTAACTTTTAAGACTGCACAGTGAGCATGGCTGAGCTTACTGCTCAGAGGTCACAGGGCAAGTCATGCTACTGCTAGAGAGAACTTGAATCGTGGGGGAGTGACGCAAAACTTAACAGCAGTGTTTAGCTAATTTACCTCAGCTAAACACTCCATGGGCAGAGGTTCTGTTGGAAGAGCAAAGCAGGTGCTGATCTGTGGCACGCACGTGCCCTGCTCACTGCCTACCATGGCCCTTTCCACAGAGCTATTCCCCAGCAGTCCTAGCCTGTCCTGGTGCCCAGGGCAGGGCTTGGGATTTGCCCCTGTTGAATTTTATGGGGTTCTTGTTTATCCATTCCTCCAGCGTGCCCGGGAAAAGCATCCCTGAACTCAGGCATTAATCATCTGCAAATTTGATGAGGGTGCATTGCATTGCCTCCTCCAGGCCACTGATGATGATGAATAGGACACACCCAACAAACAAGTAGAGAACTGCAGGGGTCTGTAAAGTGCAACTCATCAACCACTGCCCTCTGATCCCAGTCATGCAACCAGCATTTCACCTGTCTTCTAGCTGTCCATCCACCCTTCCACCCAATCCCTAATATCCTGCCTTGGTTACGAGAGTTTTATGGGAGGCAGTGCCAAAAGTCTTGCTAAAGTCAAGGGAAACCATCTTTGGCTCACCCCTCATTCCCAGATCCAGTCATTTCACCACAGAAGGCCATCACATTAGTCAAGCATCACTTAATCTTGTGAGCAGCTGTGGAAAGAACTGGCAATACAAGACTAAAGGTGCATCAAACTATATTGATTAGAACAAACATTCCTAGGTGCATAAGAAATCATGGCCAACCAGAGTCAAATAGAAGCAACTGTCCAGCAGAGCAAGAATGAATACAAAACTTCTTAAAGCAATGACCTAAATTCAGAAATGGCTTACCTAATTTAGTTCTCCGAATCAGCTGCTTTAGAGTATTCCTGTGCAAAGTATCCAAGCCACTGCTAAAAACCAAGTAAAGATTTAACTCTCAAAGGAGTTAATTAAAGAACCTGATTACAATACTTGTGAGTCACGGAAGGAGTGCATGGGCAATGCACTCTTAAAACACCAGCAGGACATGGGGCTGGTAGCATGCAGGCCAGGCACAAACAGACCCCAGCAAGCAGCATGTTTGAGCAGAAACAGCAGGTTTGGTCACAGCCTATAG
Source organism: Cnemophilus loriae (assembly GCA_013397755.1). Classification (NCBI taxonomy): domain Eukaryota; kingdom Metazoa; phylum Chordata; class Aves; order Passeriformes; family Corvidae; genus Cnemophilus; species Cnemophilus loriae. Next base: position 3,725,693 of record VZTF01017490.1, on the reverse strand, counting down.
TCACAGCAAATTTTAGACCCACTACTGGAAGACCAGTGTTTGGCTCTGGACAAAAAACTTTTGCCATCCCTGTCCTCAAGAAACATGCCTTTCAGACATCATCAAAAAGCTCTGTGTGCTTGAAGTCAACGTAGGTAACCCACAAATCAAATGCCAACCTGGAAGATATTTCGTGAGTGCAGAAATTTTTCCCTGAGGATCCATCAGAAGTGAGCTAAATACAGTGCAGAGCCAGTGGCATATCAGTATTGTACAGTTCATACAACCATTACAAGAGCTGTAACTCAAAACAAAACCCTACCAAAAAAAGGTAGAGCTATGAATACAGAAGACTGTTCATAATCTCTTAGCGACAGATGAGGAAGCTCTCAGTACAGGTAGAAACATGTTTAAACGCATCTAGACTCTGACTAATAAAATGATTTTTTTATCGAGAGAGACGTAAGAAAGCTAAAAGACATTTCACATTAGCTTGAAGGTGGACTGAGGACACTGTCAACACCTGCCAGTTCTATGCCAAAGACACAGGCCCATGCAGAGAACAGGAGGGACTGCTGACATTGGCATAACAAGCTCTTACAGCAATGCTGCTATGAATTTGATATTGTCCAGCCAATGACGTATTGCTCTGTGGCATCATCACTGATAACAAACCCCAGGACAGCATGAAAAGAAACTCTGCCCACACCTGGCACTTTGTTCTGACCATGACACTGGGATAGCTGAAGGAAGCAAACCTGCACTCTGGCTGCCACCGGTACACAGCTGGTTTGGATACAGCCATAGCTCAAATTAAAAGCTTGCAGTCATTAATACAAGGGCAACTAGTAAGCAGCAGTGGCAACAGAAATGCAACATTAAGTTACTTACAGAAATGAAACATTAAACAACTAAAAGGCAATGTTTTGACCAAGGCAAGTCGTTAAGCTCAAGGTGTAGAAGATGCAGCAGAATACCCTTCTACTGAGGAAATCTCTTCTAGCCCTTAGTGCTCACCAAGCACCGGTCCTGGCCTAACCTGAAATGCACTTCCCAGGGCAGGTCTGTGGCCACACCAAACCAGCAGCATGAGGAGGGCTGATTTATGGGCTTGCCTCAGACCAAGCTCCTCAGGCTTCTGATTCCTTTCTGACCAGCAGGTGACATCTACCTCTGCCAACCCTGGGCAGCAGCACTGCCTACAGGAAAGAACTGCTGTCCAGAGACACAGGGGCAAAAAGAGAGACTAAGTATCACTATATGCTGTACCCTTTGGGAGTCTGGCAACCTCAGAAATAAAAAGTTCAAGACACAAACTAGAGAGGGACATTTCTCCTTACCAAATAGCTCCTAAATTTGTAAGTTCAAAAGCCAAGCAGTTTCATTTTGTTAAGCAAAGAGGATAGAAGGATTGCAAGATACTGTTTTAGAAGTAACAAGTGATCACAGAGTTAAAGTGGCAGGACAAACAAATGCAGATCGATGAATACAGCTTTTGATTTCTAAAAACACAAAAAGCATAAATTCCAGATATAACATTCCAGAACTTTATTTTTTAAAAAAAGGGGGCGAGGGGGAGTTTTAGAACTTTTCAAAAAAATTTTTTTCATCTAAAAGGTAAGCTCAGATTGACCTAGCAAAGGTTATCAAAATGAACAGGATGTTCTCATACACAAAAAGCAACAGGGAAAAATGAGGATAATATACACATAACTAAATTTGCATACAACCCCAAAAGAAACCAATTCTCTGCCTCGGTTTTCAGTGAGGACCATGATGTCTCTTTGGATCAAAGGCAGGGTAGCCATTGAAACTGAGCATGGTGTTGCACAACTCCATTGTCCTGGAACTGGAAGAGCAGCTGTATTTGCACCCAAGGGAAGGTGCTGATCACCATCTCAGAAGCATCACTGCACACCTGCCCCAGGCCACTCTTTCCTTGGCATCCCATACTGGTCAGAGACAAGTTCTGAGGTGGCCTGGACCTTTATTTTGACTCAAACAAAAGTTGCTTTTCAGTAACTTTGAAAGGATTGATATATGCAACTGCAGCTTAGGTAGAGTCATTTTGAAGTGAATGTCACATGGTTGAAGATCACCAAGACTAGTAAAAGGCAAAAAATGTGCTGACCCATGCAAGACTAACTAGCCTGATCTCAAAAGTATGTCTAGATTTAAAAGCATGTAATGATAACATTGTAGAAAGTGACACAAAATACAGCTTGGGTATTAATGATAAATGGGACCCTACTAAATAATTTCTTTCCTTATGACAGTCAGGAGATCAGGATGCATTACATATATCCTCACGTGCACCTTCTAGCACAACTTTTACTGGTTGAAATGCAGGGAAAGTGAGCCATTAAGACAGATGACAACATATAGTACTAACGTTCTTGTTCATCATGTGACTTCAGATGTTATCCTGCTGATCACAAAGAAATCAGAAGCCTGAGTTGCTCAGTGCAAAGCAAGACTAGTTCCAGTAGGCTGAAAAGAGGCTCTTGGAGCTACTCCAAAGTTTAAGGATCACAGAAAATTAATGACACCACAAGCATTCTAATAAAATTTATCATTACCTCTACCTTTAGCATCCTCAATTCAGGATCAGTCATTCAGGTCTAGGTGGTAAGGAAATAGAATTCAATCATACAAAGAGCAGGTTAAGTACCTAGAGCCAAAGCCTTTCACTGTGTGCTGTAAGCTTAACAGTTGCAAGTGAAAAAGGGGAGGCAGAAGAAGAGTTCTTCATTAGTCATTTTTTAATTAGTTATGAAGCATAACTGCTTAAGCCAGGAAAAAAAAAAAATGCTGCCTAGGGATTGTACTTAGAAAAGTATTCCCTGATAAGATAAATATTTCCTTCTAAAAGGGCACCTGGTGAGACTTGTGAAATTTTTTCATTTTCAATGCATCTTGTTTGCAGGATGTGCAAAAGGGCAAAGACAGGTTAGTAGGTGGATCAGGAAAATGCTCTACAGAAAAGTCTGACTCACTCAGCCAAGAAGAAGGAAGTCTGGGAGAAAGCAGGAGAGCAGTCGCCATCCCAGAGAGGCTCATAACAGCTCACAAGGCAGAACAGTGGGGATGTAGCACCTCCCTCCCTCTGGTTGGGCCTTCTTGCTTAGTTGTGTGTTTTGTTTCTTTTAACAGGATCCATTCACACCAGGAACTACAATATGGTTTTCCTTTAGATAGAAGTGGATGCTTCATCTAGTCTTGCATTCACATCTTCATCTCTCCTCTATGCTTGGCCTGTCTTAGGGAAATTCTTCATTATTAGGCTGTGATGTTCTAAGAGAGGCTTAAGATGAAAATCAATTAACCTCTGTGATACCATATCTCAATATAGCCTTCAAGTTATAATAATAATTGCAAAATTGAGAGAAAGATATGATATTTCAATAAATAGAATGAGCAAGCCTCCACTTGCAGTGACTCCTGTTTACTGTAATCAGACACAATGAATAAGCTTTATGGAAAATGTGCTTGGATATAGCTTTGGATGCACAACTCATGCATTAGCAATGTTTATGGATTGACTCATTGCACAGCCAGTCTTTATGCATATCCCTTCTGAGAACATATAGGTTTTCAGACATAACCAAAACAGGATGTCTGATATGTAGGAAAGTTTATTTTTCACTTGTCTTCCATGAACCAGAATCTCCCTGAACTCAAAAAGATCCTTGTCCAGAGTTTGAATGGCCAAGATTTAATACTCCCAATATAGTGACAGACCACGAAGTGAACAGCAAATGCTCTGGACTCCTTATTATTCAGCACTTATTCCACTTATTCCAGAAGGACCTAAACTCCAGGACAGGGAGGCCTTATGTTCAGAATTATGGCAGGAGTCTACCCAAATGATACCGGCCCCCTATCTAAAGTGAAACCCAGAAGAATTTGAAAGGAACACTGTGAACTCCTTGAACTAGCATTTCCCCATGAAACCACCACTGGAAAGGTTCCAGCTATTGCCCTGAAACAGGGTGTAAGGACATGCATATAGCAAAGTGTGAGGCAAGGTGCTGTGGGAAGACTGAGCACACAGGGAACTCTGAAAAGGAAGGGCTAGCTAAACAAGTTTTGCAGGACCCACCCATGTACAAAAACCCACCAGTGTGCCAAAGTGGCTATTGAAACATCACGACCTGCACCGACCTAAGCTGCCAGCAGGAATTGCTGCTGGTGTTATCAGCAGGCAGCATGTGAAGTGGGACCTGGTGCCAACTAGGTCAGGACATGGTTACAAGCAGAGTCAAGGAAGCCACAGCATGAACACAGAACCTAAAAGTGAATCTGTGGTACCAAACCTCTAACAAGCAGATCTGAACCTTGTTTCTACCACAAAGTGCTGTAGTTGACTACCCTTGCTACTTGCTTTCTTGTAGCCTTGCTCCAAAGCTGACACCCAGGCAAAAGCCTGCCATGATCCCAGCTTCCAGGGGCCCTTCTGAGGTACAGCGTATGATCTCAGCAGGGAAGTTACAGCAAAGCTACAAAACCTGCCTGACTCCTTGAGGCAGTGGCTCAGGTGGCAGGTGGGAAGCGAGATAACGCGGCATAGCTCTGGCCAAGCCGCTGCCAGTATACAATGCCTACGAAAACATGATCACTTTCCATTGACACTGATGGAGAAAATACATTGAACACTGCTTGCTAAAAGTGCCATGGCTGACAGGCATGGAGATGGAAATCAAGTATCTAGGACCCAAAGAAACCCAGCCAATTAAGGAATCTATTGTCACACTGGGTCAGAGCACAAAGTCTGCTAAACTTTTTTATCATGAACCTTTTCAGCAAGGTGATTCCATTTCTGGCAAAACATCCCAGGCACTTGGGATCAGAGATGTATGTATATATATATATATACATACATACATATATATATATATATATATATATATACACATACATATATATATATATATATATATGAGGGGAATTCCCAAGCCAGAGATTACATCTCACCACTTACATACAATGACAAGGATCATCCTGATCTCCTTAAATATATCCAGTCTCTTTTTGAACACACTGGTATCTTTGGCTTCCACAGTAATTCAGATGTATTTACATGTTGCATACTAAACCCTGGGATCTTCCTTTCATCCATTTCTAACAGTCTGACTGATCATTTCATCAGCTCCTAGCCCTACGCAATGCTGATTCCTCCTATCCAGCAGCCAGCCAGAGTGAGAGTTTCCTAAGTCATACAGCTTTTAGTCTTGTATGGAAGTAATTTCCATCTCCTTGGACACCTGCATTGGTTCTCTCCATATTCTCTAGCTTTATTAAACCTTTTCAAGGACTGCAGACAGCATTCAAACCAAATATGTTTACATAGCAGCACACCAATATTTTCTTGAGTTCTCTTCTTTTCCCAATAATTAATATTCTAATGGGTTCCTTTGGTACAAGGTTTGGGTAGACATTTTCAGAGAACTATGCATAATGCAGAACCATCCCCAAATACTGCTCCGAAGCCCCTTGTGTTGTCTGTATGTTAAGATACCTTTTTCCCATGTGAATTCCTTTGTGTTCTATCAACATAGGCTTTATTTACTACTGAAGGCATATTTGGTAGTCTAATTTACAAGCTCCAACATGCATGAAGACCGGTATCATATTTACTACCTTTCCTTTCTGAGTTCCTAAGGCTAATTTAAAAATCACACAGGACAACATCTAGCACAACTCTTACAAACTCCTTTAGACTCTAGCAGTCAAAGCCACCTGGGTCTGGAGAGCTTTATCAACTGCCCTAAAAAGCTGCCACTGGCACATCAATTTCAAGTAGTTCCTTGGACTAATACCTTACAGAGCATTGCTCTGACATGAAAATTTTCAAGTTCCTCAGCTGTGAACAGCAATGCATGTGACTTGGCTTTTCTGTCAGTCTTTTCTTTCCAGATGAGAAGCTAGAGCAGCAACAGGAGCATTCTCTAACCCATGGCAAACAGCAAGTCAAAAGCCAGGGTTTCTTTGAAGCTTCATCTGCTGTCCATACAATCAATTCTTTGTTCATACTTGCATTGCTCAGCACACATCACTGCGCTTAGTACGCATCTTTACCTTTGCAGTGCTGGACATCTGCTAAGTCCAAAGATCAGACTGAAAGAAATTTAGGCAGACACTCACCTTTCAGTCAGGTACCCAAGACCTGCTGAAGACTCAAAACTTCTCATTACTGAGGTACCTTCCTGAAATGTTGGTGAGCGCTTCCTGCACTTCCTCACCACTGTGGAGGGGACTTCACTGCCTTCTGCTGCACATAACCGTGTGTCCCATTGCATGAACATCCAAACACCATGTGGGTGACAAGTTTTATGCCTGATAAGAGTATTTCAAAGTAAAATGCCACTCTGCAATAGCAGTGAAGAGCTTTATGCCCCAATGAGTTACTGAACACAAGCAGCACTGTACAGATCCATGGTACTGAACAGCTTTCTGCCAAACTCTAAGCAGACAAGACAAGGAATGTAAAGAGCTAAGATTCACAGAAATATTTTATCCATGACTTGGCAGTGCTAACAGAATTGTTTAGGACCTCTAAGATTTAGTCTATTCAAGACTACAAAGGAAGCAAGTACAAATCCAATTAATATTTCCTTAAATATAGTTACTTAAAAGCCAATTAAAAATACAATTAACAGTGAGATAAAATAGGGGAAAAGCCAGAGACAGAGCATGTAACAAAGAAGAATTCAAAGCTTACCTGCACTTACCACACAATATACACACTAAGTGGGTACAGAGACCAGCCAGAGATCATTACAACATGTAAGGGTCAAGACCAATCGATAGATGCTGTTTAACACTGACCTATTCCTTGTGTTTATTCAGGATTCAGAACAGTGGTACCACTATTCCACGTTAAATTAGTCATATCGTTCATTGCAAAATCTGCCTGGATTTTAGCAATTCATCTGATTAGAGCCAGAATCTTGAAATTGCATCATTGTTTAGCTGTGAATATTCTACCCGCCAAGAGAAAGAATTGAGGTGAAGAGTCAGATTTTTATCTCAGGTTTCATTTCAGCAACTCCCATGAAAGTGTACAGGCAGACTGTATAAAGACTTCTTCTATATCCATACAGGTGTACATCTCTATATCCTACAAGTAAATCACACTGCATTGCCTGCTCCATTCTTGATGGCCTTTATCTTGCAAAATTTTTCTCTTAATTACTTTATATGAAGCAGTAAGCAAACAAGGGCACACTGTACCAGCTCCCTGACAGACTGACAAGCCTTGTGCTCCAGGCAGGTGGGCACAGATAACCAAATTGGGAGGAGATATATACATCAAGCAGGAAGGGAATACTCCCACACGAGCAGTTTATCCTTAGCTGAAACAGGATATGCTTTAGCAGTAACTATTAAAGAGAGAAATATGATAAAAAGTAGTATTTGTTTTATCATTGTTGCTGAGAACTCAGTTTTGTGTGAGCAGCAAGGCAAGAAGAGTGTAGACAACTGGAAGAGAGAAGCAAATAGTTGTCATAACTGGCACCTGCAAGGATTAGCCAGAGATCCTCGCCAAGGAGCTCAGGAGCAAGCTAGACTTCAGACCTGGGCTAGAACTCAAGTTTTCTTCAACTGTTGAATTTTTAATTTGATAGCTGTCACACTCCCAGAATTAGTTAAAACTGTTTAGCATGAGACCATTATCAGGTGCTTAAAGAAAGAACAGAAATCCACAAGAGGGATCAAAACAGAGACAGTTTGACAGCTAACCTTCAGAGAAACTCACACCCTCTGCTCTGCACTCTCTGCTGTTTGGGATTTTACCATTTTACCCTGTACAGCTACATGTACAGCAGTAGCACCTTAAGAGTGCCTTCCACAAGACTAGATGAGAAGCAGGAGTTTGACTCCTCTATCATGGTGATGGATTTGTGGATAGATTTTTCTTGTTCCTTGGTCAGGTGTCCTTAAAGCAGAGGTATATGCAAGCAAACAGCCTCCTTTTCTTGTACTTGTCAAGGACTCAATTCTAGGTGTTGCCACAACAAGAATGACTATGTGAGCAGAGCCTTCAAAACTTAAACAGTGTTTAGTGTTTGAATTCCAGCTAATCATACAGAGCAGAATTCAGGCAGAGTCATAGAATCACGGAATCAAAAAAAGGTCCTGAGGTGGAAGGGACCCAACCAGGATCATCAAGTCCAACTCCTGGCCCTACACAGGACACGCCAAGAGTCACACTATGTGCCTGAGAATGTTGTCCAAGCAGTTCTTGAGCTCTGCCAGGCTTGGTGCTGTGACCACTTCGCTGTGGAGCCTGTTCCAGTGCCCAGCCACCCTCTGGGTGAAGAGCCTTTTCCCGATATACAACCTAAACCTCCCCGACACAGCTTCCTGCCATTCCTTCAGCTCCTATCACCAGAGGGGAGAGATCACTGCCTGCCCCTCCACTTCCCCTCATGAGGGAGCTGGAGGCTGAGCCATGCTATACCCATTCATAAATGAAAAGGGAAGTCACCCTTCCGCATTTAGGTTTCTTTTATAAGTGTCAGCTGCTGAGCAGAGCTTTAGGAGCACAGTTTAAGATTTAAAGGGTGTAAGTTCCCAAACCCATTTTTCCATCAAGAATTACAACAGGGAACTTACTGAAGTGTTCTCATTTACCTTTGAACACTCCACATAGCTGTGGTATCTCACTATTAGCTGATATAGTATTATACTGTACATGTATCCAGTAACAACTTACACAGAGACATACTCTGCTTTACCAGCCATCTTCACTCTCCATTATATACAATGTCCTGAAATTCTGCCTTGAGGGTGACAGTAATGCAGGGTGGACATTTTGTGACCTTGAGAAAGCTTCTGGCAGTTACCTGTTACTTTACCTGTCCTACAGTTACCTGTCCTTTAAAGCTAATCACACATAGCAATTCTGTAATTCACTTACACTTTTAAGACTCCAGCAGAACCCAAGAAGGGAAATAGTTGTCTATAAGGCAGAAAAAAAATTGGAATCGATTGAAGACTGGTAAGTGGCAGCTGCCAAGGTAGACAGACATCCCGCAGCATGCCACTGAGGTGGGGAAGGACTATAAATCAACTGCCCATCTGCAATGGAAAAAAATTATTTAAAAGGGATGACTGATAACAACCCACTGCCTCTCATCAGGCCCAGTGCTTTTTCATAAGCTCCCTCTCATGCCAGTTACATTTTCCTGTGAGCTCTTCAGCAGCCATGGAATAAGAGAAAGGTTTGATACACAATACACTACAAAAGAAAAATAGCTGTAGATGTTGTAGCACTGCTGTGCAGTAATGTAGCACTGCTTCTCAATATTCAACACAAACTAGAGAAGCAAAACAGCAAAAGTTAACAATTATAACAATAGAATAATTACAAATAATTTTTTCAAGATCTGTAATCTAGATAAGTACTTGGGAAACTTTTCAATTTATGAAACGACATTTCTTCAGAGTAAAGATTTTCTTCACAGGTTTTTCTCTGAAGAGGCTGATACTTCTTTCTCCCCTGCTCCAGAGAAAGCCAAAGTGTTTCAGTTCCCATACCATAAGCAGTCTCTCAAACTGTTTAGAATATGAAATGTGCAGAATGGTAAAATTTTTTCTTCATTGGTTTCAACTTCGAAAATTTTAACATCTATATAACATCTACATAAACTATAAACAAAAGGTGGAGTACAATTAGCATATGCACTCCTTATGCCTGAAATACCACTGAACTTCTGCAGCAGCAGCACCACTAAGTCTTCAAAAAAAATGAGCAAGAACAAGACCATTATGGGGAACAAACCTTTTTCAGTAGAAATATGGGATAACTACCCCCATCCTGACAGATGACTAATTGAGATTCCACACCCTGTTTCATATAATGACAATGAGACCAACACCTTAAGTTTATCATTCTAGGTTTGTTCTTACGAAGGAGATGTGCTCTTCTTGTTTGTGCTACAACACTGGGGTGAGCACACATTCTCTGCCCCTGCTTCAGCCCTCCTCCTTGTCAGGAATAGTTCCCACTCCTGGTCACTCTCCCTGTGTAATGTGGAAAATCACTGCTAACCCAAAACACAGGAGGGCGGGTGTGTACACTTGCACCAGAAATGTAATTCAGTTAAAACCTGACCAATCCAATAACAACCATGTAAGATCCACTTCTCTTACATTCAGTGCATTTTAGAGAATGCTTAGTATTAATGCTTTTAAAAATCCAAATTAGTAATTTATTACCATCATGAATCCTGAAGGATTTTCTATTATTTTGAAATTTGAAAAGCAGACTACACTTATAATAGCATTTTTAATACAACAAGAGCCATTTTATTCATGTAAGTTCATAACAGTACAGATGATTCCATCATAACACTTAACCACAGGAACAGCTCTGGGTGACATTTACATGCATCTACCAATAATGTAACTAGTGGCTTATATAGAGTGTTCATTTTCTTGGTTATGGTCAAAACTAGACACAAGGTATTTGTTAGCAAAGGACAGAACAGCATAACACTCTGTTCATGCCTTAGGAGATGTTTCAAAAGATATTTCATGTTTTTCATGTACATCAATTGACATTTTTTGGAAACTTTTTTATATTAGCTTCAGGGGGACAAGAGAACTAAAAGATTCTCATACAAGTTTTTGTACTCCAGACACTGTAGTGCTTTGTAAGTAACACAGACCATAATCACCAAGTAGCCATTGTCATTGCTCAACCCAAGCACCATGCAAGGAGTGAAAGAGCCCATGGTGAAAAGCATTCAATTAAATTCTTTTTAATGACCTGCAAGCATTATCAGAAAAACACAAAGAACATATAAAAATGCAAACTTTATGCTGAGTGTCCTTTTAAAAGCTAGCAGCACAAAATACTTTTTGAACAGACCAGCCATCTGTTGCCTCTTGAATAGTAGTACATCATTTTGTTGTCCATGTTTTTTGACTCCCAGGTTTTGCAAATGCTGATACATCAAGAGTTTTACCACTGTTGCACTGTTCATATAGAGTCTGAAAGTTAATAAACACACAGAGTATTCAGGTGAACACAGTTGTACTGCACATGGATTCAAACTATATGACAAACATTACCACTTGAAATAAATCATCACATACTGAAACATTCCATACCAAAATTTCTCTGTCAAATCAAAAAATTAAAACACACTTAAGACAGCTTAGTTGTACCAGCTGTCATGCAATGCAGTGCCTAAAAGAAAACACATACACTGACTTAGCAGTGCGGGCAAAGTTACAGAGCTTCACAAGTCAGCAGAGAACAAACGAGCTAGAGATCTAAAACCAAGTTTACTCTATTAAATGTCTCCAATATGGAAACACTAGCATGGAAGGAGAGAGTTATTTGTGTACTTGGGGCATGCAAGCTTTACATGAGATACTCAAATGCCCACAAACAGCCACATCAACTTTTTGTTAAAGGAATAACTACTTGTTCACCCTCATATTTAAAACAGATCAAGTACAACTAGCAGTGTAAGCATAAACTCCTGTAGATTTAATACACACTGAATTTGCTTTCCTCCTCATGAAAGCAGTTTTGCATTCTCAAGGTCTTATGTATACTTTACCACCATCACTTCTTCTGAGACACAGGTAGAAAGAACAGAGTTGAAGATTTATCAAGCTTCTCTTTCAGGCAATAATCAGAGAGGCTGCAATACTTCAACATACAGGAACTAATTTACACATGGCACTGTATTAACAATTCAGCAACTTCCAGGAAGCAGGAACAGTTGCAGTCCAAAAGTGTGCATACTTAACAGATCAATTTAGATAATTTCCTCATAGTGAGGGTCCTAAACTTAGAAGATTCCTGTTTAGGGGGAGCTTAAAAGCAAAGCAGATGTACTGGGAGGTGGAAAGGAAAAAAAAAAGCTAAAAGTAAAGACTACAGGCACAATTTTCAACCCTTCCAATTCAGAAGAATGTAGGGAGATTCTGCATCCTTGCAAACAAAAGCACTAAGATGTGCAATGTTTTTCCAGCTATGGCTAAAGATTTCGTACACATATTGTTTCAGCTTTCGCTACCAAACTAGTTCTAACCTTTGTTTGCATAAGCATGTACTACTATACAAAACAGAAAAGACAATTTACTTACCCTCGCAGCTCTAGAAATAGAATTGGGAGAATTCAAACCAACAAGCTGGCCAAGGATACGTTTCATTTCCTCTGTGGTTCCTTTTGCATTTGGGACACCTGCAGTTAATTTATAGTTATGCTGAAATTGTATACATTATCAGTGTAAAAACTGCCAGTACAGTTTGTAAGAGGTTTAAGAATTAAAATATTGAAGTCTTTTCTGAAGCAGACCAAATTGAGTCATGCCAACAAGCTCACAGTATAACTAAGAGTAAACCTTTTTTAAAGCAAAGTTATAAATACTATTTAATAAAAAAATATTTTAAAATAAATGTACCTGTTTGACAATGACTTTGAATTTGAACATAGGGATGTACCAGCAACTCCGAAACAGAAATTCTTTCCTTAGGATTTCTTATTAAACAGCGCTGCAAATGAACAAAGAGGAAAAATGCTTTGCCTATAAATTACAAATTGTCCTAGGAATTAACAGTATTTACTTTGTATGATGAACCAAAGGACTTAAGTCAGACTGCTTTCAATATTCACTTAGTTGGTACTGAGCTGAAAAGAGCCTTTAATATGGAAACCAGATGAAGTAGCTCTAGCTTCATTCTTCTTTTGGAATAAGGCCTGTTACTACAAGTAGCAGTGAGCATTCATTTGTGGAAAAAGTCTCTCAAGCACAACTCATTCAGTTTTAGAAAATATGCTTTAAATAAAAAAATTACCATTATTTAAATCAAAATTTAAGGGACACTTACCTTCAGCACATCTTGAAGATCCTTCTCAGCAATATCTGGGAACCCTATTTCATAACTGGGATCAACAATAGCATGCATTTTATTGATGTGACTTGTTATATGTTGAAACGGAGTCCTTCCATATGTCATACAATACAAAATGCATCCCAGTGACCACACATCGCTTTTGGGACTTATCTAATATTAAAAAAAAAATTCAGAAGATTACTCTCAACTTAAGAAACTGTCCCCTCAGTCAATTTATCATGTAATTGATAGTTATTGAGTTATTGAGTGTAATTGAGTTTTCACTGTGTAAGATCTTTGTAACTATTACACAAAATCACTAAGGCAGCATGCCATTATCTACTAAGACAGTGATGTGGCTTTCTTCACTTATATTCCGTAAGAAAACTATTATTATTAACAATTTTTGAAAATCAACTTACTTGAAGAACTAACTTAAAACTAAAGTTAGCCCTTAACAAGTCCAACTGCAGGATTCTAACTTCAGATTTAAAAATAAATACAAGCAAAATCATACTAAATTAATTAAATCCAGGAAACAGTGCGAGATCACAGCTATGTCTCTGAAGTGGAAAGCCACAATTCAATTCCCTTGAGTTTAAATTATTCAGATCCATATTTCAACCATGACACCCAGGCTGTTCCTTGCAGGACGACTTTCCACTTCTCCTGTTGAAGATGAAGCACTTTAAGAGAAGCACAGAGTGGGGCAGAGGAGGGAAGCAGAGAAAGATGCATACAGAGAACCTGACTGCCAGCACAGTGGTTAGATTTTTGCTTAGACAAGCTGAGCTCCAGAACAAGTCTGCACTTTTCATGCAGTTTTAATTTAAAAGTACAAAACAAGGTAAAAAATTATCATCCTTAAAAAAGAAATCCACTTATAAAATATTTTATTCTCTATTTAGAAAGACAAGATTGTATTTCATTACATAATACTTGCATTCAATTGTTAAAAAATTAATCTTCATGTACATGCACGTACATATGGATTTTAAATACTTCTTCACCAAACTATGTACCCCTCAGTCAAAGTTTGACTGCCAGTGTGAAAATACTTTCCTTCAGTAATTTTCTCATCATTCGTGTTCCATTGCCCTGGTGACGTTATAAAAATTTCTACAACACACAATACTCTGTGGCATAGAAAAATTAATAGGATACACTGAACTCGTACATGTGGCCCTAAAATACTACACTTCATTATATCATCTTTTAAAGACCTTATTAGGTATTACTCAGTACTTGTAAAACCTGCTTCTCACTTAAAAGAGCTTAAAAATATGACAACAACACAATATCATCATAACTTGTTTAGGCAAACATACTAACAATGGCCTGTATCAAAAAGCAAATTTTCTAACTTTCCAAAAAAAATTCAAAGCCCAGGTTATTTATGCAGAACACTCAAATGCAGCTGGGTAGCACCAAGCAGTGCTGTAAGAGCTTCACCAGGTTTTGGCAGAACAAAGCTAAAACAAAAGGGCTATTCACACTGACAACATAGTGGAATTATTAATTTAGACATTATCACTGTATTTTTAGGTCCTCCAATGCCCAAGCCTGTGCATCTGTTTTACTTTCAATTTTACTCATTAATTGAGCATTAACATTTTTCTAAGCACCATCTACCAAATGCTTTTAGACAGTTAGGGAGATTAGGCTTAACCTTCCAACTCTGCGCATCATCATCATGGCACAATAAATTTTCTTATGTTCAAGTTTCAGCAGAAGACTTCAGAAAACCAAATCTGAAGATACATGACTGAATTACTTCCTTCTTAACATGAAGAGAGTAGGAGGAAAAAGATCATACTACCTTAGAACGAGGCTTGCCATTTTCTCCATAGGAAGACCGATCTTCTATTGCTTCAGGTGGCATATAATTCATTGTGCCAGCCTAGCCATAAAAATGAAAAAATATTCTTTTAAGTAAAGCATGCATTAGATTTAATTCACTTAATAAAAACTTAGATTTCTGTCCCAGAACACTGAAAAGCATCTTGAAAGTTTGTTTGTATTAAGGCTGAAGGCCATTATTCTGTTCATTAAAAATATGTAAAAATCAATATAAATGAATATTCATATACACATATAAAACCATTCAGCATAAAATTTCAATATTAATTGAGGTTATTACAATCAAAATTATCAGCAGGTACTATAGCATTTCACAGTAAAATGGACATGAATTTTCCAGAAGTATTTCACCTGAGAATCTTTAATGATACTTGTCACATCTGGCTGCATTTGGTTTGCAATGCCAAAGTCAATTAGTTTTAACATTCCATCAACTATCAGAAAGTTTGCTGGTTTCAGATCACTGTGAATAATGCCTGTAAAAAAAGAGTTCAAAGTAAATCCAAATTACTACCATGAGATTTAGGATTACTCAATTCCCATAACCCTTGCACAGAGAGAAGGTGCAGATTGGCTTTACCTGAGTCTCTGCAGATTTCATAAAAGTGCTTCCATTTCTTTCTAAACAGTTAAGACTTGCATGAGTCTACAGTCAGAATTACTACTTATTCAAATCTGCAGACACCCCAGAACATCTCCAAGCAATTTGAGTTGCACAGTTTGTCTCAGTTTGGGACAGACCCTCCAGCTCTGTGTGCACATGGCCACACTGAACTGCTGCTCTGGAACAATTCAGTGGCCTGTCCACGCCTGTAGTTCTCTCTTTAATTAGCTAAGCAGGTAGTTAAAATAAAAGAATTATAGTGCCTAGTCTGATTAAAGGTACTATTCACTGAGGAGTATACACAACTGACTTCTCACAAACTCTACTTGCACAATTTAACATGAATTTTGGTTATTATCTACACAGTCAACGAATCCATCTTGATATTTTACAAAAATCAAAGTCTTTTTTCAAAACATCACATGTATGTATGTACCCTGAATTTCAGTAGGTTTTGCTGTTTGCTCTAGTCCTGAAAATAGGTGAGGTTTTCTGCTATTTGTGCTAGTCTTCACTTCATTATTATATAGGAAAAGATCCAAGTCTGCCCTCTCCTTTATGCTATACAGACAAACAGAATACAGATGTATACACTTTAATTATATCGGTAAAGATGAGAGGAAGGCCTGAAGGACTCTAAGAAAAAGCTGAAACACTTTGTCAAAGTAAAGATCACAGAGCTGTCATTAATGTCAAAGCTGCTTCTGGAGAGAATGAGTGGCTAAAATTTGAGTCTAATAGAGAAAAAGTGGAATTGGGAGTATATGATGTAACCTAAAAGTGAAAATATTTTCTGGCTGTTGTAAGAAAATAGACAGCGTTACATAAACAGTGATATTCGTGAGATCCCTCTTGAGTTAGCTAAGTCTGCCTCTGCATCAAGATTTACCTTGTTTTTTTATTTCCTTGCTTTTTTTAAAAATACAGTAAATACCCATCTTTGAAGATCACTAAGATTATACCAACACTAAAAACAGTATCACCTCCAAAATTAAAACAGATTCATATTATCTGACATATATCCTATACAAATACCTAGAATTATTTAAGAATACCATATTCATGGATTGTGTGAACAGCTTCCAGCATATTTTTCCAATAGCTCTTTCGTTCCAATGGATCCATCTTTTTTTTCTTTTTAAGCCAGCTATTGAGATCAATATTTCCACACTCCATTACCATGTAGATATGTTGATCGGTAATCTCACTAAAAATAAATATATGTATGTTAAAAGTGAAGGAAATACCTTTTTATAGAGAAATACTGATTAAATAAATAGTATTTACTCACTAGCCATAAAGGCGGATGATCTTATCACTATGTTGCTGCAGTTTACTCAAATGAGCAATTTCATTCTTATAGCTCTCAACAGTCTGTTGATCAGCTTCCTCTAGATTCACATATTTGACAGCATAAAGCTGCTTCTTTTCATTCAGTACTTGAAACACCTGCAAAACAGTATCAGTTAACAACTTCATTCATCCCTGGTTCTGATTTACTATGGTCCTTCATCTCAACTCAGCCAGAATATCAAAGAAGTTTACCTTTTCAAAAGGAAGAAACAATACAAAGTAATTCATACAAGTCAGCATGAAAAAAGTCAAGAAAGACAGCACCAGTTACAACAGAAACAACCCTCTATCAGAAGCTATCTTGGTGCCACATTGTATTTCACCAGGTGTAGAACATCATGACTGCAGTGTTCCTAAGATAAAGATTACAAAATAACACTCCCACAGATACAGGTTTGATCTGCCCTCACACATTCACTTTGTCACACCAAAATCATTTGGAAGCTAGATCACATGGCACATGAGAAGAGGTTGAGAGCACAAAGCCCATTCAGTCTTAAGATGAGAAGGATGCAGGAAACCCTACTGCTGTCTTCAGCTACTTAAAGGGAAGGTATGACAGACTTCTCTTGGATCATGGAAGTATGAGATGCAACAGATATAGCTAAGAACAAGGAAAATTACAATTGGATATTTTGATTTTTTTCACTGTCATGTAGTCCAACAGGAAAACTGCTTGTCCAGAGGCTATGACATCTCCATCCTTGGCAATACTCAAACACAAAAACCCATGAGTAACGTGCTCCATTCTGGCCTTGTTTTAAGCAGACTATGAGAAAAATGACACACTGAGGTCCCTGCCATCCTACCTCATTCTAC
Source organism: Cnemophilus loriae (assembly GCA_013397755.1). Classification (NCBI taxonomy): domain Eukaryota; kingdom Metazoa; phylum Chordata; class Aves; order Passeriformes; family Corvidae; genus Cnemophilus; species Cnemophilus loriae. The sequence goes on along the minus strand of VZTF01017490.1, from coordinate 3,708,216 downwards.
AACCATACACTGGCAGCACAGGGAGCTCTTCCTTCTGGAGTTCCCTGCTGACTGCAAGCTGGCTAGTATTGTTCCAGTTGACAAGAAGGGTGTGAGAGAAGACCTGGGAAACTACAAACCTGTTAGACTAACCTCAGCTGCTAGAATAATTACAGAGAATATCCTACTGGGTACTACTGAAATGCAATGATCAGACACAGTCAACATGGATTCACAAAGGGAAAGATCTCTTTAAGTAATTAGTTAAATTAGCTATCCTTAAGACACATCCTCCTAGAAGCTATGCTAAAATACATGGAGAACAGGGAAGGTGATTTGGGAGAGCCAGCACTGCTTCATTAAGTGCAACTCCGACCAACCCAGTGGCCTTCTGTGACTGAGGGACTACATCAGCAGACAAGGGAAGAGATAGAGATGTCATCTATCTGGATTTCTGTAAGGCCTTTGACATAGTCCCCCACAACATCCAGCTAAACTGCTTATGCTGTAAAGAAAATAATGAACTATAATAAAACCAAGAGATTTTGCCAAAATTGTTTCCCAAGCTCCCATGACTGCAAATTTGCATATAAAATGCAGCTCACTCACCACTTCAGACATAGCTACAACTCTACTTCTCACACACGTTAGAGAAGTAGTAAGATATGGTCTGTCTCCTTCAGGAACTCTCAGTCAACTTTACAAGTCACCCATTTCCCAACAATGTAATCACACTGCTCTACACAACAGCCTCTCACATTAGGATGTACACAAAGCAGCACATCTCTTGTAACAGAAAAGCTGATTCTAACAGGAATTTTAATGCTTACTCTACCATAGAAATTATCTTCAAGAGCAAAAACTCTAAGCATAACACTAAACCAGCAAAGTTCTAGATTCCCTGGGTCAAACATTGTGTACATGTTAACACTAGGCACTCATTAGATGATTTCAACATGTATTTACAAAAGTGACTGCCTAAAATGATAAAGGAGCACTTTACCTTACTCGAGCCTCCACTACCTATTTGCTTTAACACTGTATAAACTCTTCCATTGATGGCAAGGCATTCATGCGAAGGTATAGAAGCTGGAACCTGTGTATGCAGAAGAGGTTAAGAAATAAATATTGGTACATGCAACAGAACTTAAGAAAGCTCTACATCCCCCAGTTTTATCTACAATTGAGAAAGTTCCTAACTGAATGTGCAACATATCTAAGGTAACCCATTTTTACATTATATCAGGCCACAAAAAATGTATCAAAATTTGTGAAATCTAACAAAAATTGAGGAGAAATGTAATCTTTTACCTCCCTAAAACTCATGGTTTTCAACACACACTGCTTCTCTTTATTGGTACTGCACTGTAGTGGGTAGTACCACTTTAAAAGCACTGCAGAACAAAAATAGAGACTCCAGTTCTTTCCTCTGTCATTAAGTAGGATCTGAAAAGGCTTAGGTTGCAGACATAAAGGCTCCAGCATTTTGCCAAAACTGTACTGATTTTTCAACACCTGACTTATTTCACCTAAATTCAGACACACACATGAAGAAAGTTATTTTGGGAAGAATAGACTACTTTCCATTACTCATCCAAGAGGATGAATAGGAACTTCAGATTAAAAAAATAAATACATACATTTATTTTACCTAAATTAGTTCCCAATGAAAGAAAATATGTACTGAAAAAATGACAGAAAACTGTTACCTGCAAGCCAACTTGATTTTGAAATGGAGTTGCTGGAGTATGTGGTAAATAATATGGGAACTGGCTGTAGGGAGTAGAAATTTGACATCCTGGCAGAAACTTGTCCTTTACAACTGGTGTGCTGAAACTAACAAAAAATATGAACAATATCTACATTAGTTGTATTTTTTAAGATTATTTTAACAACAAAGTTGAAATTTTCAGTGTTTCTTGAAAGCTAAACCCTATTGACTAGCGAGAGCCCAAGCCTCTACTTCATTCAATAATTAGCATTATTAAGACCACTTCAACTTCTTGATTTAGAAGTCCTTTTAGAAATACACTGAAACTATAATGTACTTAGAAAATACTTTTTAAAACACTAACTCCCTATCTTCAGACACTAGCTGGCACGTCCCAGCAACTGAAAAGTGAAAGAACTATAAAGCTAGAAGAGCTGACTATCAGAGTTTGAGCCAGTTACTCTTTTTCAGCTGTTATTCATTCAAAAACATTTCAGATTACCTAATTTTTAAAGTAAGCATATTGAGACAGACAACTTCAAAATCCTCACTATTGCCTTGAGAGCTTTAGCTACACTGTGTATGAGCGGAAAGATCATGAATTTAAGGAAACTAAAGATTGCAAAAAATCCCTTTTTTTTTAATTCATTCTCTTGAGGTGTCTACCATCTATTTAGTTATATTACTGAGGATACTTTATTTTTCCCCACTGTATTTACAGAAACTAATATCAAGATCACAACTGGAAGAGAAGGTATATACTGAGGATTTATTTGGTAGAGTAAAATAACAGAAGCTAAAAAAAAAAAAAAAAGGACAAAGCCTGTCAAAAGCATGGTTTTCATTGAATATAGAAACACTCAGCAATTCTGCATATTTACCATGTACATAGAAACTAAGTAAAGAGAATTTAATCAAGGACTATTATCAAGTTCCTTCATGAAATTATGTGGTTCATTCCCTACATATATTCTGAATTCTACAGCTATGGAGACAGAGATCCTACCAACAGGAACAGTGCTTATTCAGCATACAACCTTGACCTATATGATTCATCCGAAAGACTTATGACAACAATAAGTAATCATATAATTAGCAAGATTTGCCAACACAGGCATAGGGGTTTATGCCTAATTTAAGGTCACATGGGTAAACAAAAGCTAACATTTCCTAACTTATGTGCTTAATTCTGCAAGCCTTTGGATTTCTTGAAGTGCTTTTAAAAACCCTCAGAAACTTGCATCATGGGAACTAAACTGATATATAGTTATCAATCTAAAAAGCCTGTCAGCCAGAAAAAAAAAGTTATCCAAAAGAAAGTGTCAGATAGCAGGGATCAGTGAGAAAGGTAAATGCTCTACCAAGAACTTATTGATTTGATGGTAAACATCCAAATGCTGAAAGGCTGACAGAAAAGGCAAAGGTCTCTAAATGAGATCTGAATCTCAAAGTCAGGCACTTTACAGAAGCACGTGGAATGTTTGCTATCTGAACAGAAAAATTTAAGAAATCCTGTAAAAATCTGCTTAAGTCTTTCCAGAGATCAACTACCATCTTACAGTAGGCTTACCAGGCCATATAATCATTAGATGTGGTGCTTGGTGTTCCATAAACATGTGATAGGTCACTTTTCTTAGAAACAGCATCTGGTGGTGATAATCGTCTTGAAACAGGATGACCAGACTGTTCCATGTTCGTTTGTTTTCCCTACAAAAGGGCAAAGCAAGATATTGTACCACAAGAGGAGCCACAATTAAGAACACAGGAATAATTTCTTCAACATGAGAAGGCTGCTGCTAGCACACATTTAGTACATATTCTTGTTACTTTACCTGTCCATAGCAGCTTTTCTGTGACACTTCTTGAGTTGGCATTTTTTTTCTGGCACTAACACAGTTTAGTTTAATCTGTTCCAACTGCTTTCTATAGCTTTCACCAAAACTAGATTCTTGCTGTTGACTTTCCAGACTCCAGGGCTCTCGTATCTTCAGCTCCGGATGCTGAACTTTATTTTCTGGAAAAGAAAAACAACCAAAAACCACAGATTATTAAAAGGACTCAATATTTAATACTTGAAAAGTTTCTAGAATAATTTTACTTCTAGATCAGAGTAAACAAACAGTTGATTGACTGGAATTAGGCCTTAAAAGACATTATTGTAATCCTCAGGCTCCATATTCAATTCAGTGTAGTAACATGGCAACTTTCTTCAAAAACTTAGGATACTACTGTAACAGTAACAGAGATGCAACTGTTTCCTTCATCAACACACAGAATAAGAGTATTTTCATAAATTGTACTACAACATCTCAGGATATTGAGCAGGTCTATAAAGCACTGAAGATAAGCTTATTACAATACTCCAAATTAGAAGTCTGTTGTCTGTGACAATAGGCAACCTATAATCCAGTGTAACGACTGAAGCCAGAGGCCTAAAGGGACTTGGCACACCGTCTCCTGTTTACTTTTGCACAGGTAATACAAGGGTGAACCAGTGGGATGTGACAGTTCAGGCTGCAAAAAGCACAGCTTAAGAGTGTTCCTTCACAAGCTTGGAAAGTTTTCTTTTCAAATGACTAGAAAGCAGCATCCCATGCAGAGCAGCTTAGTGCAATTCAGCTGCTGAAGGACTGAACTACCTCAAACAGCATCTCATCTGGAAACTTGAATGAAGCACAAACAGGGAAAGTATGACCTAAAACCCAAACAGTTTCCAATGCAAGTCAGTGGGAAAAGCTCACTGTGGGGCTGAGGGGATGCTGAAGTTGAAAAATCACCATTTTTCAACTGAAATGTTTTCTTTCCTACAATACATATGTATTTATATAAACCTAAATCCAACTCTTGCTATGCTAGCCATTTTCACCTAAATTCTTCAGCAGGATGAGAAAGCCGCTACAGGAACCAGCTTTCTGATGAAACATTGAAGTAGCAAGTAACCATAGGAGGTTGGTACATGTATTCCATATTCCGTGATGTTGGTAAATGATTAGTAGCAACCTTCTAGATTTTACTAGCCCTGAGATACTTGCTATAAATCCAAGTTGGTTATAACATTTTCCAGGAAGACACAACATAACAATCTCATGCCATCTCTATTTCTAGGTGACTTCACACAACAGTCAAAATCCTTGTATTGATAACCCAATATCTACTGAAGTATTTATTTCTGAAATACACCAAAACTGGCTGTTTTTAAAAGAACTTTAAGAATCATTCTCCAAAAGTATGTTAATAGTGCAGTAAAAAATCTCAGCCATTCAAATGATGGCAAAAACTTAGATTTCTTTAAAGGATAATTCTAAAAATGGCAATACAGTTAAGGCTAAAACCCATGTTTAATCCAAAGCATTTACAGTAATTCAAAGTATAACAGCATATTTGATTGACACTGAAATTTAATAAGCCTCTAAAAAGTACACGTTCATTTAGTACAAGTGTCATTCACACAAAAGGATTCCAGCAATACAAGTTAAATTAAATTGCAATGAATATAGGGAAACAAAGGTAGAAATTAATTATGTATTTTTTGTACAACAGGAAAAAAGGGACAGAGAAGCATATCATGATAATTTGTCTCAAAAAAAAAAACTAAACAGATGCTTCAAGACATTTATAGTCCTTCATTTGAATTTCTCTCCAACATCTACCTTTTTCCCTTTGGTATAAACTAATACTATTATCTGATAAACTGGCAATATTTTTCTACTCTCAGGCTGGCAAGTGTTAAGCTGAAATCTTCTCCATTGCTATTTCAATGCCTGTTTGTTGTATGTATTGCAAGAAGTAAGAACATAACGAATTAGCACTATACTTGACATTTTACTTCAATCCCAGCACTTCACAGTTTTGGACATTGTCACAGTTGAGATTTTTGCGGGTTTTGGGGCTAGTTTTTTCCACAGCTATCAGAGATACCACACAAAAGCTAAATTTTATTTAACTACTCCCCAATTCCAGTCAGACCAACTTCTGCTTTTTGAAAAACATTTTATTTAGCAATGCATTTAAAAAAATACAGAACAGCACATTTTCAATGCTTATTCTATTTCAAACTACTCAGACATGACATTAATAGTTACCTTCTCTTTTCAACACAAGACTTGCATCCACTTTGGTTTTGAGAGTTACAGTTGAATTGGTAGCTGTTTCTGAGCTGCCCTCATCCAACATCTGCAACTGTAAAGCTGTTTTTTCTTGTAAGGACTAAAGAACATAAAAAGTATCTTAAAAAAGAATTAAAGGAAAACTCAAGAGTAGTATCCAAAAGACATTTCCTTATGGTAATTCAATGGCAGATGCACAGCAAACATGCTTCAGGGAACAGTGCAGGTTCCACAGACATGTATTACTGATGCTATTTTCAAATACATCAACACTCTGAACTTCCATAATCCAGTTTCTATAATCAAGATGCAAATGCTTTCTATTCTGGAATTTTCTTTTAGGGGATGGGGACATGGGACATGAAAACATAAGACATAGCTGAAAACAAATCTCTATCAAAAGCTGTAATTCATGGCTCCATAGAGCACTTTAACTTAGTTGAATAGACTTCATTAAATAGGGTACTTCCCATGGTAAAATTCATGACTACAGCTGAAAGAGGTCCTGTTGTCAAGTTGAAATCTGTTTATCCCCTCTTCATAAATCATATTTCTAACACCGCTCCCATTGCTCCCATCAGATGTACTGTCAGAGAAAGCTCTTTTTTAATGACCGATTATGCATAACAATTTTCAAGTTTAAAAGCCACAATGAATGCTTCTGTCCACAAATGATTACTTAAAGGGAAACCCTACATTATTTCTTTCTTGAATTGAGAAAGGTGTTATTAACTTTCTTGTTAATACCACAGGATAGCTGGAGTTCCTTTTATGTATTTAAAGAACATTTAAGTTACCTGCAAATCTCCCAGGCTGTACGAATCACGCCCACAAGGTTTCGGTTCTGATGGTGGAAAAGGTGCAACGAAGGCTGTTCGTTTGGAGCTGGACGTTTGCCTGTTGAAGTAACATTGGTAATTACATCACATGCCAATACAGTGTGGCGATGGCCTTTTTTGTCAGTGAGATGGAAAAAGTAGCTGTGTGAAGACTTTTGGCTACAAGCTTCAAATACACAGAAAAGTGGGTCCACTCAGACAGCAAAGTGAGAAACAATACAAAGAAGTCCTACAAAATGAGGATTTAAAAATATTTTGAAAGTTACAAGACTGCCTTATCTCTTATTTTAAAAACTGGACTATTTAAACATAAAAATATTTTGAACAAAGTTTATTTTCGCCCTAATTTCCATTTCTTTTGAGCTTACTAATTAGCCAGAACATTCTCTCTCTTCATCTTTACATGCTTTCATACAAAGAATCTGAGTAGTAATATCAGAAGTAGGTTACTGCAGTACCTGTTGCATCTATAATGACTATTTGTCTCTAACCTTCAGGTCAAATTTGACATTAACATCTGACATTTCCACTATCCAACAAAAGCACCATTGAAAAGGAGTATTAAAATCTGTTGTGCTGTAGGTAAACCCAATAACCAACCTCTTGGTAACACTAGCTGTGAGTGGTACATCTGAATCCTCCATGTCATCACCATCATCAGATACTAGGGTAACAGGAATCCTCCCAAATGGGCAAATCTAAGAACAAATTCTAAGTTATGAGGTGTGTAAAGCAGAATAAAGAGTTTAAGATTTTTAAGAAAATGTTACATGTTTTACCTGGTTAGATTTGTTTAGTGGTCTCAATGGATTGTGGGAACTAACTAGGGCACCCAGTTCCTGTGACTTCTCTTCCCTAAAAGAAAAAACAACTCAAACAAAAAAACCCACAAAACAAAACACACAACACTGTAGTGTATGTGTTTGGTTTCAGTTTAAATGATGTTATAAGACTTTAAATAAGAAATTAAGACATTACCTGAGTAAAAATCTGGTAACAGCAGAAGAATTTTCACTAGAATAATTCTTTTTCATGTTTCTGTGATTTCCACCTGTATTCTGAAGTCCAGACTCCTGTGTACTCGATACTGTGGGGAAAATAGTTAGGATCATATCAGACAAATTCAGCTGAATTATTCTAAGCAATTAATTGCGTTCAATTAAACCAGCTGATTTCACTGGTAGCAAATCTGAGAGTTGTCATAATAAGCTGTGTAAGGCCAGAGAGTATCAAGGCAGGCAATAGCAGACAGCCCATTCACCAGCCCCATCTTGATCCAAAACAGAATCTTGCTTGATTATTGAAGATTTAGCAAAAGTTTCATGAAGTTGTACATTAATCTTAAAATGAAATGTCAAGTCAACTTAATAAACTTTGTGAAAGTATATATTTCAGATATACCTTATGGTAAACACAAGCAGAAATCAAGTTATTTGAAAAATCATTCTAGAACCTCAAACCCACAAATAAACACTTCAGAACAACACTGTCTTCCACATTATTTTTCCCTGAAGGTAAAGGGAAGGTCATTTCTCAGAGACAAAGAAACTACAAGAACTCATAATACACTAATGAAAATATATCAACATCTTAATGGACACACATTCACATTACAACACAGTTCAATTCTTCATTTAGGGAACAATATGGAGTACAAGCTATTTTAAGCACCTTCAGAACAACAGCTCTTGAACTCAGCTATTTTCCTGACAAATCCTTTTTTAAAAATTTAAATTAATATCTGGTTATTTTGATCAAGATCTCTTCAATGCTACAAGATTTTTTTTTTAAAAAAGACAGACACCAAAGAACATCTTTAAGAAGGAAAAAAAAAAAAAAAAATCAAAGGCAAGTGTTCAAAGCCAGGTTGAATGGTGCTTTAAGCAACCTGGTCTAGTGGAAGGTGTTCCTGCCCCATAGCAGGAGGTTGGAACTAGCTGATCTTCAACGTCTCTTCCAACCCAAACCATTCAACAATTCTAACTAAGATATTATATAATATGATCTTCTACATCACATAGGCCTTGTGTTCCATCACTATAGGAAATTATCTGCTTGACCAAGAAGATTCATAGTTATCCACAGCCTTCCAAGAAATCACAATTTAAGGACTATTTTATATAGCATTTCTTAAGAGGTTTAATTTTGTATCAGTTCATTAAAATTAGTTTTACTTTTCTTTTGAATTCTGCCATATCCCTCTTCTACTTTCTGCCAGAATTCAGACTTCTGGCAGATGAACAGTGCAGAAGTGGCTGTTTCTAGTACTTAATGTTTTATAAACTGCTTACACCAATAGACTTAACTACTCATTTAAATAAAACAAGTGCCACAATGTAGTTTTATTACCAACTCAGGACCATCACCATCTCACAAATGCATCCCATACTTTTTTTCTAAATAAAGATTTTTTTTTTTTTTACCACCATGCTTGCCACTGGACTCTCACATCCAGCTGGTGATCTACAATACTTTCATTCCTTCACAGGCTGAGACAGCCTATCTGCTTATCACGATGCTCCCAACCACAGTTGGACCCCATGACCTAAGGGGCTTTTCCAGCCAAAACAATTCTAAAATGATTCTGTGACCTACATTTCTTAAATAGTAAATTACCTTTTCCCAACTCAACATGTTTGATTGCACCTGGTATGTCAAATACTTTAGATTGCTGTGCATGAATGAAAGAAAAGAAAAAGGAATTAAACCAAAGGTTTCTAGACTTGATGCATGGTTTATATTTGCATCACAACACTAACTGCATATAACTGTCAAAAGCATTCTGTACAATCTTTTGAAGCTGTGAATAAATGCATTTACATATACAGCATTCATATTTTCAAATAAAATACTTTCAAAAGCAGCTCTTCAAATGGAAATAAAAAAAACCAGAAAGACCTAAATGCCAATACACTAAAATAGCCTCTGTTGCTCCAGAGGAACGTACAAATTCACTTAAAGCCAAATTCAGTGATTTAGACCATGTATGTCCCAGAGTCTGAGATATTTCAAGTCTGGTATTATTTACCTTTTAAACTTTAATCTTCAACTAACTGAATTAATAGTTAGCATTTTTCAAATACCTAATTACAAACTCATATATATGACAAAATAAATGAGCCTACTCTTGCCCCAAAGTTCACTGCTTCCTAACTGGTAGGCGAGGTTTTGCCATGCATTCTCACAGGTATTCCCTTACCTCTGCAGCAGCAAGTCAATAATGTCAATGAGAAATTGCACAATCCATGAAGGATATTGATATTCTACAAAATATTCTCCTGTGGCCTAGTACATCAGCAGTGGCACTTATGCTGTCTATATCCAATTCATGATAAACAGAATAAGACAGAAAATAAAGTTTATTAAAAATTAATGCCATAGCTGAATACTATTAAGTGTTCGCTCCCAGCTGGTGCTCCAGTCAAAGGTTGATTCAATAGGTGCCAGGCAAATCTCAAATGCCACTCCTGAAGATATATCCTTAAGTAAATTAAATCAGACCTATTTTACATTAATTCTGTCCTTATATAATGCAAAAATATGGAAGTGTTAGACATCACTTTTGAAACAGTTAGCTACACACACTTCGATGCTGAAGTCAAACCATATTTTCTGCTCAGTTCCACTCCAAACAAAATTATCTCTTGAAAACTTCAAGAAAAAAAACTGTTCCCTTTTTGAAATTATATACCCAACAATAAGGATCACTTAGGATTTATGGGAAAGCCAAGCACTTCAGTTTTGTACTGATAAACATATGGTTTTTGTCCATTCGTAAAATAAAGTTGAAATGGATATTTTTTCCTAGACTTGACTTCACTGAAATCACTGTCAAAGCTTTCCTAGTCTGTCACAAGATAAACTTCCAAGCAACCTATATATGTATAGGTTAGGCTGTATATTTCAGTTCTAATTCTCTAGCAACAGTAGCTCTCTTACTTCACACTTAGAGCTGTAAGCCTCTGTTACAAACTACACATGCCTGATGACAGCCAGAGGACCACCCTCTGCAGAATTACAGAATCTACCATCCCACGGCTCCTGCAAAGTACAGTAACTGCACTGAAGATGAAAACAAGCACTGAAGGAATAAGATTCATAATCTAGATAAATATATCTGTTTATTGGACAATAGAGATTCTGAGTTTGTATCTAGAAGGAACAAACACCAGTGACTTTTTCCCAGTCCAGAATCACAGCATGCATAAATTCAACCAACATTTTAAGAAACCGCAATTACCTGCAAAGTTCTCCTTCTCCTCATCTGAAAGTAACTGCTTTTTTTTCAAATGAAAGTTTTGCAGAGCAGTTTCCAACAATTCCAGGGGAACAGCAGAACACTCCACAGCTTTCTGAAGGATCTGCTTACACTTCTTCTCATTTTCTAAGTGGTAAGAAGCACAGTTAGAAATCACAGAAGTAAAAAAACAATTACACTGGGGCAAGATTTTTTTAAGGAGATGGTTACATTCATGTTGTCTTATATTCACTTCGCATCATTCTATGAAGCCATTGTTCATTTAGGACTTCTCCCCTTACACTGCCATTTTAAGAAAACTGTCTGGAAATAGTTACAAGTGAATCATACAAGTCAATTTTTCACATTAAGTTGAATAACAAGTCACAAAATATGGATTCTCAGTATTTTTTCAGTGTTATACGAACTGTAAGAAAATCCAACACATTCTAAAATCCATTTTTTCTGTGGTATCAGCAAGGAAATACGACCTTTACAGACTTCTATTTAGATCTGACCAGATAAAAATTTTATTATGTATATATTATAAAACACCTTTAATGCACTTAATAGAAATCAAATTTAAAACCAGCTGTTGTTAAATAAAACAACACTACTCTGGACAGCATTACAGTCAAGAAAAGAGGAAAGCAAGGATATTTTTTCATTGCAGTTTCAGGCGTTACTTAATGCCATAAACAGAGAACTTTGAAGACAGATGGGATGGAAAAGGAAGTGTTTTAACAAAACATGTTGAAGCAGTCAATTTACATATGTAAACATGGACACAGGCATCTATTAGAAAAAGCAAAGTCAAATTAGGAAAAAAGTATACTGTAACCACAATACTTTCCTTGGTTTAAAGGACATCTGGGCAAAATGATGAAATGTTTTGCTACACTCGTCAATGCCCCTGAAACCCCAAATGCCCTTCTTCCTCCATTCCAAAGCAGCAAAACATAAACCACTTTCTTCTTACATACACGCCACATATGTATATACTTAAGTATTTCTTATATAATAGTATATTTAAGAGCCACATGTCCCCAGCACTCAAAATTCCACTCATAAATGACATTAGACATCCGTGTCACCTGTAGTTCAGGCTGGTGGAAGTACAGTGTAGGTATCAGGAACTCCTGCTTTAAGTAACCTATTTTAAGAATATTAAATGGATGATGTGAAACGCTGAAGCAAGGAAACACCAAAATTAGATGAGCTGTAATTTCATTTAAATCAATTTTGTGCTAATCTGTTAGAATTTGGTTTTTAACCATATAGTCAAATACTGTTTTTTCTCCTAAATCACTAGCAAGTGGATAGGCTCTAAGAATCCTTAACCAGCATTCTGTGATTCTACGTATGGCTATATTTAGTAACCACACATTGCTTCAACAAGACCTGCTACTCAAAAGTAATTCCTCCTAGTATTATGTCCCTCACTGAGTAAGAAAGAACATGACACCAAAACATGTATGTGAAAAATTAACTGCTTCATCCCCCTTAACAGACAAGGATCCAAGGCACAAAATAAAGCCAGAAGTATTTCTGAGTTTCAATCAGTCCACTTCCACCACGCACCAAAAGCCTGAATCAACCACCTTGGCATAAGATTTGAAAGACCCAAGAGTAGAGTTTTATCTACAGTCATGAGTTCTGGCCAATTCATAGCAAATCTTCAAGTACACCACTCAAATAAAGACAAGACAGCTCCTCATCTGAGGTATTTAAATAGTCAGTATTTAAGTTTAAAAAAAGCCAAAAAAACCAGAATGGCACCTTTATTGTGTCATTCCATTTCCAAGTTACTAATATTCAATTATTGAGAAATCAACATCAATTTGCCAAGTCTAATTTCACAATTTCAAGTTGAGCTTTTATCTTGAGCAAAACTGAGCTAAGGAAGAGAACGTACAATTAACTTTTTCTTCTTCATGCAAAAAGAAATACTGAGAAGTGTGCCGAGCACTGCTGAAATCACTGGGATGAAGAAGAAGAAACAAAGCACTACCGTCCTCCTTTCCCTCTGGCCTAAGTGGACACGGGGGAAAAAGGAACAGCACTCTTAAGTAACAATACACAACTCACATGTTCCACTAATCCTCTTTGAAGCACCCAGCAGGGACACTGTAGCTCCATACACATTAACAAAGGACACCTAGATCAGCTCAAGGGTAACAGATACAAATCAGAGAGCACACTGCAGATAGAACAAAGCCGATCATAACTGGCTTATTTCCTTTGGGATTAGGACTTCGTTTTAGGTGGATTACTTGCTGTCAAAGTAAGATAAACTATTGCATGAACATATCCCATAGCTACAGGATGAATTTAGTCATTTGTGATCTGTAGCAACATTTCCACACCTTATTAAATTACTCAATAGGTTTTATTACACTTATTTAACAATATCTTTGTTATTGCAGTATTAGTGTTTAATTATCTGTTTAAATAAACATCCAGTGCTCACTAAATAAATTATTAGCTGCTTCTTACTACTGTCTAGAAGTTCAATACCACAAGTTTATATTAGAACAAGACTGGTCAGATAACTAACTTATGCATAACACAGAAACTGTAATTTCAGGACACAAACATGCATATTTTTGTCTTCTTTTCCCCATCCTGTACAGGAGTCATGCATAAAACATAACATGTACTTCAGGGTGGGGAGAAGCAGTTGGTTCACAGCCTTTCCTGCTCCAATGCCAATCAACTTATCAGTTAAGAAAAACTGGAAAATCTGAGAAGACAAAAGAGTATCTACTTATTGATTTTAACAAAACGTTTCTGCCTCATGGGCCACACTGAACATCTAAACTGTATCCTAAAATACAGTTAAAAAGTAGTACTGGAGCAAAAATGTATAGACAAAACCACTATGAGTGGAAAATAAACGGAAGTAAAGAAAGAGGAATAACTAGTAAAATGTATTCAGAGTCTAGACTGTAGAATAGACTAATTAATTTAATTTATTTAGTGTAGCTAAATTTGGGGAGAATTTCTCATGCTAGGCAGTATACAACAACTTGCATGATACTGAAAAAAAACCATGAAGGAAAACAAATCTCAAGAAACTCAAAATATATCCACCAAGCCTTTTCCATTCAAATAAGAAAACAGCTTACATGGAATGTGCTTGTCTTTCTGTACGGAGCAAACTGTCAAAGGACGAAATAAACAGGGTGACACAGGTCGCTGTTCAAATCACCCATGGAAACCAAAAGAAGAGACACCCAAAAATGCAAGCCTATGGGCAGCCAACACAGCCTTGCTACCAAGTACCAGGGCAACCAAATTGCACATCAAGAGTGTATTTTGGTTTAATAAAAGATATACTCAACCTACAGATGCTGTTTGGAAGAAGACAGAATGTCTTCAACAAGCAAGCAAAGTATTTGAACCTCACTTTTCAGTGAGGCAAGAGCCTTACTCAAAAGCCTTCCACTGCAAGATCTAAATTAGAAAAGTAGAAACTACTAACAATTTTCACCTGGTTTGAAAGTTATTTCTAAAAATAAAAAAAACAATGAACTGCATGCATATTTTCATTTTAAAAGTGAACACATGCTCTCAGTAAACTTCAATTTAAAAAAATCCAGATTTTTTTCTGATTCAATACCTATCAGTTTCCTTACAAATTATGTAAAGGAACAGAAGTTTCAAACAACAAAACCAAGAACAGCACAGAACAGCAACACCAAAAAAGTTTTTTTAACACACCTTGTGATAGCTCAAACTGTGCAAAAGCCACGTGCACAAAAGCAAATTTCTTGCAGTTCAGTCTGGCCAGATGAAATTGGTCCCGTGCTTCCTCTGGATCTTGAAGACTGCAAAGACAGCATATTCATAGTTATACAAGGTGAACAGCCTGAGAAAGATGAAGTTCCCTGTGCTGGATGAAGTAACTTTGAAAAAGCTATCCACCTATAGGCTAACCATTTTCCTCTTTCTTAGAGCAATCAGTGAACTACAAATAAGCAAAGAATTTTAAATTCTAATAATTGAAAGATACCAACATGAACCTTACCAAAACTCAAAGGACTCAATCCTTAAGGTCTTTCACACTTCATAGCTCATTTACTTTTGGCAAATTTTAATCCTAGTGTTACATTCAGCCATAGATTGCTGAGCAGGTGCTTGCACACAGCACACCAACATTTAAATATTCAAGAGGAAGTACAGCCTAGGTAAATACCAGTCAAGAGACAAAAGGCCTAAGTCTACATCACTATGTAACATTAATGTTACATTTCAACTGACAAAGAAAGGGAGCTTAACACTTTTATCAGCAAAATCCATAATCGAGAGATGAAGGAATTCTTTCCTAAGTTCCCCCTTGGCTCAACAGGTAAGCAAAGGTACCACTAAGAAGTGGGAAGAGCGAAAGATTTATGACCATGGCTCAAAATAAAAGTACAGAAAAATACAACATGGAAAAGTAAAGAACATATTTTCAGTAGAATTCTGTGGAATTTTTAATGACAGAAGTTTCTCAGAGTTTAGGCATGTTACTAGAGTCATGTAGGTTTACTGAACTCAGCTCTGATCATCCAAAGCAATAGGACAGGCACAGAATAACCCATCTGCAGGCAAAGTCTGAGCCAGAGAAATCAAACTGTAATGTATTACATTCACTTCCAAAGAGTTTGTTAAAATTTAAGTTCCTGTAGAAAGCAGCAACAGCTTGGATAGCAATACATAGAACAAGACCTAATGCTAGCGATAGGCACCAGGTGCCACACGCTTGGTGGCACTGTGCTACAGCCAGAAGCATTCCATGACAGCAGGCCTGGCATTGCTAGTGTACGATACAGATAATCAGACATGGAAGCACTGTTTGTCTTCGACTGTTTCAGAGCACACTCAAGGGTTCTTCAGACAATCTTGGTATCATAATAGGTCAAAAGGTGACACAGCCAGACTGTTGGCACAGCCAGACTGCAGCTAAAGAAGAAACCAGGACAAAAAAGGGCCAGTGCCAAGAATGGAATAATCCAGTTTCTCACCAACCTCCAGGTTGGGCAGAGATGTGATTGAGAGCAGGCTTGGGGAGAAAGACTTGGGGTTGATGGCTGATGAAAAAGCCAACACAAGCCAGCAGTGTGTGCTCACAGCCCAGAAAACCAAACAGAATCCTGGGCTGCATCCAAAGGAACGTGGCCAGCAGGTCGGAGGAAGTGATTCTGCCCCTCTGCTATTGGTAGATCTCACCTGAGACACTGCATTCAGCTCTGGGACCCCCAACATAAAGAGGACAGGGACCTGTTTGCACAAGTCCAGACAAGTGCCACAGAGACAATCAGGCAGCTGGAGCACCTCTCCTATGAAGATGGGCTGGGAGAGTTGGGGCTGTTCACCTGGAGAAGAGAAGGTTGCATGGATACCTCATAGCAAACTTGCAGTATCTGAAGGGGGCCTGCAGGGAGGCTGGAAAGGGACTTATTGCCAGGAACACTAGTGGTAGAACTAGGAAAAACGGGTACAAAATGAGAGTGGAAATTTAGGCTAGGTGTTAGGTAGAAATTCTTTACTGTGAGGGTGGTGAGACACTGAACAGATTGCCCAGGGAGGCTGTGGATGCCCCAACCCTGGAAGCATTCAAAGCCAGGCTGGAAAAGGCCTTGAGCAACCTGGTATAGTGGGAGGTGTCCCTGCCTATGGCAGGAGGGGTTGGGACTAGATGATCTTTAAGATCCATTTCAACCGCTTAACATTCTACAACTCTACAATCAGAACAAAACAGTGTTGATGGCAGTAGATATTAAAATCTCAAGCCATTGCCACTGCTTCTGAAGTTTGTGATTCTGACTTACTTTTCCGCCTTGTTTGATGCCTGAAAAGGTGGAACATTTGGGAGAACAGCAAACAATTCTACTGAAAAGCACATTTCTTCTCCCACCAAAAGGCAGTACCATCAGAGTCATTTAACTTGCAGTATCAGTACTGCTTTACTTGCAATAGCTAAAAAAATAAACCAGAAGCACTCTACAAAGTCATAAGATGAGAGGATTTTCTTTAACAGAAGCTAAAACCAAGAAAAGACAAAATATACAGTACTAGATAAACTGACAGCCAAGAATAGAGAAGGCAAGTGTAAAACACCAGAGAAATTTCTAACAAAAAAATTATGAGCAATGAGAATAAGTTACGAGCAATAAGTAAATATGCCGAACACAAAAGATCCAAGTAAGTAGTCACTGATTAACTTAACATTAATTTCCAAAAACTACAGACAATCAATATTGTTGGTTTTTAGGTCCAATCAGCCAAAAGCAATTTCATTGCTTGTGTGATTACAGATGTAGTTCATAAATGTAGTTTAATATAAATAATTTATATTATATGATGCTCTGGACAAGGAAGTATTAGCTTATAAAACATGATTAAGAACAAGCTGGTATCTGAAAGTAATTTCCAAATGAGGAATCAGCATTTAGGGAGATGCTTATAGTGAAGTTCCAGTGGGATTCATGCTATATCAAATTTTGGTGGGTACATTTTTTAAAAGGGGTTTGGAGTAGGTTGTTCATCTTTTTAAAACAAATTTTTATTAGGCAAGTCAGAAAACATATGACTGATGATATTTGCCAATTTAAAAATACGTAGCAGAAAACAGAGCAGATCTGAGCTACCTAGAGAAATAGATAGATTCTACAGTAGTGCTGGCTGCTAAAGTAGAAGTTATTTTAGTACGGCTGTAGAGTGCATTTCAATTGTGAAACAAGACAGACCACTCTCCCAAGAAGGTCTCTAGAGGCTGTAGCAGTGAAACAGCTAAAGACACTTCAGTGAGACACAACAACTAGAACTGTTCATACTATTAATGCATTAACCAGCAACTGACAGCACCTTTGGTTTTGCTTTCTGCAATACATCACACAGAATACAGAACATAGCTCTTAAAAGTATCCACCTTTCAAACCATGTTCAAAGATAAATAAAAATAGGTCCAAGTGATTAGGAAGGTAGGAAATAATCTTTCTGAGCTTAAACTCTCCTACAATGAGATAACAGATATGACTTGATCACTATTCTGGAAAAGAATTCCACAGACTAGGATCCAGAAGCCTAAGTTACACAGTTTCTGCTCTGAGGAAAAGCAATTAATCTTTGAATAAGAATGCCATCTTGCAATGTATCTTCAAACTTTTCTGGAAAAGATTCTTTACTCCACTTATAGAAAAACACCTTCCCTCTTCAAGATACTAAAGATTCACAAGGTCATTATTCACTCCTGTTTCTGAACAGGAGATTCAACAGATTACTTCCACTGTATGCTTTTAGTAACAGGGATGCAGCAAGATCCATGCAAATGACAGTACAAAGAAGTAGACATTTGTCATACTGCAAAATGAAACCATATGCCAAAAACTCAAATAGGGGAAGAGCATACAAGAAAACCATTAGCTATGTTCACTGGAAGATCACCTGCTCTGCTCTAATTGTTAGATTGCTGCATTGTTTAAATACACATCTTCATCAAAATATTTGCTGTAATGATATTTCAACCAATGAAAAAATCCTTTATGGAAAGAATTCTAATTATAACCCCATCCCAAATTATGTCTGAACACATCTGAACAACCACACTGTTCAAATTTGGACTGAATAAAGCAGTAAACGACCACAACCAAAACTAATTTGCAAAGTGTGGAAACTAGAGAATGATGTTCTGAGACTTTCTTCCTATCCTGAGGCAGCTAATTTAATGAAACTGTGGTGAGCCTTTTCTAGTAAGAGAGAAAGCATACACATGCTTCTTTTTTCTTGATTCTCTATGTAAGGTACATCTCTAAATCAAATAGCTCTAAACAATCATGTTTGTAAGCATATACAAAAAATGCAAGTACTGCAGAGACAACAGTTAAGCTGACTAACCACAGCTACTTACCTTCAAGGAACCAGAATGAAAACATACACACTCAAAATGATAATTTGTTGCAGAAAACACTACCAAAACAAGGTATTCTTATCTTAATTCAAAAACAGAATGATGAGTTCTCATATTTAAAATTTATACTTACGCTTTCAACTCTGCAAATCTCACAAGGATGCGAGCATAGCTCTCATCTTGACTATACTTTTCTGCAGGTAACGCAGTCACTGCTTGACTGTAACGACCAATGAGTCTATTGAGTAGGCTAACATCCATCTGAGGAACACCCTTTTTCTCTAGTTTAAGCAAAAAACATAGCCAATCTTCTGGACTATTTGTTGTCATCATTATTTGATTAACAGTTCCAGAGTTATCTGACAGAAAAACAAAAAAGGAGATTGATTAAAACAGCAGCAAACATGTACAGAAGAAAACGCTTTTTATAAGCTCATGTGCAAGACAGTTACTGACTATTTTTTAAACAAGATTAAAGCAACACAGCTAAGAAATAAGGAAAGATGAAATTTACTTTGTGGTCATTAATATTGAAGAAACACTAAACTTGAAATCCTTTCAGTTAATGGTTCTTTCACTCAGTCTAGGTTAAGATCTTTTGCATAAGTGACAGTAGAATAACAAAACTAAATACCTGTTGTATCAGCTGAGATTTTAGTATAGTTAAACTCATCTGTGATATTTTCTTCATTTCTGAATTTGTTTTTCAAGTTTCTAACTCTATTCATGATTGATGTAATCTGCGGCAATCCTCTTTCACTTAGGTCTGTCTCCTCCATCTGCAGGCACAAGGTTAAAAAACAGAGAAGTTACTGAAGAATCCTGTTGTAGCTCACTTTGACTGGAATTACCAAGGGAAAGCCTCTCGTGTATAATTTGGAGCTTGAGACTCAACCACGTTATGTAACAAATACTCTATTAAGCCTTTGTCAATGTAGTTATACAAGTAAACTTCTTTGCAGAAGACAACTTGGACAAATAAAAAGAATTGGTACTCAACTGATCCACCCAAATCCTAATCCATGCTTCACAGTAGCCCTTTCCAATAAGGTATATTCAGCATTTGAATAAAATGGGGAGTAGGATGTGTTGCCTGTAATAGCTTCCAGTCTATTGCATTAAATCACATTCTGAACTCATAATTAGGCTGGCTTTAGTTTAGCACACAGTGTTAATCCAAGCTCCTTGCCACAGGTTACAGCAATTAGTTTTCACAGTGGGCTAAGCAGAAAAGAATTCATATTCTCATCTGTTCAGAGGACAAAGACAAGTGACACCTATTTTTAAGTTACTAAAAGGAGATTTAGATATTCAAAGACTTCTTATAAGAAACATGCCAAATCCTCAATGTTCTAACAGTTTATCATCAGCTGAGACAATACATATAGCTGAGAGATAAGAATCTAGGCAATCTGAGCACAGCAAGACTGCTAAAATAAACTCAAAACACCCTGATGATTTCTTCCTTTTCTGCCTACAATAAACAGCTTGTCCCAAATCAATGTTCCGTGCATCTAATGAACATGAGAATTTTAGTAAAACCTGTGGTGAATTTAGTGCATCGTCAGGGAATTTGACTTCCTAATTTCTGTGAATTTGGGCCCAGAAACAGGGAAAGTAATGCACTTCAGACAGATTAAATAGGTTCAAAGAAAGACTAAGTTTAGTTTTACAGTGAAATGTTGGTCTTTGTTCCTCTTGTACTTGTGTATAACAAATCAACAAAAAAATGCTAGAGGGCTCAGAAACTTTAGATCTACTTTTAGGTGAATTATTGCTAGAGAAAGAATTGAATGGAATGAAGTTCATCTACCTTTAACCCCACTACCTACAAAGTAAACCAGGCACCACTCTGAGGAAGTCTCACAAATAATTTTTAGAGCATTATTCAACCAGAAGCTGGTATGTCTTTAAAAGCACCAGACTCCCAGCTTTGTCCTAGCAAAGACCATAAATCTCAAAGATTATCATGCTTACAAGAGCTTGCTTGTAAGGCTAAAGTAGGCATATTTCATGTTCATCCTGAACTAGGTATGGCCTACCAAGAATACCAAGCCTGCTCTTGTCTATATAGAAGTGTTGTTTTGTAGGTTCAAAACACAGTTTCACCGTGTAAATTCCAAGACTTAGTCCAGCAAAAGCACCATCTACATTACCACTATGAAGAGGCCTTAGCATCTTAAGGGTCTGGAGAAACACTCAAATAGTCTCAAGCAAGACCTACAATGAAAAAAGCCCAAAACCCTACGAAAGCTAAAGACTGTATGCTGAATCAGCAGTATCTGAAATACAATTTTTGTTTCACTGAACAGGGACAAAAGAAAGGAACCCCCCCTCTCATTTATATCCAAAAATAAATTTTAATTTCAATGCTTGTTTGGAACTTGCTTTAATATCTATTTCTCCCTAAGAGCCAATTTAGGCTGTTCTGAGACCGGGTCTGTAAACTGTCCCATCTTTTGAGGATCACGCTGCTAAAAATTACATAGGTGATTACTATAGCAAATACTTATTTACTTCATAAAGAAAATTTTGGTACACATTGCAGTTTTGCCTTTTAAAAATACTGTACTGCTACAGGAAATCAGATACTCCAAATCTCCTCTTTATGGCTGAGAATACCCGTAGAGATCTCATTTTGAAGTGTAACCCATTCCCTCAAAGTATGGATGAAGTCAGCTTCTCCAGAACCTGAAGCACTGAGACAACCACAAGAAATTTACCTCATGTTAAGTAATACCACAACATCTCATTACAGCTCTAACTGCTAACCATTCCCAGGTGGATTTTGGATTTCTTAAACAGAGTCTTTATATTTTCCTCACCCAATGGCAAAGGTTCATTATTCTTCCTGCAGTGATAGCTTCCCAAATGCAGTAGACAAAAAGAAAAATAAACTTCTGTATAAATTTGATCTTAAGTCTCAAAAATACACATCAAACTTACATTTCTGGTGTGCTGCTTCACTGCTCAAGGTTCAGTGTGTTATGGAGAAAAACTCTCCTGAAGAATGGATATGCCTTATCAAAAGGTAAGATGGATGAGGGCCAGACTACCTCAGATGATCCCAGGAACCCAAAGGCAAGAAATGTAGTTTTCCATCCTGAAGAAGTTCCTGTGTATCAAAAGTTGATGGGTTAAACATTGAAAGTTTACCCTGTAAGCTTGCCTAATCTTCATATCCCAGAAATACAGTTTTCATTAAAATTAATAAAACTATTCCTAGTTAGTAATAAAAACAGAACCAAAAAAAAGCTTAAAGACAACTTTTTGAATGAGGACAAGCACTTCTAAATGTGTCAGCTTGCTGTGACATTTAGAGCCTAAAAAATACACTAAGGGCATATTCATCTACACATTGTAGACGTACATTTGCCAGTAAGCTTTCTACTCATGCCAACATTCAACCATAAGCAAGAACTCAGAGGTTCATTTTTTCTTAATCTGCTGCATAATTACTCTTAAAGAAATAATTTGCTGTGAATTTCCCTGGTGTATATATATACACATTCAAAATCTGACAACAGCAAAGACCTAAACCAGCCACATGCTGTTACAAAGGCACTGAACAGGAACTGAGGTTGTAACTGCAACAGCTACACTGCAGCATACCTGAGAGCTAGAAATGCCTACAGGAGAGAAAGTTAGGGACAGGAAACCAAGGAACAGGGAGAACACATAATGCAGAGATCAGGAAGATGCAGAACTACCTCTAAACAAAGTGTAATGGTTAAAGTAATTTCAACCCCTCCTACAGACCCACTAAATAAGGAGCCAAAGGACAGAGACTTGAGAGCAGTAAAGGGATGAATTGGCAGTACAGGCTGGTGGTAAGATTCCACGTCTAACACACTCAAAAATACTCACTGATAATAAAAAGAAGTAACAGCATCCAGTCTTGAAATACTGTATTTGCTGTATTACACTACTTGGTCTGTTTCCAAATGAAGCCAGACGCAGTTTTGCCTCAAATGCAAATTTTAAGAAAGTATGAAAATACGTTATAACTACTGAACAAAAAGATGCACTGTTCCTACCCCTGGAATCTACTGATATTTTGCTTCTGTCTACCCAAAAAGCTGTAGAGTGCAGTAAGAATTTTAACCAAGTGCCCAAGAGTTTACCAGGCTTTTATCAGCCAAGTGATCTGATCAGTCTAGTAAAAAAAATTAACATTATGCTATTACTCATATTTTCCTTATATGTTCACATCATTGTAACTACACTGTCATCCTTAATAGTTGTTTAGCTCTGTTCCTATGCCTGCTTAAAGCACCTAGTAATGTCAAGATACTGTACGATGAAAAGCTTTTAAGTCTTCTATGGAGGAAAAGTAAAATGACACCTGCCTCTGAAGCACCTACAGATTCAATCTATACAAGTGCATAATCCTTCTTTGGTTTTGTTTACAAGTCCTAAATCAGTATTTTCTTAAAAGGAAAACAAAAACTCTCAACGCTAAGAAGAAAGGCCGTCGATTTAAAAAAATAGCAACCCTAGCGAAGATATAAAATAGAAAAATATTAAGTTCTAACGTAAGACATAGTAAGGATAAGGCTCCAAGATGCAAAATAGGGCTAAGTAAGAGAAAGGCTGAAAAGCAGTGGAGCAGGTAAGGCAATGTGGCATAAACAAAGACCGTGAGGCGATGAAGGAGGCGAGGAGACGCAGCAAGGTTTCCTCGCCCGCAGGGGCGGAAGCCCGCAGCCCCGGGGCTGCCGAGGAGCCCGGCCCAGCTCCTCTGCGGCCTCACCGCAGACCAGCATCCCCGCTGCCCCCCCCAGCCCCCTCAC